>CM053786.1:848990914-849590914 GCA_028749045.1 Cupressus sempervirens | reverse complement strand
CACTGATGATTTACATCTATAATACCAAAAGCATCTATAAAAATTTCTTTCACTACATGCAATACCTGTCTTCTCTTCAACTATTCTTTTTTGGCCTTTCGACTCAACAAGATTTTTAGTTCATGCATTTTCTTTATAGTAAGATTATTCAAACCATATGTAGGTAAAGTAATTACCTCATTAAGGTCCACTCACTCATCATCATCCTTTTCTACATGAGTCATAGCTTGAGATCTTGAGGATGTATCACTTGATAGTGATATTTGCAATTGCTTCCACTTGTTACTTTATCACTCCTTTGGTTATTGTATTGGTTTAGATATTACCTATTGTATAGGTGTTAGTGGTGTAGGTTCTACAACCTTTGCACTCGGCATTTGAATGAGAGCTTGAGTAGCCTCTTTCTCTTTCTATGTAATTCCTTTTTTACCAACTTTGTGCTTGGAACTTTCTCAGAATTTACTTCCTTTTTCAAAATTTGTATGCAAGTCATTGATGGAAAATATATAATATCTCAGCAATTGTAGCCTCTATAACTAGTGTGACTATAACATCATCAGTCTTCTTAACTTCAAGCTTTAGATATTCAATTATTGGTAACATAATTAGATTTGTATAGAGTTTTCTTGAGTCCTTCATCAATCCTTGGATTTCATCTTCAATGAGTATATTTGGATTAGGTGGAGGGATGTCAGTGTCATCTTCAATTATGAAAATATGCTTTAGTTCATAGCCACTAAAAATTTCTTCAATTTCTTCTACTAACATAGCCACTTCCTATTTTTCTTGGTCTTCAAGTTTGGTAACATCTTGGACTTCCCTCACCTCTACAGTTGGAGTATTAACACTAACTTTCTCAACTTCAATAACTTTATTCTTTAAAAATTTGTATGCCTTGTCCATTGGCATAAGCTTCTTAACATAATATTTAAGGGTTATAGACATATGTGTCTTTCCCAAATCTACCATGACTTGTGCCAATATTTTTTCTCTTATTTTCTTCTCTATGGTCAATGTTCATTTCTATTTTCCATCCACTTTGTTATACAATCCCACATGAATTCTAGTTCCCAATTCCATAGGTGTAGACCTAAACATGTCAATTAAGGCTTCTTTAAGTTTATCTTGATTTTCATTGCTCAAAGAATCATATGATAAGTCTTTAAGAGCCAAACTACTTTCTAATTCTATCATTTTTTCACATACCTAATGTTGGCACTCAAAATTGTGTTCCCATTTTGAGCGTCTATTTCAATGTTTGAATCAAATCAACCCCTCTGAATGCCCATAAATGCATATGTACCTAACTGTACCTTTGAGGCCCCTGAGGTGTTTAATGTTTCTAACACCTTCCATTCAGCTTGCTCACTTGTTCCATGATGATAAATTGATATTTTGAGTCATTTGGCGAAGTCCCATTTTGAGCTGGTGTGAAATCTGCATTTTCCCCCAAGCGTCAAACAATGACATGAGGCCTTGTTTGCATTTGAATATCTCACACCTAGAAATGTTTCATGACTCACTGCTTTGGGAATGTCTAGTGTCCATACTAAAGAACTTATGTATCAGATTTTGAGTCATTTTGAGTTCATTTGATTAGGTTTTTGAATCCCTCAAAATTGGTCAGTTATTGTTTCATGCTTTTGTGTAATTGTGCAAATTTCTGGGAAGCCCTGTTTGACGTGTTATAAATTTTGATCAGTTGACCAAAATGTTGAAATTCCTATTATGTTGCATCACAAATTTCAAAGACTTATTATGTTTCAAATTTCAGCTTATGACAAATCCGTTTGATTAGTTTTCAAGCGTGATTCCAAATGGAATTTCTATCTTTTACTGGTGTCAGTATTTGCAAATTGTTTGGTACCATTGTTCGTGACATCATAACTCAAAAATTGTGATTGGCTAGATTTGATAAATTGTACCACTATGTAATACTCTAAAAATACTCCAAGTGTGTTAGTTTTTAAGTCATGAAGAATCCATTTACACACTTTTCTAGGTCCTTTCCATTTGCAAAAAATCACTTTTCTGCCATTGTTTCAATTTGCAAAATCTGAGTAGCCCACTTTGACCGTCTGCCATTCATGCCCTGTTATTCATCATGAGATCAAATCTCAAATTCATATTCACCTCATGATAGCGAACAAACGCCCCAGTTCTCATGTCCCCAAATGTCTGATTGCCCAATTTTCAAACCCAAATTTGAACCCAGTTTATTGCTTTCTAACTTGTTTGCTTGCAGGTAATTCTGAGAGGTCAACTTTGACAGTGAATATCTTTTGACCCTGAATTCTTCATGAGAAAAGACTTGACAAGGTAAAAGTGTGTGGAATAGAGAGTTGATGTACCAATTTTTAGAGTTCAATCAAGCGTTCTGGTCAATTTTTAAGGCCAGTCAATGAACCTCTTGGCGCAAAAGTGACGAGTTGCGATAAAGGATAAAATGAGTATCAAATGGTGAATAGATCAATTTTTTGGTTCAGCTATTCGAAAATGAAATTTTTTTTAGCTGGACCCACTTTGGGCCCGACTGATTCCATTAGATGAGTCTCAGTTTTCTAGAATCCTGAAGGTGTCTTGATGATGTAAAAATGGAAACTGTGCAGGAGCTTAAACATGCGGGGAGTATGTTTGGTTTCTACACTTATGGTATGGTAATAGAATGCAAGTTGAGTTCTGTAATAGAGGTTGTGCAAGTGGTAAATCATCCCCATCTAGTAGCTCAGCCAACAAAAGAAGAGAATACTTATCAATCTGAGGAAAGTGTATCACCATTGCATCTAAAGTTAATAACCAATAAGGATATGGAGAAGAGGAAATCTAACACTATAAGTCTATGTACTTCACAAGAAACTGACATGGAGATCAATAAAATTACATGGCCGATGCTAACTCTTTGAAATGGTGCATTTCCTTTTTCTATTTTTTGATTTGGTTGGTGAGAGGGACTAACACTCCATCATACAATGGAATCTATGTTATGATCACCAATTAGTGTGGCAATGGTCTTTGAATATGTTTGATACCTCTTTAGTAAAAGCTATGATATATCTCAACATGAAGGGAGCAAATGTGTGGTTAAAATGACATGCTTGATTCCATTTGTACCTTACTGTATTGATTTGGCCAGGCGTTACAAGCTCAGTGCTCAAGCTTATGACTGGGGAGATGGCATGTGATGAATAGGGTAAATCATTACAAATGGAGTAAATTAGTTAACAATCCCAAAAAAGGCCATAGTTGTCGATGAAGCACAAAGAAAGATTCAAAACACAAAATGCTAGCAAGTGGAATCCACATCATCAGCTTGTTATCTTGGCAACATATATGGGGAATGAATTGGTAGCAGTCTATCACTATTTTTGAAGATTGGTAGTAGAGGCACCATTTTCTATAGCAAGGGTCAATCACGTGAAGAGGTAGCGGACCAAGCATAAGGCAAGAGACACCAAAGAAAGTGCAACTTCGTAGGAGGGGAAGTGGAAGCTCTACCCCACACTAAGTCATCCACAACCTATGGTAAGAAAATAACATCTAAGAAAGAAAAAGAATGTGTAGGGGAGTACTAGGAGGGTTGTTGCATAAAAAGAGGAGGTCGATGATTACCAAAGAAATCCCATGCCTGCAAGAAAATAGAGATGCCCACATTAGAAAGATAGATGGCACTGCATGCAAAGGAAGATGCCAGAAGAGGGGAGTTAAATTGCATAGTCGCTAGAGGCTTCTTGCCTTTAAAAGAGAAAATGGGAGGAAGTTTTAAAATTGCAGCTATGAAAATCTATAGACACCATAAGAAGGATGCACTTAAATCACATATAAAGCCACCCATGCAAAATGAAGCTGCTGAGGGAGCAACACAATCCACATTTTCAAAGGAATCAGCCATGGTGTTGAATAGGACAGGGAGTAGTTCAGTGTGAAAGCCGATTTCTTTTGTCCCACATGGGGAGTGCAAAAAAGTTTTAAGTTTTTATATACTGGCATGCTAAAGGATAAAGCATCTTCAAGACATGCCACTTTTAAAGCTAGCTCCTTGCACAATGGGGCCCATGGTCGATCGGCCAGTTGGACGTAGTCAAAAACAAATTTTGAACAGACACTTAGTCAAAGTTGATGATGTCAGTAGGTATGAAGATGTTGGAAAAGTCAAAAAATCTAGCTAGTTGCTACCTTGCTAGCCGAAAAATCCAAGATTTTTGGCTAGTGAAGTAGTGAGTTGCTGAGAAACCTCCAAAATCTGACAAGAGTCAAAATGCAACGTGGGTCCTGCCTCCACATCCTTTGACGAATCAACATGTGACAAGTGGTAGTCGATAGAATGACTGAGCAATGATGTGGTAGGAAAATCTTAGAGATCACCAGATCATACCATGTGGCGAATCCAACAGCTGTCATTAACTTGCTATAGGAAAGTTGTAGGGAAGTTACCATAGCGAGGTAGCAATGTTGAGGTGGCAAAGACACATGGAGCCAAGTGGAAATTGATAGCATGACTAAGCAATCATGTGGAGCTCCAAACCAATCACAAGGTGCCATGTGGCACAAGTTCCAAGGTAGCCCGTGATGTGGTAAGCAAATATTTCAGATGCGCCAGATCGTGCCACGTGGCAGATCGGAGGGTTGTCGCTATGTTGCTAAGATGAAGTTGATCACTCATTAATATAGCAACATAGCAAGTATGACATGGCACCCAGGTGGCATGATGATGTGGCAGCAAGTAGGAGCAATCACGTGATGACACGTGGCGGTGGGGTCAAACCAAGTTTGACTTGGATGGAACTTGTGAGGGAAAATTCAAAAGTTTTTAAAAAATTAATTTTTTAAGATTCTCCTCCAAAATCATGTATAGGTCAATATTTTAAATAATGTTTGATTTATTTGTATAGTCAAACTATAGAAAAGGGAATAAATTTTTGCAATTTTAAATGGAAGGCATGAACAGAGGTCTAATCTTTAGAAGGGCATATCTGGAGCATTTTTTATCGAAATTGGTCACTCCAATATACCACCAGAACTAGAACGAGCTGAATTTTCCATTTTTGAGGTCAATTTTTGCACAAGTGCTCACTAGTTTGAGCTATAAGCCAATTTCTAAATTTTGGGGCGTTCTCAATGGAATGAGAAAATTTCAACATTGGTCATTAGAATTGGTTAGAGGGCAGTTATGAAGACTATTTGAAGCTAGAATGTGGAAAAAATGACTTTGAGAAGATTGTATTACATTTTGGAGGCCTTTTAATTAATTTTTGGGTTAACCGTGATTTAAAATCTGGCATCAAATGCAGTTATTATTCCATCAAGTTTATGAGATACTTTATGCTTTTGACAGCCAAATTGGTTAAGGATTTGATTCACTAATTGAAGAGAGAGATTAGAGAGAGTCTTTTCGTGGCAAAGAGAGGGAATTTCAAGTGGACACATGTTAGTTGCATAGAAGATCCGAGAATTTCTTCTTCTTATACCTATCTCATTCTTTCTCATTGTAAGGGTTGGCAATTTTCTCTGGGTAATACCAGTAGGGTTCTAGTTTTTCACTGTTAGACCATTCATGGTTCCAATTTTTGGAGAAAAAACCACTCACTACTGTGATAGTAGGTTTTGGTTCTATTTTTTGATGTGTTCCCATGATTGTGACACCATTTTCTCTCAACATAATTCTCTTGTATGAACAACATTAGGAAGGATAATACAGATAGTTCAGATCTGTTAGGTATTTTCATGTTTTCATTTCATGCATATGGTTGTATTGTTTCAAATAAATTAATACAAAGAATAGCAGGTTGAGTTTCATCTTGAATCTTGTCTCCTATCTTAGTGAGCTTTAATGTTTTACAATCTTTGAACAAAGAGCCTAGATCATAGTTGCAGTCCCTTAAGGCTGTATGTTGTTTTATTGTTGCTTGTAACTCAAGGGGTTATGTACATTCTTCAGTGAATCAAAAGAGTTGTAGGTTTATTAAGAAGGATATAATGTAAGAATGAGGTTTGGATTGAGCACCGATGTTTATTTACAAGGTAAATAGATAGATCATATATCTAAATATATATATAAGTATCAGATATCCAAATGTATGCATTTGATTTAGGATTTGCGCAATGGATTAGGCATTGGTCGGCTATAGGATCATTAAAGTCTTACTGCTGCATATCTGAGGGTTTGTTGAATTCAACATTATTAATCAAATGTTCTTTCCCTTTCATGTTGAAGGACCTAAATGTTTAACCCTCACTCAGCTTACGAGATTCATAGCTTTGCATTTAGCTACTGTAGATCTGTGTCATTTCATGATTAATTAGGAGAAATAAGGGTTCTCATCTACTTAATAGATTTAGGGATATGTTTTTGCGCTAGTACTATATCATTTGAATCTAAGGTCTACCCACCTAGGTTTAGCAGAGCCTGAAGTAGAAGGGTCATGCCTTATAGTTGGCCCGATGTCTAAAATGACATGTTTAAAATGGGAGTTAGCTGCCCCTAGATATGTCATATTCTCATTGGGATAATTGAAAACTCTCCAACATTTTCAAACACCAACACCTAATCCACAATCATTGGAGGGAGTCTCTTTACAATTTGTAGTTTGCTAATCTCATCAGACTTTGTTCTTTCTTCTTCTTCCTCCTCCTTTTGTGCAACTACTAGCTTCCTCTTTGGTTTCACTTGCTCACCCATGTACTTTCTCTTCTCTAATAGGATTCTTGGTAGTAGCTTGAATGTAGGTTATGTTGACCTCTTTCTAGTGATGATGACCTTTCCCTTTGGCCTTGGTGGTATCACCATTTCTTGCATATCTTTTTGGAGGTCTTCCTTTACCTTCAGTGCAATTATAACAACCTTCCTTTTTTTTGTGGCCTTCTGCTTCACAACTGCAAGCTCTTTTCCTTTTCCTTCCTTAGCCTTTGAGGGTCAACCTGACCCTTCTCCTTGTTCCATTTTTATAGCCTTGACAACTTTTCTTTCTTTTCTTACCTAGCTTAGGTGTGTCAACTTCAATAATTATCTTGGCAAAAACTATTTCATATGTGCCAAACTCCTTTACACTAGCATCTATGTCTTCTACCAATAGTATAGCAATTGTTGCTAATATGTTATCAACATTTACCTCATAGGGCATAGGCCTCAACCATGCTACCCTTGGTATTAATTCTTGTGCATAAAAAAAATATATGTCCATAATGAAACATATTTCATCATAATATTTATTTACCATTGATTTTGGAATCATCATCTTGTTCTTCATTTTAGTTTTGAATTCTTCAAAATAGTTATCCATGACTGCTTCAAAATTATCTCCCAATTGTTGAGATGATGAGTGTTGCACACATTGCATACTATTGTTATATTGTATTTTTTTTTTTTTTTTTATGTAATGTTGTACATAGATGGTCATGCAACATGTAAAGATTCCCATGGGATATACTTGATGAGTTGTATTTCAAAATTGTGATAATATTTGATGTAATTATTAAATATTGGGCAAAAGAAATTAAATTTTCAATATTAAATGAGGGGTCAATGGGTTAGGTAGCACATGGTTTATGTAATACCACATAGTGGTTTAGTGGGATTTTCTACTATATAAGCAACCATAAGGGTAGTTGTTGTATGAGAGAAAAGTGAGAAGATGGAAGGGAAAAAGGATGGAGTCAAGTGAGAGAAGGCTTGACAGGTTAGCCAAGGGACCATTTGTGAAGGTTGCAAGCATGGCATGGGATGTGTGGATTCATGCTTGTTTAGATGGATCACTTAGTTATGGCTATGTCTCTAAAGGCTTCCATGGTTGTATTGTAGTAGTGTTTTTACTGAATAATACATGAAGATGGATGTTTTTGGAGGCTGGGTTTTTTCCTCTATGAGGGTTTCCTAGGGTATATCTTGTATCACAATTTTTTTGGGTATGTTGTCTATTCTCTTGCATGTGAATTTAAATTATATTTTTATTTCCAATTTATTATGGGTTATGTGGAAATGATTATATTCTTTTTTGCAAGTTTTCTTGCAAGTGGTATCAGAGCTATGGTTTTATTATTGTAACCCTAGATTGGATCCATGGGAATGCATGAGAAGATAAAAGAAAGGGCAAGACATATGAGTTTTTGATTGCAAATCTAAGGGTTTTTTGGATGTTTCATTTGAATGACGGTTTTAGGGAGAGCTTGCAGAAATGATCTCTTGGGAAAAAATTGACCTCACCATTGGATCTAGGTCGATGTTTCCATAAATTTTGATATATAATATGCCCTTGTTTGGCCATTTTTAGAGTAAATGAAAGAGTTTTTTAGTTTTATCCCACAATGACTATCAAACCTAATTCCATGAGAATTTTTGTTAAAAAAAAAGTCACAGTGAAAATAGAAAAAAGATTGTCTTAGTAGAACAACCATAACTTTCTCTCAGGATATCAAATTTTAAACTTATTATAGGCATTGGAAAGATAATTTAGAGTACTACAACTTGGTTTAGGTTTGGTTAGGTAGTTTTCATATTTATTTCAAGTTTTAAGAGCTCCAAAGTAGGATGTTATTTATTTTAAGCACATATTAGGGCATAACTTGGGCATACAGAGTTGGATTTTGGACTTTGAATAGCCAATGGAAAGCTCTTGGAGAGCTCTACACATTGGTCCATATTTTGTGTAGGTTCAACATGGTTTATTTGGTGATATATTAATGTGAATAATTTATGGTATATATTGACTATGGTAACATTATGAGATTATGACATTTTATATTTGGAGATTTAAGATTTGATGTTATTGTATACTCAAATTATATTTTAGATTAGTCTCATGATGATATGATTATCAATATTTGATTTGGATATGTATGATGACTTGTTGATTCTACAAGTTGTGTAGTGTTGTAAGTGGTCTATACTTACAAGTTACATTTATGGCTTGGTTATGGGTTGTCTTTCCCTATTGATCTTTCATTATTGATGCATATTCAGATTGGTGACTTGTATTTGGGTTGTCTATGCCCTAAGTCACATTTTTTTCTGATTTTTTCTTCATGTAGAAGGGATGAGATATTGTTACTAGGTAAAGTCATAGTGGAGGATTATGATTGACTATTTTATGCTGATAGCTTGGACACATTCAGAGTTAGTTGCTCAGTTCATGGATGTGATCATGGTGCCATAGATTTTTGCATGACATGATTGGATATATAGGCACATCATTAATTTTTATTGGTTTGGATTCTTGATTTGGTTATGGTGGTATATCTTTTTGGTTAATGATCATGGTTATTTGGTTTCTTTTGAGAAGTTCATGATGTGCACTTTGGGTTCTTTGATGGTTTGATACCTTGGTTGATTCTCATGGTTAGAGGATGATTTTTTCATCATGATGTCATGGATAGTTTGGATACATAGTTTAGTGGGAGCTTGTAATAGTGATGAGGTGACAGTGTAGGATTAGTTCCTAGTTTGGTTTCTATCTTCTTAGGTTTGGAGATCTTGATTTCACTTGGCACTGACATTTTTGGTTGTGTGTGTAGACCTAGAGGATCTTCATGTAGGAGATGGAGTTTATGATGCCATGTGTGACTCAGTACCATGATTAAGTGGGAGTTTTTGGCATTGATATATTTATTGAGTGTTTTTAGATGTTGGAGGTTTTTATTAGATCTTGTTGGTATAGAAGCATCTTTGACATTTGTATAGTACACTTGTTATCTTCATGGTGTATGAATATGGTTATATCTTGAGGACTCATGGAGTTCTTGGTTTTGTTTATGGTGTATGGAGATGGTTCTCAATGGTGTGTGGAGATGGTTGCATCTTGAGGACTAATGAGGTTCTTGGTAAAAGTGTGGTTTATGCTTTCATTCGACATATTATCCTTAGTGTTAGGATGGTTTTATTATTATTTCATTATATACTCTTGATAGGAATTTAGAGATTTGACATGTTATGCTATGTTCATATGGATCATGTTATCTCTTTTGGTTGAGATGGTTAGATCATGTTATCATGTTTATGTTCCTGAGGCCATGATTGGAACTTTGACATTGATCTTGGTTTAGTTTCTTGGTATTGACTACATTGATCATTTTTTGGATACTTCATGATATTTCTATGTTGCATTTAGAGTTGGCATATATTGATTGGTTACAGGTTCTCATGGATACTTAGAGATGGTGGTCATGCTGATTTCTTTTGGATTAAAGAAATATTTATTGAGATTGATATTTAGTTTTAGTAGGAAAACTAAGGGGAATTCACCTAACATGACTTGAGAGGATATTGTTCTTAGATGAGTGTTGGTTGGAGATTTGGATATCTTGATGAGAATTCTCATTCCCCACTCTTGGTCTACTTGATAGTTTTCTACTTGAGAGGTATAGCCCATTGTTTCTCTCAGGTGCATTATATTTATGCTTGTCTTCATGGATATGGATCTTGAGCTCTAGTACATGAGTTAGTTCTAGAGGATTCATTTGAAAGGTGAATTAACATTGGTTATCTCCATTTTTATATGTTGTTATGCTGGTTGAGTTTGGAAAATGGTTTTATATTGGGCATATTTCTTGGATTAGGAATGGTTATTCTTGAGTTTAGGAATGGCTTATGAGTTTGATCTTCTTGTGAGAGGCTTACATCCATGATCAGATGTATGGTATGGTTTGAGTGTTTTTGTGGCTTCTTATTGGGTTTTTATGGAGGAGATCATACTTGCACAATTTACATCAAGAGGCGTGTGTAGAAGGACATGATATAGGTTATGATTTTCATGGTTTCTCTCTAGTCTTGGTTATCTTTCTAGATGTTTGGTTTCACTTACATTGGATTTGAGATTATTTGGAGATTTTGATCATTTATTTGTGCTCATATATGTCATGTGAGAGATGACAAGATTATTCCTTCATCTCTTTCCTTTTTTGGTTGTGGAGAACTTCGGAGACTGTTGGAGACTTTTTTTAAGAGTTGTTCTTGTAGGATATTCTTTTACATGTTGTGGATGTCCTTGAGACTACATGGATTCACTTCTTTGAGATGTTGTGAGTGAATTGGTTATAGATTTGACATTATCTTTTATAGTGGGAGCTTCTTGGTATATATGTGGCAAGTATTTCTCTTGAGGCTTGTGATTGCAAGTTACAGATTGGATATGTTAATGATGTGAGATTCACTTGGTATACATTTGAAGGTATGGATAGTTAGATGAGTTTGGCACTTGCTATGGGTGCTATTTAAGTTATGGATATTTTGAAAACTATGAATACATGCAAATTTCTTTGGATCAGGTATTTGTGCTTGACATTTTAGTTGTACTGGATTTTAAGATCTTCTAATGTGACAGGTTGGGTAGCTTTCTCTTTGGATGACTTCTATGTATGTTTGATGGAAGTGGTATAATAGGAGGTGAGATCATTCATGTTTGAGAAGTTGTATACTTTAAATTTTTTGTGGGTACCAAGATGGATCATATGGTGTACTTTGATCCATGATGATGGATGTGCTAGGAGGGATTGCTCTCTTTTTCATTTAGGTGGCTACAGATTGACCCTATGCATGTATACAACAAGTCAGATATTGTTGAGATAATGAGTGTTTCACACATTGCATAATATTGTTATATTGTATTGATTTACTTTATTATATAATGTTTCACATAAATGCTCATACAACATGTAGAGATTCCCATGGGATATACTTGATTAGTTGTATTTTAACATTGTGATAATGTGTGATGTAATTATTTAATATTGGGGAAAATAAGATAAATTTCTAATATTAAATGTGGAGTCAATGGGTTAGGTAGCATATGGCTTATCTAATACCACTTAGTGGTTTGTGAGACTTGCTACTATATAAGCAACCGCACAGGTAGTTGTTGTATGAGAGAAAAGTGAGAAGTTAGAAGGGAAAAAGGAAAGAGTTGAGTGTGACAAGGCTTGACAGCTTAGCCAAGGGAGCATTTCTGAAGGTTGGAAGCATGGCATGATATGTGTGGATTAATTCTTGTTCACATGGATTTCTTGCTTGTGGCTATGAATTTTAAGCTTCAATGGTTGTATTGCAATGGTGTCTTTGCTGAATAATACATGAAGATGGATACTTTTGGAGGTTGGTTTTTTTCGTCAATGAGGGTTTCCTAGAGAATATCTTGTGTCACAATTTTTTGTGAGTATATTGTCTATTCTCTTGCATGTGGATTTCAATTACATGTTTATTTTAGATCTATTATGGGTTAAGTGGAAATGATTATATTCTTTGTTGCAAGTTTCCTTACACCAACCTCTTTATTAGGCCATTTAGTTGATATGCTTACTATTTCCAAGTTCCTATAAGTTGTAATTGTAGCTCAACAAGATCGTATTCATGACATTTCTTCACAATTTTGCATCCCAAATCTACTGTAGTGCACGACATGCTATTAAATTTTTGTGCAATCACATGAACAATGAATTTAATTAGTGGATCCTCAATGCTTTGTATTTACATTTCACATCCATTCCACTTTTCCTTTGTTAGGTTTTCAATTTCATTTTGTGTGCTACTCCTTATGCCCTTCAGTCAATCCAATGTAGAATACCCAATTACTCTTCAAATGATTTCCTTATTAATTTTAATTGACCTGCCTTCCAACCATACTTTCATTTCGTGAACTTGGTTTAAAACAATTTTGATCCATTTGTTCTTAAAATTTTTAGGAAAATATAGGGTACAAGTCAACCCTTTGTCTACAAATTTTTTGAATACTTCTCTTCAAAAATTTGATAATATCTTATTGTCTTTCCTTGCTCTGGTTGTTAAGATCACCTTTAAATATTTACATAAGCTCTTTTCTCATTAACTAAGAAAAATAATTTTTCAAATTTGATATATACCTTCAATATTTTAATCTAGGTTTGTAATTAATATCCTCATACTCAAATAGTGTATGATAGCTAGGCTCAACCTTAACTTTAGTTCGATCAAAGTTATCCACTCAATCATAACCAAATCACTTGGTCAACATGTGATCCTTTTTTATCACTCAGTCTATATTGCAAGACTCAATCAATATAGATTGCACCACTGATGCTCGTTAATTATTAAATTTTCCTTTCTAACATTTCTCAATGCATCTCTGATTATGCAAATATACCTTTTCATCACTTTAATGCTAGGAACTAATGTAAAATATAGATTTCAAGTATGTAGTTCCTACATACCTCTTCCTTTTAGTGAGATGTGGTGTAATCAACAGATTCATTAGATTGGGTGATCACAATGTCATCTACTCTACTTCTTCCAGCTCTTACTACCTCTATCCACACCATCTTCTTTTCTGGTTTGTCATCTTGATTTCTTGATGCTAGTGCAAGTATCTTGGTTTTGCAATTCTTACTCATGTGTCCCACTCTAAGACAACTAAAAAATACTATCTCACCATTTAGCCATTTCTTGTAATTTCCTTTCAAATGTTTCTTGATGCAATTCTCTAGAATGTGTCTATATTCTCCATAATAATGATAGTTATACCGCATGTTATAATCCCAGTCATAGCAATTGCCTTTCTTTTCTATATGAGCTTGTTTTCTAGGTGACTAGTGTGATTTCTTCTTAAGTTTTCATTCATAAACCTTATGTCCATACTTTTGATGGTTGTAGTAGCAACCTTGGAATCTAGATACCTTTCTAGTTGAATCCGTGTTCTCTATTTTGCATTCATGACCTTGATGCTCTACTCTCTTGCATTTAGAACAACTAACACTTGGCTTAGATTTAGGTGTTTACTTATCATTTTTTTCTTCTACAAATTTTTTCTATATCTTTAATCTTTCCTTAGTAATGACATGTAGGTTTATCTTTTGCATTCTATTGGGACTCAAAATTGCCTTCCTGATTTGAGTACCATTCCAAGCTTTTGAGCCTTATGAGCACATTTAATGCATGTGTACCTAGCTATCCTTTTGAGGCCTAAGAGGTGTTTAATATTTCTAAACCTTTTCATTTAGTACATTCCTATGTCCTATGAAGATAAATTACCATTTTGAGTCATTCTATGAAGTTCCATTTTGAGCAATGTTCAAATCTGCATTTTTGCCTAAGTGTCAAGTAGTGACAGGAAGCCTAGTTTGCAATTGAATATCATGTGCCCAATAATGCTTCATGAATTTTTTCTTTAGAAGTGTTTATTTTGCATATCAAAAGACCTATTTTTCATATTTCAAGTCATTTTGACATGTTTTGACTAGGTTTTGAATCCCTCAAAGTCAGTTGTCTATTGTTGTCATGTTGATGTAAATTGTTCAAAATTTTGCGAGGCCTTGTCTGACTAGTTATAATGTTGACCTAGTTGATCAAAATGAGAACATTCCTTTTGCATTGCATTCTAGAGGTCAGAGAATTGTTATTTTTTGGGTATTACCTTGTGACAAATCTATTTGACTTGTTTTTGAATGCGATTCCAAATGCAATTTTTAAAGTTCCACTAGTCTCATAAAATACAAATTGATTTACCATTGTTTGGGATGTCATAACTCTGAATCTATGATAGGTGAGATCAAATGGATTGTACCATTGTGTTCCACTCTAAAAATTCTTTAGGTGTGCTAGTTTGCAAGTCTTGACAAATCTATTTGTATACTTTCCTAGGTCCATTCTATTTGCAAAAATCATTCTTCTGCTAGTATTCCTAGTCCTACAAATCCAAGTAGCTCACTTTAACAATTCGCAAAATTCACCCAATTAATTTTCATAATCCCAAATCCTAGATTTATATTCTCCTTGTGATAGTGAACTAATGCACCAGTTTTCATGCCCTCAAGTATCAGTTTGACCTATTCTCAAAGCCAAAATAAAATGCGATTTATGGTTTTTTGACATGTTTGCTTGCAAACAATTTGACGAAGGAAACTTTGATGGTCATTATCTTTTGACTGAGTGATTTTTATGAGATGGGATTTGATAGGGTAAGAGAACGTGGAACAAAAATTTAGTATATCTTAATTCAAATCTCAACTAGGTGATTTGGTTAGTTTTAAAGTTGGTTAGTGGACCCCTTGGAATGAAGTTGGCAAGTTGTAGAAAGAGGTGAAAATAAGTTTTTAAATGTTCAATTAATGACCAATTTTGATTTCAATCATTGCAATGAGTTTAGAAATGTAAAATTGAGGATTTAGGTGTTTGAATCTAATTTTTTTTTAGCCGAACACACTTTTGGGCCTGACTAATTGCGTCGTGGGATTTTTAGGATAATTAAAAGGGATTAGAGTAAATTTAATTTATTAAAGCATCAAAATCCAAAGATGATATAAATGATGGAAGTACAAATTGGGGCATGTGGAAAACTTGTCTTGACCAAGCCACAAAGATGTTTGTTTCAAAATATATTTCATCATTTCATTTTGAAAATGGGTATATGGGATTATACAAACAATCAATACTAGAGGGGAAATGAAAGATGAAAATTAATGTGGGCTAGTTATTGTAAATGGTTTTAGAAAAGTGGAGTTAAATTGAGATCTTTTAAAACCAATATGGAAAGGAGAAGCATTAGAATTTGAGCATAGGAGGATATTGTTTTGAGAAAATAGAAAGTTGTTGCCAGCTATGTTGAGATGAACATAGGGTAAAGGTGATTTGCAACTAGGAGGGATGAGTCTCCCTACTTGGGATGTGTTTTTTTGAAAGGATATAAATGACTCATTAGAAAATTTCCCCACAATATGATGAAATAAAATGAGTTTTAATGACACATGACTGTAAAAGTGCTGAAGTGTTTTGAGCCATCAAATGAAAAGATTTTTGTCCAGCTCACACATATTACTTTGATGCAAGAAACCCATACATGTTAGAGGAGAACCCTATGTCCTAAGTTGTGTAGATTTTACTTTAAAAAATCTTGCGACAGTTGCTTCAAAAGCTTTGTGAGGAGCTTGACTATTGTAAGTCTCATAACAATGATCATGTTCCAATTTCTTTGGAATTTCAATTCACATTTTCCTAATCAAAATAAAATTAGTGCTATTGTTGCTGGCAAGTTGCCTCTTAGAGCATTGTAAAACTTTAGAATTATTAAGCTAGTGGTCATAACTAATATCTAGACAATGATAGCATTCAAAATCAATGTTTTTCTAAATGGTTTGGGTTATTTTTCATTGCGTGCTCTCAAATAATGGGCAATTCATCCAGCTGTGTGGGAGCTAGCAGGAGTCTGATTGTGATAGGAAGAGATCACATCAAAAGGAGAAAGAGGGTGTGCAAATGAAGTTTTTTTTAACTTGAATTTTGATGACTCTTATTCACTGCTTTGTATAGAAGAACTAACTCAAGATAACCAACTAGATAGAGATAAAGAAAAGGCACACATTGAAGATGTGAAAGGGTCTATAATGAAATGGGGTGAATGTGCTCAAAGTTAATGGTGAACTAGCAGTATCTTGAGCCATAAGAGATGTATCACCAATTGAAACATTAGCACCAAGAACTCCACCACAAAATGGTATTACTAAAAGAAGAAATAGGTTAGTGATTGACTGTGCTAAAAACTTGATGATGGAGAAAAATGTTGCACTAAAATACTAGAGAGAAGCTATAAGTACTATAGTCTACACACTAAATAGAGTTCAAGTCAAGAAAGGTACAAATGCAATACCTTTTCAATTGTGGTATGGTCACTCACCCAATGTTAAACATTTCAAATTATTTGGTTGTAAATGCTATATTCTTAAAGATACTAGAAATGGAAAGTTTGATGCAAAAAGTGATGAAGGCATATTCCTTGGATACTCCACTAGAAGTAAGGCATATAAGTGTTTGAATACTAACATTAACAAGAATGTGGGGAGTGCAAATGTAAATTTTGATGAGCATGCTAAAATTCAGGTTGATGAGTCCAAGCAATCAAAGGATTATAGATCCTTTGTATACTTCTATGAAGGAATGAC
This sequence comes from Cupressus sempervirens, assembly GCA_028749045.1. Taxonomy (NCBI): domain Eukaryota; kingdom Viridiplantae; phylum Streptophyta; class Pinopsida; order Cupressales; family Cupressaceae; genus Cupressus; species Cupressus sempervirens. Next base: position 849,574,027 of record CM053786.1, on the reverse strand, counting down.
TATTGAGGACAATACTGAAAATCAAGTTGGAAATCAACAACAAATTTTAGTATCTACTGAGTCTCAGCCTATGAACGTCGAGTTACATTTAGAAGCCGAGCTGCAGAATGTAGAAAATGCACATTCTAATTCTGAAAATAATATACATGAGAGACATGATGAAGTGCCAGATGAAGAAGAAAAAAATAACTTTGAAGCTAAAGGACCAAACATGGAAAGAAGGATAGAACTAAGGTTAGCCAAGTATGTGAGAAGACATCACCCTGTAGATCAAATCATTGGTGACAGGAATGTCAGACCAATGACAAGGAATAGATTGAGGAATGAATCATGCTTGCTGAGCAAGGTTGAACCTAAAATAGTGAAAGATGCACTACAAGATGATGATTGGTATAAAGCCATGGAAGACGAGATAGATCAGATTGAGAAGAACAAAACATGGTCTCTAGTTCCTAGACCAGCTGATAAGAATGTGATTGATACCAAATGGGTGTTAAGAAACAAACTATATGAGAATGGTGATATAACAAGAAACAAATCCAAACTAGTTTGGAAAGGCTATGCACAAGAATAAGGATTAGATTATGGAGAAACATTGCAAGAATGGAAGGAGAAAGAACACTACTTGCATATGCTGCATATAAAAGTTTCAAAGTCTATGAAATGGATGTGAAGTCTACTTTTCTAAATGGTATACTGGAAGACAAAGTCTACATAGAATAACTAGAGGAATTTGTTGATGGAAACAACAAGGACATGGTCTGCAAACTACACAAAGCACTTTATGGATTGAAGCAAGTGCCTAGAGCATGGTATGAGAGGTTGCATAAATATCTTGTGAAGATAGAATTTGAGAGAAAAGATGACAAAAACAACTTGTACATTAAAGCTGAAGAAAGTAAAGACATTTTAATATTAGAAATATTTGTTGATGATATAATATTTGGAGGAAAAGATGTTCTTTGCAAAGACTTTGCTGATCAAATGAAACATGAATTTGAGATGTCAATGTTTGAAGAAATCAAATTCTTTGTTGGATTACAGGTACATCAATTGAAACATGGCATATTTGTGACCCAATCCAAATACATCAAGGAGGTACTCAAAACATTTGGGTTAGAAGACTCAAAACTAGTCAGCACACCAATGGAAACAAGCCATAAGTTATCCAAGAATGATGAGTCTGCTAAAGTAAATAAAACATTGTATAGGTCAATGATTGAAAAGTTACAATATGTTGTACATAGTAGACTAGACATTGCATTAGTTGTTGGAATAGTAGCAAGATTTTCTACAAATCCAAGAGAAAATCACTTAATGGCAGTAAAGAGAATACTAAGGTACATGAAAGGCACTAATTGTTGGAATTAAAGGTAGAGTAACTAAGAGGGGGGATGAAGCAGTTACTTACAAAAATTAATCCACAGATCCCTTAGATGTCTTAAAGATCTAGTTACTACTGATATTTGGTAAACATAACAAAAAAATATTGTAACTTAGTAAATTAAACTGTTACTTATCTTCAAGAAACCATGCATGCAATTGAAAATAAAATGAACACAAGAGACACCGAATTTAATGTGGAAACCCAAAATGGGAAAAACCACCAAGTAACTAATCACCAATTTTTCACTCTTCTGAAGTGAGCCCTATTAGGAGCCAACCCTATTAAAGGTTACAATACACACTGTTAGGTGTGACCCTATTAGAGGATTTAATCACCTTGTTAGGAGTGGCCTTGCTAAAGGTCTTTAGAACAATTCAACTGAACTGTCACCTTGTTAGAGGATTTACAAAATGGCTATTAAACCAACTCTATTAAGAGATTTGAAATCACTGCTACAATGGTTAGAAAGAAATAATGAATTGACCTAAACAAGATGCAACTAAATTTTCTGGCTATAGGTCTTTGTTCAACATCATTAGATCCTCCTTGATTAAATATGGCTCTGTTGCTCCTCAATGATCTCTGATCATCCTTCAAATTTGCTTCCACAATAGTTAGTCTTCATATTACATTAATTCCACACACTGCCACACACTTAGAATTTGCAACTTGACCTCTTACTTACACCATTCAGATTGTCAAGTTGGCCCATTTACATGTTACATTTACCAATAAACCATACATCAGTCAGCTACAGATATTACTCTAAACAAATAAATGTTATTTCATAAAACAATGAAATCCTTTATTGACTGATCCTGCTCAATAAATATTGCTTCCAAAAATTTCCTAAGTTAACCTTCTTGACTCAGTTAACATTGCAATATCCATAAAATCCTTTGGTTGTTGAGTTTACTCGGTAAGATTTGAATTGCTTCATGAGAGCTCGATAAGAACTCCTTCTTTCACATTCCCTTTGATGACTGAGTGAGCTTAGTAAGAACTGTTTCTGCCATATTTCTTTTGATGACTGAGTGAGCTCGATAGATTCTATCCTTTTACCTCACTGACTGTCTGAGCTTGGTAAATGTTGTCTTTTGCCTTGCTAACCTTTTGAGCTCAGTAGACATTGTAGTTTTCCTTGCTGACCTTCTGAGCTCAGTAGACATTGTCCTTTGCCTTGCTGACCTTCTGAGCTTGGTAGACACTATCTGATGACTGATATGAAATTTGTGTGACATCAAAGACAACACACATTTAAACAATTGTACCCAAAAATATTCCTCTTTGGCATTGATGGCAACACAACATGTGATAGTAGAATGAAATTTGAAAACAAGTCTTTTACTAACAGAATACTTCACTCTCTTTTTCAAATACAACAAACTCCCTCTTTCATAATAATCTCTCCCTCTTGCACAAACTCTTATTATTTTGAAAATTTCAGAAAGATATGATAGTATATTCTCCCTCTTTGACAACATATGCCAAAGACAACTCAAAATAGCTAAATAGCATTGTACCTGATGTACTAATTCATATGCAATGTCTTCAATTGTTTGCTGCATCAGCTAATAGTTCTTCAATTCTGTTTTTGTTGATGCATCACTAGAACTATATTTTAGTGAGCTTCAGATAGGGGAATGACCCCTAACTTACCTCTTAGATACAAGAATTCATCCTTAGGTAAAGGCTTGGTGAATATGTTAGCAATTTGCTCCTTTGTATGGACATATTCCAATTTTATTTCTTTTTCTTGTACCAATTCTCTAACAAAGTGATACTTTATGGTAATATGCTTGGTTTTTGAATGCATTACTGGATTCTTGGAGATGTTAATTGCACTTGTGTTATCACAAAACATAACAATAGGTTCTTTGATTTCTTGCTTCATACCTTCCAATAATTGTTCAAACCACACAATGTTTAAGCAATTTACTACTACTACAACATATTCAGCCTCTGCTGTGGATTGAGATGTACAATTCTTCTTTTTTCTTGTCCAAGAAACTAACCTTTTTCCAAGAAAAAAAGCTCCACCACTTGTGCTCTTTTTGTCATCAATATTTCCTACAAAATTTGCATCTGTGAACACCTTTAAATCCAAATTTCCTCCAAGTTTGTACCATAATCCATATTCTTCAGTTCCTTTTAAGTATCTCATGATCCTTTTGATTGCCATCATGTGATTTTCTTTTGGTTTTGCTGAGAATCTTGCTACAATTCCTATTGGAAGGGAAGTGTCTAGTCTTGTGTGCACTACATATTGCAACTTTCCAATCATGGATCTATACAATGTCTGATCCACTTTCTTTGATTCATCACCCTTGGTCAGTTTTAATCCAGTAAAGATAGGAATCCCAACTAGTTTGTAGTCTTTCATACCAAATTTTTTAAGTATCTCCTTGATGTATTTAGATTGAGTGACATAGATGCCATTCTTACTATGTTGAATTTGAAGACCAACAAAGAATTTGATTTTGCCAAACATTGACATTTCAAATTCTTTGTTCATTTGTTCTGAAAATTCTTTCCAAAGATCATCATTTCTTGCGAACAAAGTATCATCTACAAATATTTCTACCAATACAATCTTATTATCTAGTCCTTCCTTTATGTACAAACTACTGTTGTCATTAGTTCTTTGAAAATCCATCTAAATAAGATAGTTATGCAATCTTTCATACCATGCTCTAGGGGCTTGTTTCAAACCATATAATTCTTTATGCAATTCGCAGACCATGTCCTTCTTATCTAGATCAACAAAACCTTCAGGCTGTTCAATGTAAACCTCTTCATCCAATATGCCATTAAGAAATGTCGACTTGGCATCCATCTAATAAACTTTGAATCCTTTGAATGTAGCATATGCAAGTAAGGTTCTAACATCTTCCAATCTTGCAACAGGAGCAAAAGTTTCTGCATAGTCTACACCTTCTTCTTGAGAGTATCCTTTGCATACTAGTCTAGCTTTGTTCCTTGATACCTTACCATCTTCATTTAGTTTTTTTTTGAATACCCATTTTGTTCCAATCATATTTTTCTCTTTGGGTCTAGGTACAAGAGCCCATGTTTTGCTTTTCTCTATCTGTTCTATCTCTTCATTCATAGCTTCAATCCAACTTTCATTGTCTAGTGCATCTTTGACATTTCTAGGTTCAAAATCAACAAGTAAACAAGTGCCTTTAAACTTACTTCTTGTCATTGTTCCTTCTGATTTATCTCCAATGATTTGATCTGGTGCATGATGCCTTCTAACATACTTGGCTAACATGCACTCCTTGCCTTTTGAATGACTTGCACTATTATCCTTCTGTGTTTCAATTTATAGTTCTAATTTTGGTTTCTTGGGCTCGGTAGATGCTACCTATGTAGCTTCCGTTTGCAACTCAGGTTCTTGCAGCTCGGTAGGTACTGACTTGGTTTGAACTTCTTGTGACTCGGTTAATGAAGACTCTAGAGTTGAGAATTCTTGATTAATAAGTATACTTGGCATTGTATCAAGTTCAATGTAAACAAATCTTCTATAGTCTTCAGGTTCCTTTTTGCTTTCTTCTTTTCTTCTTTCTGCAAACTCATCGACTTTCACATGTGCACTTTCTATGACTTTGTGAGTAGATAAGTTTAAAAATCTATATGCTTTGCTTTTGCAAGAGTATCCCAAAAATATTCTTTCATAACTTTTACATCAAATTTACCTTTTCTAGATTCTTTCAAAATGTAACATTTGCTTCCAAATACTTTTAGATAACTTACATTGGGTTTTTAGACATACCACAACTCATGGGGTGTTTTGAATGAGTCCTTTTTTAGCTATACATGGTTCAAGGTATGAACTGCAATGCTGATAGCTTCCTTCTAGTATTTGATAGCAATGCCTTTCTCAATCATTAAAGTTCTTGCACAATCCATGAGAGATCTGTTCCTGCTTTCTGCTATTCCATTTTTTTCTGGAGTTTGAGGTGCTAAAACCTATCTTTTGATTCCCCTTTTAGTGAAAAAGTTATTAAACTCATGTGAAATGAATTCACCACCTTTTTCAGATCTAAAGCATTTCAATCTTTTTCCTACTTCCTTTTCTACTCTGGCTAAATACCATTTGAACTTTTCAAATGCATTTGATTTCTCTTAGAGGTACATGACAGTCATTATTATTGAATAATCATCAACAAATAGAATAAAGAATTTTTCACCAGTATAACTTTCAATGCCAATAGGTCCACACAAATTAGTATGCACAATTTTTAGAACTTCTTTAGTCTGATAGTTTTTTCTTTTAAAACTAGTCTTTCCCATTTTACCAATTTGACAATTCTTGCATAGACCAACCTTAGGTTTATTTATGTTAGGAATATCTCTTACTTTCCTGAATTTACTAATCTTTATCAAGTTGTCAAAGTTTACATGACATGACCTCTTATGCCATAATCAACTTTCTTCAATTTGAGCAATGAAACATGAACATTCACCAAGTTCAAGATAAAATAAGTTACCTTTTGTTTGAGTGCCTGATCCAATTAGCTTTCCTTTTCCATTCAGCAATCTTGTTTTTCCATGCATTAATTCTACTTTGAATCCATTATTGAGTAGCTATGCCACACTCAACAAATTATTCTTTATTCCTTCTACCCAATTTGGATCATCACATACAAGTTCCTTGGTTAGTTAGATTCTTCCTTTTCCTCTTATACAACAAGGTTCATTGTTACCAAATCTTACACTGCCACCATCATTGTCTTCAAAGTATTCAAACTTAGTTTTATCACCAATCATGTGATGAGAACAACCACTGTCTATGATCCATGTATCATTTCTACTCATATGAGAAATAAGTACCATTTCCTCATCATTATAAGACTCATCTTGCATAGCAATATAGACAATTTCATCTTCTTCTTCATCATCAGAATCATTAGAATCTTTAGCTATAAAACATGTTTTCTTTCCTTTATCCTTGAATGATTTGAAGTCTTTCTTGCCATTGTACTTGTGACCTTTCTTCTCATCTTTGTTCTACTTATTTGGACACCTAGCTGCAATATGTCCAATTTCTTTAGAAGAAAAGTAGATTAGAGGAACCTTGCCTTTGTATTTCCCTTTACCTCTTGAATATTTCCTTGCTAGTAGAGCTTTAACCACTTCAAGATCACTATTTGAATTTTGTTCTAATTCTTCATTACTGTCTGATTGTGGATCCTTCATCTTTTTCCCTTTTTCTTTGAGTGAAAGCTTGGCTTCAAATGCTAATTCAACATTCTTAGTAGTTATTTTATGATTTGCCTCACGTCTTCTTTCTTGAATTTCAAAGACTCTAATTGTATAAATGGGAAGTAGAGTTCTAAGAACTTTACTTATAACTGTCTCCTCATTAATGTCTCCTCCAGATGCTTTGATTGCACTAACACATGCTTTAACTCTTTTAACATAATTTGTAATGTTTTCATCCTCTCTCATCCTCATTTGATCAAAATGTCCTCTCAAACTTTCTATTTTGGCTCTTCTTACGTTATCATCTCCTCCATAGATTATTTTAGCTTGTTCCACATTTCAAAGGTAGTTTTTCAATCTTTGATGTCATCAAATTCTTCATAAATTAGAGTAGATGCTATATCTATCATCATGTTGTTGTGAGTCTTTTTTTAGCAATATCATTGACAAATAATGTACCAAAAGTTTCTTCATATTTTTTATCAAGGTACTTCAGCCCTGTATCACCAATAGAAGCTAGATGAAGCCTCATCAATCCTTGCCATGCTGAGAAGTTGTCCCTGTTAAGTCTTGGAATTTCCCTTTTGTAAGACATTTTGATCTATAGCTTAGATCCTTGAAATCTTTTCCTATAAGCACCAAAAGCTCTCATACCAATTGTTGAAATTAAAGGTAGAGTAACTGAGAGGGGGGGGGGGGGAGGGGGGGTGAATCAGTTACTTACAAAAATTAATCCATAGATCCTTTAGATGTCTTAAAGATCTAGTTACTACTGATACTTGGTAAACAAAATAAAAAATATTGTAACTTGGTAAATTAAACTGTTACTTATCTTCAAGCAAACATGCATGCAATTGAAAACAAAATGAACACAAGTGACACCAGATTTAACGTGGAAACCCAATATGGGAAAAACCACCAAGTAACTAGTCACCAATTTTTCACTCTTCTGAAGTAAGCCCTGTTAGGAGTCAACCCTATTAAAGGTTACAATACACACTATTAGGTGTGACCCTATTAGAAGATTTAATCACCCTATTAGGAGTGGCCTTGCTAGAGGTCTTTAGAACAATTCAACTAAATTGTCACTTTGTTAGAGGATTTACAAAATGGTTGTTAAACCAACTCTATTAAGATATTTAAAATCACTGCTATAATGGTTAGAAAGAAAAAATGAATTGACCTGAACAAGATGCAATTGAATTTGTTGGCTATAGGTCTCTGTTAAGCATCATTAGATCCTCCTTGATCAAATATGGCTCTATTTCTCCTCAATGATCTCTGATTATCCTTCAAATTTGCTTCAACAATAATTAGTCTTCATATCACATTAATTCCACACACTTCCACACACTTAGAAATTGCAACTTGACCTCTTACTTATACCATTCAAATTGTCAAGTCAGCCCATTTACATGTTACATTTACCAATAAACCATACATTAGTCAGCTACAGATATTACTCTAAACAAATAAATGTTATCTCATAAAATAATGAAATCCTTACTGGCCGACCCTGCTTGGTAAATACTGCTTCTAGAAATTTCCTAAGTTAACCTTCTTGACTCAGTTAACATTGCAATATTTGTAAAATCCTTTGGTTGCTGAGTTTACTCAATAAGAACTACATTCCTTCATGAGAGCTCGATAAGAACTACTTTTTCCACATTCCTTTTGATGACCAAGTGAGCTCGTTAAGAACTATTTCTGGCACATTTCCTTTGATGATCGAGTGAGCTCAGTAGATTTTGTCCTTTTTCCTTGCTGACCATCTGAGCTCGTTAAACATTGTCTTTTGCCTTGTTGACCTTCTGAGCTTGGTAGACACTGTCCTTTGCCTTGCTAACCTTTTGAGCTCGATAGACACTGCCCTTTGCCTTGCTAACCTTCTAAGCTTGGTAGACACTATCTGATGACTGATATGACATTTGTGTGACATCAAAGACAACACATAATTAAAAAATTGTATCCAACACTAATGAATTTGGTTTGTACTATAGGGTATGTGCAGGATCATGGTGTACCAAACTATGGCCTTAAGTGGTAGTGAAAAACCAACAAATCAGGGTTATGTCAACTTGACACATAATTTTAAAGTGGTTATGGACTTTATATCAAAAAGTTGTAAGAAAATAATCTGTAGGAAATTGAATCTAGTTTCTAAAATTCAAGGCCTTATCTAGAGAAAAAAATATTTGATTGGTCAAAATTTTGGATTTTAATGCAGTACTATAAAAATTTCAGGGCAAAAATAAAAAGTAGGTGTATGTTTGACCACCTTAATCATAATCAAATGATAATATTTTTAAATATAATTTTAGATATAAAAAGTAGACTCATGCCTGGATGTGACGCATATTTTTGGGAATTTTAATTCCAAATAAATAATTAATTATGAATTTTCTATTATACTATTTTTAGAATTAAAAAACTCCCGTGTCTGACCACCTTAACTAGTTCAAAAAAAATCAATATTAAGTTTTTCTATTTTTTTTCTTATACTAGTCAAAGCATAGAATGTGATGCATCTTTTGGATTTCAAAAATCTTATACGGTTTGAAAGTTATAGCTATTTTTCAACCAGTATGTCAATCAGTACTTTGTAGCTAACTCCATTAGAAAATAAGTAATAAATACTTACTGAACTCATAATTTGACAAACCTTACATTTATGAAAAGATAAGAACATTCTTAAGAAACCCTTTTCATTACATCAAATTTTGGTTAAAAAAAAGTCGTTAGCTACATGCTTGAAGTAAAAAACACATAAGAACATGCCAAAAACACATTTTTGGGCTGTTTTAAACATGACCCTATAAGGTTGGTATTGAAAGATATAGTAGGAATTATAAAGGTATTAATTCTTTTCATTTAGTATTAGGATGGGCGGGAAAAATGTTGGAATGGATTTTGAAATTTTTTGAGGCATTTCAGAACTACATATTTTTTAGATCGCCACTTTTTGGCACACCATGATCCTGCACATACCCTACAAGAGAAGTGAAAAGTTTGAATTGAGAGCCTACACTAATGCAGATTGGGGAGGTAACATTGATGATAGAAAAAACACCAGTGGAGGAGCACTTTTCTTAGGAAAAAGGTTGATTACTTGGACTAGAAAAATGAAAAGTTGCACCTCACAATCCACTGCTAAAGCTGAATATGTGTCAGCTGCTATAAATTGCAACAATATTGTATGGATCAAACATTTTTTGCAAGGTATGAAGGAAGAAGTAACTAAGCCTATGATACTTTATTGTGATAATACAAGTGCTATCAACACATCAAAAAATCCTATAATGCATGCTAAAACCAAGCATATTGCAATCAAGTATCACTATGTAAGAGAGTTGGTGGAAGACAAACAAGTGAAGATGGAATATGTTAGTTCAAAGGAAAAGATTGCTAACATCCTCACAAAAGCATTACCTAAAGATACTTTTGAATACATTAGAGGTAACTTATGGGTGATACCCCTAGCTAAGGCAACTTGAAGTAAAAGAAAGAGTGTATTGCATCAAATGAGCCGATTGTTGAAGATTTTACACATTGTTGCATAGGATGTTTACTTTGGGATTCATGGCTAAAGTAGTTGATGTGCTAAAGTTCCAAATCAGTCATGAGCAAGGTACCTAAAAAAGCTACACCTGCATATTAAGATACTAATATGTCTTTGGCATTATTGTCAAAGAGGGAGAAATAGTAGAAAAATGATCACATGCTAATGATCTAGTAATTAGAAGTTGATTAGAATAGTAGAAGATGAGCAATATAGAGGAAGAAAGACAAAGAACAAGGAAAAAACAACAAAGACGGAGAGGCAATCAGAATAGTAGAAGGAGATGTGAAGATACAATTTACTTTTTGGCATTTGACTTACTATTCTAACCTAGTAAGTTTGTGGTTAAATAGTTTAGTCTGATGGTTGATCAGTTTGGTTTTCCATCAATGCCAAAGAGGGAGATTGTTGCAAAAAAAGAAGATTTTTGTTAAAAGAATATTTTTAATCATTGTTTTGTCATTGATGTCGAACTTGCTATTTGTACGAATGATATTTGCTTATAAGATCCAAGTGCTATCACTTAGTTGATTGATGAAGAGGATTTGATCAACAAGATGTAATAAGAGCACCTAAGGAAAGGTTGAGTTATGCTATTGTAATGAAGTGCAAGGATCAGTTAAGACAATGGTTAAATGATGTATTGATAGCATACTCAAAGATATAGAGGTTGGTTACACTTAGAAACATTAGAGGAATAGGTTAAATAAGGTTGAATGCAAAGCTTAAACTAAGATCATTAGTGGGTGCCAAGCAATTTAATTGAAGCTGAGAAAATTCTTAGTTGGAACTAAGTAATAGAAAATTCTAGTGTGTGTTGAGTGATCTTTAGGTATCGAGCATCAGGAAAAACAAAGTTGATGCCGAGTAACACAGTATGTATCAAGCACCAGTATTTCAATAGTGCCAAGCTTCTGCATTATTTTAAATAATGAAGATTTGCCACACCTGAGCTAACAAAGTGATTATCTTTAATTTTGTGAACAAGTTGAAAGATAAGGATGATGAGTTGGTGGCATAGAAATATATGTAAACCATTTTTGAGCCAATTCAAGAAGGATTATTCAAGAAGTTTCTAGAGGAAACAAAATATGGGTTAGATGCAATAAATCCTACCTAATCAATGCAAATTGAAATCAAAGAACGGAAGAATTGAGTTCAAAAAGGAACTCCAAGACTTCTATTTAAGGAGGTCATAGACCAAGAAGTAGAGAGCTAGTAGTACTATTTCTGCCTAAGAGCCAAAATTATGAAAGTGGTTAGAAGGGCGTCAAGGATGTGACATCTAGGAGAAGGAAGAGCACAAAGGCTTTGCTTCTATAAGTGATCATGAAGAGATGATTACACTAGTACATTGAGCAAGGAGACTCAAGGAGACTAAGCTTGAGAGGAGAGAAAGCTATCAGAGTTGCAATGAGTAAAGGCCAGGCAATGGTATGAGCTAAGAAGTGATCTAAGATCTACAAGTTAAGTTGTATTTTGTAGTTGGGTCAAATATTTTCTAATACTCTCTAGCAATTATATTAGATCTAAAAATCCTATGGACTTAGGTTGGCCTAACAGCCATTTGTAAATCCTTTAATAGGGTGAAATTCCTAATGAATGTTTTAAAGTCCTCTAACTAGGCCCACTTCTAACACGGTGGTTAAATCCTCTAACAAGGTCACATTTAACAGTGTGTTGTAAGCCTTTAATAGGGCAGGCATTTTATAGGGCATCACTTTAAAAGAGTGAGAATAGAGTAGCATGTTACTGGTGGTTTTTCCCAAATTGGGTTTCCACGTAAATTACTGTTTTATATGTTGATTTCTTATGTGTTATACTTGCATGATTGATTTACAGTAACTTGTTAGTTAGAAAAGTCAAAGCTCTGCAAAATTTTGAAAGATGCCTCCAAGAAGATTGGACCCTAGGGAAATTGATGATATTAGTGATGCTATGGAAGAAAGAATCTCAAACAAGATAAGAGAAAAGTTCAAATCTAAGATTGCACTAATGAAGAGTGACATGATTGTTGAAATTGTAAGTGTTTTAGGTAGTGTACCTAGGCATGTGGGTACTGAAGGTAGTTATGAGGAAGTTGTTGAAGACTTTGAAGCTACTAGATCTAGTGGTGAGGATAGAATTGATCATGTGGAGAGACCTATTGGAACTAGGGTTGGTTAGTTTGCTAGATCTAGATCTCAGATGAAGCTAAAGCATAAGATGGTGGTTTCTAATTTCTTAAGTACATTGACTCCTGAAGACCTAATTGATTGGATTGGTGAATTGGAAGACTACTTTGAGCTTGAGAATATTGAGGATCCACTTAGAGTGAGATTGCCACAAACTAAGTTGAAAGGACATGCTACTCTTTGGTGGAAAGAATTGCAAAGAGATAGATAAGAGGAAGGTGAAATGAAGATATCTAGATGGAGATTGATGATGACTAATTTGAAGGCTAAGTCCATTCCTACTGATTATGAACTTAAGTTGCTTAAGGGATTGCAGAATCTAAAATAGAAAGATATGTCTATAAAGGATTATACCAAGGAGTTCTACAAGTTGACTATTCGGTCTAGTCATAGAGAATTGCCAAAGGAAAGGTAGTTCAGTACATTAATGGTTTGAGATTCAATATTCAAGATGAGGTTGGTATGCTAAATATTTCTTCAATTGAGGATGCTTATCAGTGTGCCCTCAATGTAGAGGATAAGTTGAAAAGGAAAAGTCAAGGTAATGTTAGAGGGAAGGAGAAGAAAGATAGCTTGGTACAAGCTAAATTGAGTGTTGAAAGTGAACCAAAACTTGTTGATCAGAAAAAGGAGGACATGAAGAGATGAATTCAAAGGTGATTGTTTCAGATGTGGGAAAGAAGGGCAAAGATCTTTTGAATGTCTGATTGCTAGGACAGCTATTTTTGTGGATGAGGTTGTAGTTCAAGACAATCAGCCTGAGCAAGGAGAAAGTTTGTTGGCTCAGTGAGTACTGGTTGGTGAGAGGGCATTGGATTCTTTTCAGAGGACTAGTTTGTTCAAGACTTGTTGTAAGTCTAGTGGTAAAGTCTATAAGGTGATTATGGATGGTGGTAGTACTAATAACCTTTTTGCTGATGAGATGGTTTTGAAACTTGGTTTGAAGAGAGTAAGACATCCTTATCCTTATAGGTTTGGTTGGTTACAAGGTGAACATTCTTTCGAAGTGAGGAGCAATGCCTTGTTGATTTTCAGATTGGGTAGTATAAGGATCAAGTGTTATGTGAAGAAGCTCTAGCATTGGGAGGTAATCTAGGAAGAATTCTTGAAGCTTTTTCACAAATGATGGTTACCTTAGCTATTCTATGATAAGAAAACAACAGACTTTTACAAACTAGTTTAGGGGAATATGAATGTTACACAGTATCATAAATAATTGTATCATTTGGTAAAGTATGTTCCTTAGTACCAACATGATGAGCTATTTAAAACTTGTAAATTTGTAATGGGTTTGTGACTAGAGATGTATAGTGAGGTCGAGATGCAAGAGCCTGAGACCATGGACTTTGCACTATGTAAGGCCCTTAAGTAGGAATAGAGACTAAAGGATGCTTCTTCATATAAATCCTCCAACCAAAACTATAAAAGGAAGTTTCATAATAATAGGTTATATTAGGATAACAAGGGTTATCAGGATGATAGTCCAAAAGGAAATGGAAAGAGGCAACAAATCAGAAACATGAAGGATAAGGGATAAGAGAATTTTGACAAGAACAAGAAAAAGGAAAATTGTAACAACAACAAGAATCAAAATCATAGGAATTGAAACAACTAAGGTGATTAGAATAGGAATGATGATAGGAGATGCCCTAGAACAAGATGTTTTGTATGTGATGGTAACCATTTTGTTGCTAAGTGCCCACAACAAGCCAATAAGAGGGACCTTCCTCCACAAAACTACATTCATGTTGTAGTTGATCATAAACAAGTAGATTATTAGGTCACTCCTATACAAATGATGCGTACACTTTTTGGTTACCCTATTTCTATCCTTATAGATATTGGTGCTACTAAATGTTTCGTAGATCCTAAGATAGTAGCAAATATACCTATTAGAGCTAGTTTTATGGTTAAACCTTTTACTGTAGAGTGTGGTGACAAGGTTGAATGTAGGGTAGAGCAATGCTTATTTTGTAGTGAGTTGGAACTCCCTAGATTTTGAATTGAGGTAAACTTATATGTAGCACCTTTGGGATCATACAATGTCATCCTAAGTGTCAACTGGTTATGATGAAGAGCACAATAGGGAAAGATAAATTTTTTTTATTGTATCTTTCATCCTTAAGATGAACTGAACTATGTAATCATATATGAGAGCACTATAATTTGGGAAACTGATGTAAAATATTGCACTGTAATTGATGTATGTTGGATCATTAGCTATGGTAATTAGTTCTCTGACATAACATGAGATGTCTTAATGTGAAAAACTAATACCATCATGATATAACACTAAAAATTCTTGAATATGCTAAAGATGTGATATTTTTGATCAACACCTTAATGTTTATGTTATGTTAATAAACTATTTATCAATGGATAAATAGTTTGATTTTTCCACTTTGTTATGATTGGTTCTCTTTTTTTGCTTTTTCCACAATTTAATGATGTGGCAAATTTTAAGTAGGACATGGTTCTTATAGTGTATATGTATATATATGTATCTATTTATATTCTCAAAAAATAATGTATTTATATACATAGTTTTCTCTTAATTCTAGTGTATTCTCTTGTATTTCTTGCATATTTATCTATATTCTTTTTTATTCTCTATTTTTTATACATAATGGGTCAAAGCCTAGATTAATTATATTATTTACTTATATAAATTTAATTATATTTTCATTATTATGTGTTAAGCTCGAGTAGACTCGAACACAAGAGGTCTCATAGATGATAGGCTCAAAAGTTACCGTTATGTAGTAGGCTCTTGCCTTATTCTTATTTATTCTCTTTCATATTGTATTATAAGTTTACCTATTTATAGCCTTCCCTATTGATTTTTTCTTATATTTATTTATTTTTATAGTTATATTTCTAATATATGCTGAAGTTTTTTTTCCATTTTCTATCTCTTATTTATGTGTGTGTGTGTGTGTGTGTGTGTGTGTGTGTGTGTGTGTGTGTGTGTGTAGTCTTGTCTATTATCTCTCCTCCTCTTTGGTTTCCATGTGTATGCTAAAAATGTTACACACTTGTATAAACCATTATACTTGAGAGAACCCATGAGGAAGGGAGTCTCAAGAGGTAGATTATATGTTCTTATCTGTGATGTGCAAGAATAAAGTAAGAAATTATAATAGTGGTTCTCAAATTAACTAAATAAGTTAGACCGTTGTGAGGTGCACCATAGAATGGAATATTCTATAATGATAAGGAAAGTAAGCTAAATGAGATGAAAAACTAAGCTAAGATAAGAGATGCAATAAAAGGAAATTATATCTAAACTAAGCACAATTAAATCTAAAAAATAGCTATGATGCAAGAACTAAGCTATAATGAATGCAAAGTACTTCAACAATGCCAAAATGCTGAGAGAACGGTGAATGCTCCAAATGCTCTAGAATGAAACCTACATCATAACAATAGAATGATTGTCTAAAGTGTGAAAGAGTGAAAAGCAAGTATCCATTTACAGAGAAAAGGATGTTGAGAGATTAAAAGGAAAAAAAGATTCCATTTCCTTGGAAAGTGCACATTCAATGTGTAGATAAAATTGAATTTTTTGTTTTATTTTTTAAATTAAAAGAAAATCCTTTTTCATTTGCACACATAGGATAAAGGAGTTTTTTATTTAATTAAAAGAGAATATGTTATTCTAATTAAATAAAGACTTAGTATAAGGTGGTCAAGCCATAGGTTATAATCAAATAAATAATAAATCGATGATTTGATCAAGAATTAGAGATATGCATAATTGATTAAGCATAAGATAGATTTAGAAAAGTGGGCTTATGGTTTTGATGACCATTTTTGGATGATTACATTTTCCCCTCTTTAACTAATGTGTGTGTTAGGATTAAACCACAAACAAAATAACAATTACATGCAAATATAACCAATAACAGAAAAAATAATAGATCACACAGAAAAGAACACAAGGCATCAAGATTTAGCGTGGTTTACCCAATCCTTGGGCTACGCCCACCAAATAGCAAGTCCAATATTTTTATGATCCAGTGATTATGACCAAATTACAATCTATAATCCCTTACAGCTCAATATCACCGCAAGGACCAATTTAACATCACACCTTATGAAACAATCCCTAATCCTATGCTCTTTTATACAACTATTTTAACCACTTTAGGGTTATAATTAATAATTACATGTCAGCCCAAAATCTTGATAAAATAGGGCTCAAAACCTTGAACCCCAAAGAATTTATGAAGTATGTACAAAACTTTCCTGATCAGTCACCACAATCTAACAATCTCCCACTTGGAGACTCATCAGGCTCCACACTAAACAACAATCTCTCACTTGGAGACCGATACTATAGCAATACTACTACCACATGGGGCTCTCACTAGATCAAACCACCCTAGACTCTACTATTCTTTTACTCATATTCAGTCTAGAAGAACAACCGAAACTGAAGAGGAGTTCAACTTCTCCCTTGTTACTACCTTTGCAATATATCTGCTAGATTTTCATTGGTATGTATCTTCTCTAGCTTTAACTATCCATCCTCCAAAACTGACTGAATGAAATGGTACTGCAATTGTATGTGTTTGGTCTTTGAATGTAGAGCTGAATTCTTTGCAAGATGAATGACACTCTGACTATCTATGAACAAATAATTATCCTTCTGAGGATGTCCCAATTCTTGCAAGAAGAATTGAAGCCATATCATCTCCTTGGCTACCTCCATAGTAGCTACATACTCCACCTCTATAGTGGATAAAGCATTAACCTTTTTTAACCTAGAAACTCAGCTCATGGCTACCCCACCAACAGTAAAGACGTAAATTGTAGTACTCTTTTTTGTATCAATATCCCCTACCAAATTTGAGTCAACATAGCCCTGTAAATTAGTAGTAGAGACCCCAAAGTGTAAACACTTATTGGATGTTCCTCTCAAATATTTGAGAATCTATTTGACTGTATTCCAATGCTCAATTCTTGGATGACCCATATACCTGCTGACAACTCCCACTACATGTGCAATATCTAGCCTAGTACATACCATAGCATACATCAAGCTTCCTATAGTTGAATCATAGGGTACCTTGGACATCTTATCCTCCTCTTCTTGTGTCTTGGGACACATCTCCTTAGTCAATTTCAAATTACCAAGTAAACAGCTTTAGCATTCTCCATAGAGAGATGTTGCCACAACTTCTCAACATAATCAGCCTAAGATAGCATCAATGTTCTATTTTTTCTATCTCTGCAAATCTTCATACCAGGATTTCTTTTGCTGCCCCCAAATCCTTCATATAAAATGCATGTGCTAATTGGCTTTTTAGCCCCTTAATGTGATCCATGTTAGACTCAGCTACAAGCATATCATCAACATATAAACATAAAATAATGTAGTTATCATCATCCAACCTCTTAAAGTAGACACAATGATCTAAATGACACCTACTGTAACCATGCTTATGATATAAGTGTCAAATTTTAGATACCATTGCAGAGGTACTTGCTTCAAGCCATATAAACTTTTTTTCAATTTGCACACTAAGTTCTCCTTACCTTTGATCGCAAATCCCTGTGGCTGAGCCATATATATCTCTTCATCCAAATAACCATGAAACAAGGCTATTTTAACATCCAACTGCTCTAAATGAAAATCTTCAATAGCCACTAGACTTAAAATAGTACAGGTAGAAGTCATTTTAGCAACAAGAGAAAATATCTCATCAAAATCAATTCCCTTTTTCTGTGCAAGTCATTTTACAACTAACGTGGATTTAAATCTTTTCTTACCTCCATCCACTTCTTTTAACTTGTAAACCCACTTATTAAATAAAGCCTTCTTACCTACAAGAAATTTGCACAACTCCCATGTCTTATTCTTTATCAAAGAGTCTATTTCATCTTTCATTGCAAACTCCCACTGAATCTTAGTTTCCACCTATATAGCTTTATCATAACTTTCAGGTTCACCAGCATTAGTAAGTAAAATAGAATACAAAAAGCGAGAGAATCCTTTTGGAGGTCTAATTTGTCTTGTTGATCATCTAAAGTTCATTAGTGTATGTGGTATTTTTTGTTGCAATTGTTACACATCATGAGAAATGGCTAGAACATCAGCTTTTGGAGTATCATCCAACACTTCATAATCATCTTCTTTCTTCTCATGTTGCTACAACAGATCTTTATACAACACTTTCTCATTGAATATGACATCCCTACTTCTTACAATTTTATAATTTTTAAAATCCCAAAGCTTATAACCAAATTCATTAATGCCATATCCAAAAAATACAAATTTCTTTGACTTAGCTTCTAGCTTGGTTTTATTTTTAGAATCTATGTGAGCAAATGCTTCACAATCAAAGGTTTTGAGAAAAGAATGGCTCACCTTCTTACAATTCCATGTCTCCTTTAGAATACCACAACCCAAAGGAGTAGAGGGACCTCTATTAATCAAATATACATCAGTATTGACAGCCTCTACCCACATGTGTAAGGGCAACCCAACATGCAATCTCATGCTCCTTACATGTTCCATTATAGTCATTTTCATGCATTCAACCACTGCATTTTCCTATGGAGTCCTTGGAATAGTTTTCTATGTACGAATACCATTAGTGGAGCAATAATCTTCAAATTCATGATTGCAATACTCACCACCATTATTAGATTTGAGATATTTTAATTTTTTACTAGTCTCATTTTCAACCAAGCATTTTTGTTTCTTAAAAGTTTGAAATACATTAGATTTCTATCTAAGGAAATAAACACATACTTTTCTAGTTGTGTCATCAATAAATGTAACATAGTAATGGGAGCCACCAAGGGAGGATACCTAAGCTGGTCCCCATACATTGGTATGCACAAGCTCTGATTTCTCCCTTTTATTTTCCTTCCCAGTCTTTACAAAACTCACTCTCTTTTGTTTTCCATATACACAACTTTCACAAAAATCCATATTAACACATTTCAGACCTGGTAAAACTTTCTTTGAATGAATTACTTTCATACCTTTCTCACTCATGTGCCCAAGTCTGTTGTGCCATAGCATTATTTCAGAATCTAAAGTAGTTATTTATTCTCCCTACTCAATTGCAACAATTATTAATGAACATTCATTTTTCTTTGAAATAATTAAAGTAGAAGGAACAATATGACTTGTACAAAGATATAAGGTGCCTACTTTTACATGTTTTGCTACTACAAGGGAACCTTTTGAAACCTTCTAATTTTTATCATTAAAAGTAACTACACAACCCTCATCACCAAGTTGCCCTACTAAAATTAAATTCCTACTCAACCTTTGAACATGTCTTACCTCATGTTGTAGCCAATGATTCCCATTATGAAACTTAATCTTAATTTTTCCCTTTCCAAAAATCTGACACAGTTCATTATCCCCCAAATAAACAAGTCTAAACTCCCCTTGGACATAATCAATGAAATAACCTCTATGAGGTGTAGCATGAAATGAAGCACCAAAATCTAAAACATATGAATCATCAACACTTTCTAAAGATAGAAGCAAATCATCCTCTTCGGACTTGTTACCTACCACATTTTCCTCCTTGTCTCCATCTAATTTATCTCCATTTTTCTTTCAATTCTAGTAATCTTTCTTTTTGTGCCCTAGTTTCCCATAGTACCAGAAATTGTTTGGTCCTCTTGATTGAGACCTCCACCCCTTTGACTTTCCTCTTGATATCTTACGATTTTCAGAATTACTTCCTCTCTCAGTCATTTTGCCCCTACTTTGTGCATTCAAAGCACTTCCTGATGTAGATCCACCTGAGGTTTTCCTATGAGTCTCCTTACTCAAAATAACACCAATCACATCATCATATTTTAGGGTATTGGATCTAGGAATAGAATTACTCATAGCCATTACGAAGCCATTCCAACTTTCAAGCAAAGAACACAAATTCAAGAGAGCCATAATTTCTTCTTCAAAATTGATACCCACAAAAGATTACTGACTAGTAATAGTATTAAACTCATTTAAATGATTTGTAACAGATCCACCTTTTACCATTTTCATATCAAATAAATGCTTCATGAGAAATACCTTGTTTGAAGCGGAGGGCTTTTCATACAGTATCATTAGGGTTTTCATCAATTCTTCTATTGTCTTTGCTTTTGTAATATTAAATGCCATTGATGATGCCATGCATAATCCAATGCTTCCAAGTGCTTTTCTATCCAAAATATCTCATTCATCATTTGACATAAATCTTTGATTCTTGGCTTTCCCTTCCAATGGTTTCCATTAATCATTTTGATAGAGATAGTCTTCCATTTGCATCTTCCATAACTAGAAGTTCTACCCATTAAACCTATCAACCCTTAGCTTACCCTCATCTTCCATTGCTCCCACTCAACTGTGAGACTACCTCTCAACCATGAAACTTTCCTATAGAGGATAATTGAAAAACAACTAGACTCTGATACTACTTGTTAGGATTAAACCATGGACAAAAATAACAATTACATGCAAATATAACCAATAACACAAAAAATAATAGATCACATAGAAAAGAACACAAGGCACCAAAATTTAACATAGTTCACCCAAACCCTGAGCTACATTCACCAAACAGTAAGTCCAATATTTTTATGATCCAGTGATTACAACCTAATTACAATCCGTAATCCCTTATAGCTCAATACCACATCTTATGAAATAATCCCTAACCCTGAACCCTTTTATACGAGTATTTTAACTGCTTTAGGGTTATAATTAATAATTACATGTCTACCCAAAATTTTGATAAAATAGGGCCCAATTTTTTTTTCGAGGTGATGCCCCAAACCCCAAAGAATTTATGAAGTATGTACATTACTTTCCTAATTATTCACCACAATCTAAAAGTGTGAGTGATCTAGGACCATATTAAGTCAATGAATGATGATGTCAAGATAGTTGATATAGATTGGACTCTGAATCCAATCAAAAAAAGCACAGAGAGATAGATAGGACTAACCAAAACCCATAAAAATAAGATGAGAATTGATATGCCCAAGATAGATAGATAGTTGATAAATAGATAGATCAAGATGAATCAAAACCCATAATGAAAATATGAGAACTGATACATCAACATAGATAGGTCAAGAGTCTATCTCAAGAAAAGTAGAAAATAGATAAATAGCAGTATCATTTTATAGATAGATTATTTCTTCCCCCTTAGGATCAAAATTGAAATGAGGTAGAGGAGATATAAAAATGAGATACATATGATTAAATCAAGATAAGATAAGGTCAATGATGACAAATAAGAGATTCAAAGAGAAAAGATCCAAAGTTTGACCACCAAGCATTGAGAATGTGCCTAGTTTGATTAAGATGATGAAATATTAGAATTAGGTCAAAGAAAGAAGAAAGGTGATGAAATATTCAAGAGAATAAGGTGAACAAAATAGAATGTTGATCTTTAAGCCTATGTTGTTGATTAGTGGCCAAACACTTAGTCATTTGCAATTCATTTACTAAGCAAGATTATAAGGTCATCATTGTGACCTAATTATCTAGTAAAGGTCAAGAAAGTAACATTTAAACTGATCTGAACAACAATTATTGAGAATTCAATAGAGACCAAGTAGATATGTGAGTTGAGGAATATAGTATGAGCTAAGTAATACAATGACGATAGATCATATTAAGAAGCTAACAAGTGATGAGCACATAGACTTATAGAAGTCATGCAACAACATACATGACCGAGCATCAGAGCACTCAGGTGCCAAGAGATGCAGTTTTGATATGTGAGTTTGTAATGGAACAAATATAATATCTATAGAGCCAGATCAAATTTTGATTACACATCGTTAGTAGAAGGTAATGATCCCTAAGAAATCAATTCAACCAATCACAAAAAGGGACATAAATAGTGAAAGATGATGAAGTTTAAGTTATTGATCAAGATCTAGAAGCTTCACACGAAGTTTATTTAAGGAGGATTCTAACCCTAGAATCAAGTTGGATGAAATGGTGAAAGGATACACAAATGTGAAGGGCTTAAAGAGACAGATCTAGTAGAGAGAGCAATCAGAGAAGTGAAGGACTAAATAGATTTATAATATTAGGAGAATTAGATCAAAGATAAAGGAAAGAGGAGACCCAAGATCAACTTGCAAAGCATACTGAGGGTGAAGTACTAAATTTTTTATTTTGTAATTGAGGTTGGGAAAATCTATTAATAAAGTGGTCCTAATAGTCCTATGTAAATCTCCTAATAGAATCCTTACTTTATTGTAAGTATCAAGCCCTCTAGCAAGGAAAGACATAATAGTCTTTTAAGTCTTTAATAGGACAAATCTTTCACTAGGTAGAAATATTTGATTATCAAACATTGTAACCTTAACAGGTTAACTTTATTGTTGCAACAGTAAATATTTATGGGTTTCATCCCACCCCAATTTTACCCTCATCTTGAAGTATTTCTGGGTAACCAAATAATTGTGTTATGTGTTGAACTATTATAGATGTGATAAACTTATTTTATATTTTAGCATTACAATTTTAATGATGAAATAAGTAATGATTTAATAAAATTGATTTTGAAGTCAAAAGTTTAAGATCTTGATTCATCGCAATAGTGAAAGATGTGCAAAATTGGAACCCTATGGTCTCACAATAAAAAATTGGAACCCTTACAATGAGAAAGAAAGAGAATGATATTAGAAATGAAGAAGTTGGATTTGATCTAGAAACAACATATATCCTCTTGAATCTTCATTCCCTATTATTGCAAAGTATCTCCCATCTTTCTATAACCAAAATCAAATAGGAATCTCATCATTGTTATGTAACAGACTTGAACATATCTTTTCCTGGTGATGAAAAACCCTTGATCTGATAAAATCATCAAATATGCATCTGATATTTTGATAAAAACTTCACTAAATTGACTTGGAGATGGGAAAATCTACCCCTAACTGCCTCTGACACATATTCAATTTACCATCTTGCTAAAAATCAAATTTGAACTACTATACCTAAATGTGGTTGAAAAATGAGTATTTGGTACAAAACCCTGAATAACTTGAATAGGTGACTACCTATGCAGAAACAAACCACAAAACTAGAAAGTTTGTCTTTTGTCAATTTTGATGATATATGATGGTGGTATATCTACATATCAGGAATGTCTAGAATCTCCATTTGAAGTTCAGGTTCTAAAATTGCCTTACAGGACTACATTAATTTTTTTCAAAATTTTGATTTCATCCTAAAGTCAAAATTTTATGATAAAAACCCTTTTGATTTGAAAGGCCATGCACATCCAAAACCAAAAAAATAGTTAAAAATATTATTATTATTTGAATTTTAATTTTTCTCTCTATTTATGCATTTGGGTCAAACTAGGATTGACTAGATTGGCATATGTCGCACCATGATTCACATGTTCCTACCACCAAGCACCATGTGGCACCCTCTAACCAGCCCACTGGTCTATGATGTGGTAGGATTTTATTAGACCTCTCATTATTCGAGCACTGCTAAATCATTTCTTGTTGGCCCTTCACAATGTCACTACCACATGGCACCTTGTTATTCAACGGGAGCCTTCCCTTGCCACATTAGCATTGACCTAGGTCCATTTCCATGTGTCAACAAGATGCTTCCCTACTTTTTCTAACTTCTACTCATCTTCACAATGTGGGGAACTTCTTTATCTAACTTTTTCTCATCTTCACAATGTGGGGAGTGTGTGTCATTGGATCTCACCATGTGGAAAAATTTGGAGTGTCAAATTTGAATACACCACATCAATGCCAACCTCAAACTTTGTACCATGTGACCAGATGCCAATTGTCACTTTTTGGTTTGTCAAACTAGTCCATTCATTAGTGATGTTAGCAAGTCACATCACTACTGACCTCAAACTTTACCATGTGTACCACATGTCTACTTGCAATTGGTTCAATTGATACCACTTGTCATTTTTGAATTGGTCAAACTAGTTTGTTCATTAGTGATGTTAGCATGTTGGTTCAACATTATCTTCATTGCAAACTTGCTAAGTAGGCCCTTACTACAAGTTTTGCTTCCTCCATGTCTAAAAGTGCATGCTTTTAAGACAGAACTTTTGAACAACACATTATAAAAAATGGTTTACTATCCACAATATAGGTGATGTGGGACAAATCCCCTTTACCTTCTCTACATCATTAACTCAAATACATTTGATTCCCTGACTGGAAAACAATCCCTATTACTTCACAACCCAAGTAATTGGGCATTCATAATTATACACACCTATGTTAAAATGGTGAGTTGCGCATATGGAAACATCTTTATTTTAATGCAATCTACCATGATTCAACACTTTGAAAACAAAAAAAAATCCATACTCAACCTTCTTTGTATTATCACAAATAGTTGTATCATCTCCTATACATCAAGCACCTTGTCTTTTCTTTAACCTAATTCATGGGGATTTGAAACATTCTAAAAAATGTGAAATATTCCTTAAACCTATGAGCACTTCTTGGAAACACAATGAACTTAGCTTTGTATGTCTTCATTTTTCTAAGCATTTTCTTAAAAACCCTCTAGTGTTCCTCTTTTGATACCTTTGTCATTGCAAAATATTTCAAATTCTTTTGATGTGAACTCACCTCCTCTGTTTGACCTTAGGCACTTAAGATTCTTTCTTGTTTCCTTCTCAACTTTGGCCAAATACCACTTAAACATTTGAAATGCATCAGATTTTTGCTTTAAAAACATAGCAGTCATCATCTTGGAATAGTCATCTACAAATAGCATTGTGTATTTGTCTCCTAGGTACCTTTGCACTTCTATTAGACCACATAAGTTTGTATAGACTAACTCTAGTACTTCCTTGGAAGTGTATTATTTGCTTTTGAAACTAAACTTAGTCATCTTCCCTAATTGACATTGTTTACACATTATGTTTTTAGGTTTCTTCAATTTGGGCAACCCTCTAACCTTCTTCTTCTTGCTGATGCTAATTAGATTATCATAGTTAACATGACACAACCTTTTATGCCATAACCATACATCATCAAGTCTAACAATAAGACATGTTGCATCTTCCATATCTAGGTAAAACAGATTACTCCTAGTTTGTTCACCTTTTCCTATCAGATTTTCATTAGTGTCATAGATCTTGGCAGTTTTGTTTCCAAATTCAACTTTGCAACCTACATTGCCTAAATGTGATACACTCAGAAAGTTGTAATTCAATCCTTCAACACAGTATGCATTATCGCATGAAATTTTCTCTATGTGTTTAATAGAGCCTTTTCCTTTGGTTTGACATGGTGCATCATTACCAAATCTAACACTTTTTCCATCAAACTGGGTAGAGGTAATGAACTTAATTTTATCTTCTGTCATGTGATGTGAGCATCCACTATCTATGATCGACTTGTTATTCGTATTCACATAGGTAACCAATGCTAGTGCTGCATCTTCTTCTTTATCTAATTCATCCTTCATGGTTACATAAACTACTTCATTATCATTCTCATCAGAATCTTCTTAAAAAATGTAGCATCTTTTTCCTTTCTCCTTGTAGTCTTTGCTATCATCTTCCCTTTTGTTCCTATACTTGTTTCCTTCTTCGTAGTTCTTCTTCTGTGTACATCTTGCAGCAATATGTCCTACTTCATTGCAATTGAAACATATGATAGGGAGCTTACCTTTGAACTTACCTTTACCTCTATGAAATCTCCTAGCCAGTAGTGCTTCTAGCTGTTCCACATCTTCCTCATCTGTGTTGCTATCATTTGATGCATGTTTTCCTTTTCTTCTCTTTTTGCTTGATGTTTCCTCCTCAATGTCTTTTATTTTCATCTTAGCCTTGAAAGCAGATTCAAGGTTCTCAAGTTTGTAGTTATCAAAATTGGACAGCTCAAATGCAATAAGTCTTCCTACTATTCCTTCAAAGGTTAGTGTGTTTCCTTGTACACACCTTAGCTCTTGCATGGCTGAAACTCTAATAACATAGATAGGAAGCAGAGTTCTTAAGTATTTGTTGATGACAGTTTCTTCTTCCAATTGACCTCCTAGACTTCTTATTGCACTTACCACTTCTTTCATTCTTGCAGCATATTGAGCAGCATTTTCACCTTCCTCCATTTTCACGTCATCAAACTTTCCTCTTAGGCTTTCTCTCTTTTCTCTCTAGACATTTGGATCTCCTCCATAGTTATCTGATAAGGCTTTCCACATATTGAATGTAGTGTCACAATCTTTGATATCATCATATTCTGCATAATTAAGTGCAGAGACAATCTCCAGCATCGCTTGATTGTGCACCTTCTTTTTGTTTAAATCGTCTATAGTAAGAGGTCCTGCTAGATTCACATGTTCTATTCCTATTGAGGTTTTTACATAGTCATCTATTTCTCCAAGGTGTAATTTCATTAGGCTTTTCCATGTAGCAAAGTTGTCTTTGTTGAGCTTGGGAACTTCTCTCTTTGACATTTTGATCTTCTTGCTTCTAGTACCTTGAAATTAAATCAGAGATGGCTCTAATACCAATTGTTGGAAATGCTTTAGAATAACTAGGAGAGGGAGGGAGGGGGGTGTGAATGACTTATTTAAGGTCCAAATGTCCTATTCAAACTTTTTACTAAGTATAGTGACCCATTCATTCATTCAAGCTTTGACTTTTCTAGCTAGCAAGTTACTGTAAATCAATCATGCAAGTATAACACATAAGAAATCAACACAACACAATAATTTACATGGGAATCCAATTTGGGAAAAACCACCAGTAGTATGCTACTCAATTCTCACTCTTCTAAAGTGGTGCCCTATTAAAGGCTTACAACACACCGTTAAATGTGACCTTGTTAGAGGATTTAAGCACCCTATTAGAAGTGGGCTTGGTTAGAGGACTTTAGAACATTCACTAAGAATTCCACCCTATTAAAGGATTTACAAATGGCTGTTAGGCCAACCTAAGTCCATAGGATTTTCAAATCTAATACAATTGCTAGAGAGTATTAAAAAAACTTTGACCTGACTACAACATACAACTTAACTTGTAGATCTTAGATCACTTCTCATCTCATACCATTAATGGCCTTCAATCACTGCAACTCTAACAGCTTGCCCTCCTCTCAAGCATAGTCTCCTTGAGTCTCCATGCTCAATGTACTAGTGTAATCATCTCTTCATGATCACTTATAGAAGCAAAGCCTTTGTGCTCTTCCTTCTCCTAGATGTCACTTCCTTGACACCCTTCTAACCACTTTCATATTTTTTTCTCTTAGGCAACAATAGTACCAGTATCTCTCTGCTTCTTGGTCTATGATCTCCTTAAATAAAAGTCTTGGATTTCTTTTTCCCACTCAATTATTTCATTCTTTGATTTCAATTCACATGGATTAGGTAGGATTCATTGCATCTAACCCATATTTTGTTTCCTTTAGAAACTTCTTGAATAATCCTTCTTGAATTTGCTTTAAAATGGTTTACATATATTTTTGTTCCACTAGCTCATCATCCTTATCTTCCAGCTTGTTCACAAATTTCAAGGTGACCACTTTGTTGGCTCAGATCTGGTGAATCTTGGTTATTTAAAATAATGCAGTAGCTTGACACTATTGAAATACTAGTGCTCGACATATACTGTGTTATTTGGCATCAACTATGTTTTTCCTAATGCTCGACACCTAAAGATCACTCAGAACACATTAGAATTTTTTGTTACTTGGTTCCAACTGAGAATTTTCTCGACTTCAACTAACTTGCTCGGGACCCACTAATGATCTTAGTTTAAGCTTTGTATTCAAGGTTTTTTAACCTATTCCTCCAACATTTCTAAGTGTAACCAACCTCTATATCTTTGAGTATGCAATCAATACATCATTTAACCATTGTCTTAATTGATCCTTGCACTTCATTACAAGATCATAACTTAACCTTTCCTTAGGTGCTCTTGTTACATCTTGTTGATCAAATCCTCTTCATCAATCAACTAAGTGATAGTACTTGGATCTTATAAGAAAATATCATCCCTACAAATAGTAGGTTTGACATCAATGACAAAATAATGATTGAAAATATTCTTTTAACAAAAATCTTCTTTTTTTGAAATAATCTCCCTCTTTGATCTTCAATAATGAGCTCTTTAATCATATTTCCAACAATAACTACATAGCAAAAACTCAAAAACAAAACAACAATAATGCAAGATCTGACACCAAGTCACAACTCTTTATTGATAGATATAACTGATTACTTGCAATATGCCTGTTTGTAAGGCCTTCCACGTTAGGGCCAACTAAAAATAGTAATTAAAAAATTAGTTCTACAAGATCCCACAAGATCCAACTTACAAATCCAATCCTAGCCAATCCAAATTCATAGTTGGATAAGTACACCAAGAAGAATCCACACTTGTACCCTCAAGTCCACCAAGTAATCCTCTAGTTTCTAAGCCGCACCCCCAGCTCTTCAAAATTTGCATCTGCACTTCATCCCCTTCTCCAAGCTAGAATGATCACTTTTGTCTAAAGACTCCAAAAAACCCCTTACTTATACCCAACTAAACCACAAGTTGGCCCAACTCATTAAAAACTAAATTAAATCCCTTACATTAAATGTAAGTCAACCCACAAGTCAGCTACAACACAAATTAAATACCCATACATAAATTAAATGCCAAAAGTTAGCTCCCAAACAACTCAGGATAAACATAACCAAAACCAATACTGGCACTAAGCACATATAAGTACACTCAACATCCACTAAGAGCTATAGTAACTCAGTATCACTAGGAGCTATAGTAACTCGACATCCACTAGATGCTACAATAACTCAACATCCACTATAGTTATAGTAACTTGGCATCCACTAGAGCTATAGTAACTTGACATCCACTAGGAGCTACAGAAACTCAACATTGAAATGTCTCTTTACTGATTTTGCATGATATTTCCAGCCTCAAATCAGACCTTTAAAATCAAACAACCAATATTACAAAGATCTGCCAATTTCCCAATAAAACCCAAATCGGGTATGTCCAAATTAGTGCCAAAAAAACTTCACAACTTCACAAATTTTTAATAAATCTGAGAATGGACATTTTTACAGAAATTTCAGCAGCATAACAGCCTACAAAATGAAATTTCCATATTTTTATAGCCTTTACACAACGGCTCATAAATGTAGGACAAAACTATGCTCAATCGGGCTCCCGAAATTAACACAAAAATGCCCGAAAACACCACAAAAACACTCATAAACTATCTCAGAAGTTTAATCATGACCCAATACATATATTCAGCTCTATTTTAACATCTTAAAGTCTGAAATACAGCAGCAACCCAAACTGATATGAAACACTCAACTGAAAACACCAAACTCAAACCAAAAACAACCCCAAAAACCCACAAATCGGCACTATTCAGCACAAAGGCAAACTCTGTATGAGCATGCACATGGAATGGCTTCAAACTCCCATCCTTAGCCTTCCTAGAAACCTACAAACTCTCATTCTTGGGTCTCCTTCTCCACAAGTTTGGCAGCCTCTGAAGAACAACAAGAAAATTAGCAAGAATCAAGTTCTAGAATGAGCCCAAAATGCCTCCAAACCCCTTAAAAGAGGGCATAACCCTAACTCACATCCAAGAGGAGTTAATAAAATATAATTTAATAATAATTTTTATTTATTAGTCCATTGGTTTCCAAAGATTAGCCCCTTTTTTCGAAACTTCACCTTTTTGGAGCCTTCCTGCCTTAGCAAAGTTTATTATTTTTTTAAAAATTATTTGAAAAGGGAACATGACAAGTCCTCCCCTCCCAAATATTGCTTGTCCTCAAGAAATGAAGGTTGGAATTCTCAAGAATATGTGCTCCTTCCCAAGTTGCATCCTCTAGTGGTAATCCTTTCCATTTGACCAAATGCTCTATGACGCTCCTATTTCTCAACCTTTTCTCTCTTGTATCCAAAATCTCTTCTGGTATCAAAACTAATTTCCCTTCATCATCAAGAGGTGGTAATTCTGTAGATACTATAGTTTTCTGGCCTAGAACCTTCTTTAAGCAAGATACATGAAAAATATTATGTATTTTGCTATTTGGTGGGAGCTCCAATTCATAAGCTACCTCTCCTACCTTCTTGATAATTTTATAATGCCCATAGAACCTTGGCTTGAGTTTCTCTGCCCCACTCCTCTTCAAGGTGCTTTGCTTATATGGTTGCAACCTAACAAATACCAAATCTCCCACCTCAAAAGATCTTTCAATCCTTTTCCTATCAGCATATATCTTTTGTTGGTTTTGTGCATGTTGTAGATTATCCTTGAGAGACCTTATTATGTCTTGGCTTTTCTTGATGAAATCACTTGCTGCGGGTACTCTGCTATCGAAAAGTGTTAGATCAACAAAGGAAAGGGCATCATAACCATAAAGAGCACAAAAATGAGGCATACCAATAGACATGTGATGAGATGTATTGTAACAATACTCCCCTAGGTGTAACCATTTCACCCAAGCATGTTGTTGATTTGAAACATAGTTCCTCAAATATCCCTCTATCCATTTATTAACTATCTCTGTTTGTCCATCTGTTTGAGGGTGATAGCTAGTACTGGGAGTGAGTTCAGTTCCTGCCAAATGTAAGAGCTCCTTCCAAAAAGAGCTGAGGATTCTACTGTCTCGGTCACTAACAATGTTTCTAGGCAAACCATGTAATCTAAAAATTTCCTTGAAGAACAATTCGGCCACTTGTGATGCCTTGAAATCAGATGTGATAGGAAAGAAATGTGCATACTTAGTTAGTCTATCTACCACCACATATATGCAATCCTTACCTTGAACCTTGGGCAACCCAGTGATGAAATCCATGGAAATACTTTCCCATTTTTGTTTGGGAATAGGAAGTGGCTGCAACAACCCTGCAGGAAAATTTTGCTCACTCTTGCTTTGTGGGCATACCATACATTCCTTAATGTGTTTAAGGACATCCTCCTTCATACCCTTCCATGAAAACCGCTCTCAAATTTTCCTATATCTATTGAAGTATCCCTGATGACCAGCTAAAGGTGTGTCATGAAAGGCCCTCAATATCCTCTCCTTAGTTTTTGATCCTGGCACTAAGAAGATCCTGTTCTTGTAATAAATCAATTCATCAACAACCTTGTACCTGTTATCATCCACTAACTTATCCAAAATCTTGGTGGCAAATGAATCTTTAACATACTCTAAAATTATGGAGACTTTCCAATCAGCAGAGATAGATGATAAGGAACACAAAGTGGGCTTTCTTGAGAGAGCATCAGCAACCACATTATTCTTTCCTTTCATGTATTCAATATCAAAATCATAAGCTTGCAATTTTCTTACCCATTTTTGTTGATGATCATTCAAATCCCTTTGGTTCAAGAAGAACCTGAGGCTATTATGGTCTGTCTTTACAATGAATCTCCCACATACCAAATATTGTCTAAACTTATGAAGTGCATGCATGATTGCCAACATTTCCTTATCATAGATGGAGTAACCTTTCTCTGATTGATTTAATTTTCTACTCTCAAATGCTATTGGATGTCCCCTTTGAGTTAGGACAGCCCCTATACCTTCTCCAGAAGCATCACATTCAACAACAAAAGGTAAAGAGAAATCTGGAATTGCAAGCATAGGGCATGAACTCATTACCTCCTTAAGCTTATCAAATGTTTTTTGTGCCTATTCTATCCAAAAAAAAGCTCCTTTCTTTGTCAAATCAGTCAAGGGGGTAGCAAGCTGAGAAAATCCCTTGGCAAATCTCCTATAGTAGCTACACAACCCGAAGAAACCTCTCAACTGTGTAAGATTAGTGGGTGGAGGCCAATCCAAAATTGCCTGGATTTTTTGTTGATCAACTTGTACTCCTTTAGAACTTATATTATGTCCCAAATATAGGATCTCTATCAAACCAAACTCACATTTAGATAGCTTAGCATAGAAGGATTGCTGCTTCAAGATTCCCAAAACAGTGTCTATGTGCTTTAGATGCTCTTCCCATGTTTTACTGTACATCAAGATATCATCGAAAAATACCAAAACAAATTTTTGAAGATGCTGACTAAATACCTTATTCATAAAAGATTAGAATGTTGCAGGTACATTAGTGAGTTCAAATGGCATAACAAGAAATTCAAAGTGCCCATAGCGACATCTGAAAGCGGTCTTTTCCACATCTTCACTCCTCATTTGAATTTGATGGTACCCTGATCTTAAGTCAATTTTTGAGAAGTATACATCACCATGTAACTCATCAATGAGTTCATCTATGTATGGTATGGGATACCTATTTTTTATGGTCTTCTTGTTTAGAGCCCTGTAGTCTATACACATTCTCATTGTACCATCCTTTTTCTTGACAAGTACCACAGATGATGCAAATGGACTAGAGCTAGGCCTTATGAATCCCATGTCCAGGAGTTCTTTAATAGTTTTTTCAATTTCTTCCTTATAACCTCTTGGATGGCGGTATGGGGTTGTTATAACTGGTTTGGCACCCTATTCTAACTCTATAACATGCTCAAAACCTCTATCTAGTGGTAATCCTGGAGGCAAATCATTGAAAACTATATTATGCTTATCAAGAATATTTTGAATTTCAAAATGGAAATTACCTTGATTCTTTGGAGAGCTTGTTGGTTGGATTATGGCTCCTACTGCCCATGTTACTTGTCCTCTTCGAAAAGTACTCTCCATCCTCTTTGTAGAGACCGCCTTAGGTGCTCGATTCGATAACCCTCTCAATATGACTTCTTTCCCATTGGAATGAAATTTAAACTCCATAGTTTGATGGTTCATGTAATAGCCTCCAATACAGTGCAACCATTGAACACCCAATACAAGATCTATCTCCCCAATACCAACCACATAGAAGTCATCACATAACTCATAATCTCCTAAGGTCATCTTGAGTTGTTTCACCACCTGTGTGCAAGGGATAGTGAATCCAACAGCTATAGTAACATTGAATCCCTCAAAATCTTCTGCTTTAAGCCCTCTTTTCATGACAAATCCCTCATCAATAAAATTGTGAGTTGCCCCACTATCAAGAAGAACGGTCAACCTTTGCCCTACTAGTACCCCTCGAATTCAGAAGGGATGGTATCTTGGGACTCCTAATAATGCTGCTAAAGTGCCATCCTTGCTGATTTCTTTTACTTTCTCTTCTTCTACCTCCTCCTTAGTATCATGAAATTTCTCATGCTCATCTGAATTAGATTCTGAAGCAACTTCAATATAGTGCACTTGACCTTTCCCCAAACATCTGTGTCCTAGAACCCATGGTTCTCTACAAGTAAAACAAAGCTTTTTCCTTCGTAATTCACTCCTAGTCTCTTCATCTACCTTCTTTTTTGCCACATGTGTCACATCTTTTGGTGGTAGTGTTGGGAAAGTCTTTTTCTGAAAATTTCCCTTATGTTGCCAAAGATTCAGGGTTTTTTGATTAGTGATTGATTTCATAGGCACACAAGTTTCAAGTTGCAAGCTTCTTTTGATAGCTTCCTGTAAGGTTGAGGGTGAGAAAGCCTTAACCAAACCCTTAACAGAATCTTCTAAACCATCAAGAAAAAGATAAACAATCCTCTTTTCACTCATATCAGGTACCATAACAATCACTTTTTGAAATTCTTCTATATACTCATTAACTGATTTGGTTTCCTTCAACTTTGACAATTCTTTAAAGTACTCTTCATCATCCTTGAGGTCAAATCTATCTATCACTCTTTGACTGAAATCATCAAATGTAGTTACCTGATCATGACCTTGAGTAGTCATTCCATGATACCACCAATCATAGGCTGCATCTTCCAAGTGTAGACTTGCAAATTGAACAACATCACTCTCTTTCATGGGGTTAAGTGTGAAGAAAGTTTGTAATTTTTGTAGCCATGCTCTAGCTGAAATTTTATTTGTTCCATCAAAAGTAGGTGCTGTAAACTTGCTTATTTTATTTTTGAGCTCTCTTCCACTTGTGTCATGCTCCCTCCTATTTTCTTTCTTGGGCATCAAAGTGTTCATCATATCCACATATTCTCTAAAAGGAACTGAACTACGAAAGTCATCATCTAAGCCATTGTAAGTAGCTCTTAATGTAATCAAGTTACCTGTAACCTCTTCCATAGGATTAATGGCTGGATTTGGTACTGGTGGCTCATCTGTAGGCAAGAAAATAGTTTTGGTTGATTTATATGGTGTGGATCTCTCATTTCTTGGCTCCTCTGAAGTGCTCCCTTTCTCATTAATAGATGCAATTCCTTGTAATTTTTCTGTCAATATTTGCAAAGCCTCTCTAGTTTCCGCCAAACCATCCACTATTTTCTTCTGAGTATTTTGGATGTCTTGGAAGAATTGCTTTGCCATCTCATCTGGATCAGCCATACTTTTT
Organism: Cupressus sempervirens; assembly: GCA_028749045.1. Taxonomy (NCBI): domain Eukaryota; kingdom Viridiplantae; phylum Streptophyta; class Pinopsida; order Cupressales; family Cupressaceae; genus Cupressus; species Cupressus sempervirens. Next base: position 849,539,341 of record CM053786.1, on the reverse strand, counting down.
TCTTCCTTGGATTTTGTACTTTTGCTTTCAACTAGGGGTTTGATCAAAATTTCTTTATTCTTTTCTCACTACAAATATCTTTTTTCTCTTTCACTTAGTTGCATGGGATCATAAATTTTGACATGCAACTAATTAGAAGCAACATGCAACCATAAAATATGACATGCAAGATCTGGGTAGTTGTCAAAACTGACATGCAAGATCTGGGTAGGTGTTAAAACTGACATGCAACTTCTACAAACCCTCAGGCTGGCAAGATCATGGCTCTCATACCACTGAAATGTCCCTTTACTGATTTTGCATGATATTTCCAGCCTCAAATCAGACCTTTAAAATCAAACAACCAATATTACAAAGATCTGCCAATTTCCCAATAAAACCCAAATCGGGTATGTCCAAATTAGTGCCAAAAAAACTTCACAACTTCACAAATTTTTAATAAATCTGAGAATGGAAATTTTTACAGAAATTTCAGCAGCATAACAGCCTACAAAATGACATTTTCAGATTTGTATAGCCTTTACACAACAGCTCACAAATGTAGGACAAAATTATGCTCAATCGGGCTCTCGAAATTAACACAAAAATGCCCGAAAACACCACAAAAACACTCATAAACTATCTCAGAAGTTTAATCACGACCCAATACATATATTCAAATCTATTTTAACATCTTAAATTTTGAAATACAGCAGCAACCCAAACTGATATGAAACACTCAACTGAAAACACCAAACTCAAACCAAAAACAACTCCGAAAACCCACAAATCGGCACTATTCAGCACAAAGGCAAACTCTGTATGAGCATGCACATGGAATGGCTTCAAAATTTTGTCCTTAGCCTTCCTAGAAACCTACAAACTCCCATTCTTGGGTCTCCTTCTCCACAGGTTTGGCAGCCTTTGAAGAACAACAAGAAAATTAGCAAGAATCAAGTTCTAGAATGAGCCCAAAATGCCTCCAAACCCCTTAAAAGAGGGCATAACCCTAACTCACGTCCAAGAGGGGTTAATAAAATATAATTTAATAATAATTTTTATTTATTAGTCCATTGGTTTCCAAAGATTAGCCCCTTTTCTAAAACTTCACCTTTTTGGAGCCTGCCTGCCTTAGCAAAGTTTATTATTATTTTTTAATTATTTGAAAAGGGGACATGACAAACATCCACTAGGAGCTATAGTAACTTGGCATCCACTAACTAGCTTGGCAACAATAGAAAATTGGAAACCACTAACACTTAGCTCTAAAATGCAAGATTGCAAGAAAGCTAGGATGCTCCTGCATCAATACATCAATTATAGTGCAATATTTTACATCAGTTTCCTGAATTACATTGCTCTCATATAGAATTACATAGTTCAATTCATCTTAAGGATGAAAGATACAACAAAAAAAAATTATCTTTCCTTGTTGTGTCCTTCATCATAACCTATCTCCAAAGCCGTAGGATGTCATCCATCTGCTATCCAAGATGGGAGTGTGGCCTAGGCATTTTTACCTCGCCAACCATAGAGTGATTTCTCCCTTGGGATTCTTCTTGACATGAAGAATACCCCGACCCTAGCACGAGAAGCCTAGATTCCTAGAACAAGATGGATCAGATGGATCCAGTGTAGCCATGAAACACACTACATACAACCATGCACTTAGTAGCCTAATCATAGAATGTAGTGGAGAATGAAAATAAACTACACATCTACACATATGTAGTAAACCAAATAAGCATAGTCACATACACACATATGTGTTATCTAGAAAATCAAGCGGCTTGGCCAAGCACTTACAGAGCTAGATTTAATAGTAGAAGAAATAAGAACAACATTTATCCATTCTACAGAACTGGTAGATAGAAGAAACTAAACATGAAGTATCCATTCTATCTTTCCCATTATTGCTACATTACAACCAGCCATGAAGGAAAATACACGTCCACACACTAAATTACAAAAAGATGTTAAAAACTCATGCTAATTGTATGTAATTCTAGATGATGAGCTAAAACTCAACAACATCTTCATTTCAAACTGAAGATTTGTTTTTATCACATAATTTCAGCATAGTTCTTGAAGTGATTAAACTATTACAACTATATAACACTCATATGTTTATTATTTTCAGCATAGAAGAATAAGGTGAATCTTTATTAATAAGATCTGATATAATCTAAGAATTTCATACTATTAAAAGAGTTAAGTGCTAGAAAAATAAACAACAATTAAGTTGGATAGTCTTTCTCTATTAGGAACTCTCTCTCTCTCTCTCTCTCTCTCTCTCTCTCTCTCTCTCTCTCTCTCTCTCTCTCACTCTCTCTCACTCTATAATTTTCTAGTTTTGACTTCATAGGTTGGTCAGGAAGGATTGTAATGACACCTCAGATTCAATGTCTACATGCATTTGAAAGGTAGGAAAATTCCAAATATAAAAAAAATCTAAGTGATTTCAACCTATTATGATATCAGTACTTAGAATCTAAAGTAACCAATTGAGATTGTTTTAGAAAACCCAAAGGTATCTTCTCAGACATAGACCCAAAATGTGATGCATTTTCTGATAAAAGTAATTACACCACCCTAAAAGAAATGTATATGTATATACCATTCTTAGCAAGCACATAAAAACTATTACCACAAAATGAAATAGAACTATTTGTCCTTGCTTGCCCATAACTATTTGTCCTATCATACAAAGAGAATCATTGAATACCATCCGACAGTTGTTACAGATTCACAAGAAAAAAAAAAAAAAACAATAACTGATGATTGCATTAAAAGATATAGAATGGAAATGCCAAATAAACTAGATTGAACTAGACAGGGTTTTGCTTCAGGAACCCCATGTTGATTTAAATATTTCCATGGTTGGAAACCTACAATTGAGCAAGGGTTTTGTTAGCGGAGAAGAACACATCCCATATGGCTCCAATAACAACAACATAAAAGGTCTGAACAAATTGTATTATTTTAAAGTCACAAGTTCAACTATTAGTAATTTTCCATTTTTCCTCCTTGATTCACATGACCATGGCAAGTTCTATGAGTTTGACTAAGATGTAATTACACGGGTACAAGATTACCAAACAATAGGGCTTTGAATTCAAAAGTACATTCTAGTAACAAAACTTGAATCTAGAAGTTATATTCCAAACAACAAGATTACTTTCTAACAACAAGACTCAAATTCAGACTTAATATTTGATTCAGCAAGGGTTTGAATTCAAATTCACATACTAGCAACAAGATTTAATTCAAAACTATATAATAACTGGCAAGTTTTCTAGAAAAATGATTCAAATGCAAAAGACTATTGCAACGAAAAGGATGGGAACCTAAGAATGCTCCACACTTGACTTGATCCGCTACTGTGTCCAATTCACCAATGTCCTTCATTGTTTCTCCAACTTCCCTCTTAAAAAATCATCCTCCAAAAACAAATACTAAACTAATTTTTTTTCATCCTTGGCGTCCTCCACTATTGTGTTATATATTTAATTTTTTTTTTTTTAAGTTTAAAATAATGAATTTTTTTCAAAACAATTTTATTTTATGAGCATATATATATGTTAAGAGAAATGCACTTCTAAGTTCCTATTCACCAAATCAAAATAGAATTGTTATTTATATATCAAAATAAACATCAAAACTCATTCGTTGGTGATTTATTATATTAAAAATCTATCTAAACATCTTTCATTAAACCAATCAAATAAAATATCTAAATTTCATTGCAACTTTCAAGGTTAACTTTAGTAATGTAACGAAAAAAAAAAAAAAAACATGAAATTCTATGTGATGTGTGTGTGTGGTAGCACGGTCATCCAATGCATCCCCTTCTGAGAGGCTAGCCCTCTCTACCTCAATTACACTCTTGTCATGACGATCCCTACATCCACTCAGACACTCGCAACCAACAATGAGTTAGTACCCATCATAATCAATATATCTCATCTTAATTACATCATTATTAAGAAATAAATACATTAGCAAAATCACATTGCTATTAAATCACAACATTTAAGAACACATCTTGTGGCATCATCATCATAACATAGTAAATCATATATTTTCATATTAAAATAATTCATTTAATTTTGGTATAATCTAAGATGTTAACTTTCATTTATCTTAAATTAAGATTAAACCATCTTTGACCAAGTCAGCATTTGACTATTCGCCACATAAGCAAGAAAAGAAAATAATTCTAGGCCAAGACATGACATACACACATACACATACACATACACATATATTTGAATATAATAAAGTATATTTATATATGTATATGCATAGGGAAATGGTCCAAAGGAGTTGTTGAATAATCAATCTTCAGAATGCAACCACTTATCCCACTCTTCATTGCTAATTATCATAACATGACTTGTCCAACTATGATCATTAGAAAATTATATCATGTTAATTTTTTTGTTTCAAATAACCATATCTCATTAGGCAAACCTTTAGCCATCCAATCCCAAAATTCACATCCATTTTTTGCATTATTATGGGCATACACTAAGCAAACAACTAGTTGGTTGTGGTTAATGAAAGTCAAAGGCCCACACATATGTATGTTGATTTGACAATTCAACAATTTACAACTACTTTGTAGATTAGTAAATCAACATATCATTCTTTGTTGTCTTAGGATGATTCTTTTGAAGATCTATTTAGAAGTTGTCAAGCCTTTGATATTTGAGCTATTTTGCGAAATGATTTAAATTACATTTTTTCTTTAACAACACTAATTAAATTTTCAGACTAACAAAAAATAATCACACTATTGACAAGAACTTGACACAATGAGTCCCTCTATTTTTTTTACAATAATATCATATGATAGCTCATTTAATGATAAACAATACACACCTTGATGTACATTTATTTTGTTCTATTCTCTTTCAAATGTTTTCAAACAATTCAACTTAAAATTTGTTGATATGCCTATGTTACTAAAGCCTAGATCCTCAAACAATATTTGTAAGGTCTAAATATTTCAACACCATTTAAGAGCCTAAGGGATGTAAAGTTAGAAAACATAACTAATTTAATAACATATGTTAAAAAATGTTTTCTTATGACTACCATTAATATTATGATCACAATTCCATTTTTAATTTCTACACAAATTAATATTGTTTTAAGGTTCACTGTTTTATAGGCAATCATGTTATCAACATACACAAGATTATCTAATTAAATGAACATGCTTCAAAATAAATGTTAACTAATTCTAGGTGAAATTCTAGATGATAAGGGCATATGAAGACCTGCATTAAACTACTATATTTTTTGTGGTCATTATAAAAATTTTACTTTTGTATTCTTTTAAAGAGATTAAATAGTGGAAGAAACACAATACCCACACATCTTAACATCATTCCAACATAGATCATAAATGGTATGTCAAATTCCAACAACTTTTTTGCTCTCTTTTTATGCGAAGTAAAAGCCAAGGTCTTAACTTTTGACTATTCATGGATCTCTTCGTACATTACTTCAAATACCAAATGGTCAAAAAGTGTTGCTTGGAAATGGACCCCTAATTCGTCCATACCCAATCCCTCAAAATCACTAGTGCTTGTAGACAAATGTTCTAATAATAGTACACAAAAACCATTGTAGTAGTTCACAAATCTCCAATAGTAAATGCACAAATAGACTAAACATAAATTTTTTTGAACCCCCTATCAGTTAAGACTGCTCTTCACAAATTCCATTTACTTAGCTATCCTTTTCTCCCTTATCTCCCTTATCAGCAAATACCAAAGCACTGATGTAATCCCTAAAAAATACAGGTACAGATAACTATTTTCTAGTTTTCATTGATTAAAACAACAATAAAATAAATAATTAAGGGCATCAAGCTAGCTTACTCCATACGCTAAAAGCAAAGCCAACCCTCATTGACCTTGTTACGACCTAAAAGAGGATTGATCTCATTGAAACCTCCATAAGCGAAAAAACAAAGTCAAAATAAGACATTCTCTCGGATTGGCTGAGAAATTGGTGTCTAATTGATGGTCATGCTTTATGAGCCTCACCATATCAAGGGCTTTTAGATTATATCTTTGAGTTTCTTGGTTCTCTCACCTGTTTTGGATGGACGGATCGGATTAAACACAAATAAGTTAAGCCACGACGGAGAATTTCAATCGAACAAAACATTCGCAATCCAAAACACAAACGATCATCAGAGAAGGCTAGAGGAAGGAAGATGGCCCGAGGCAAAGTTTGTATTTTGAAATGATGAAAGTCTTCAAATAACATGAGAGCATGATGGAAAGATAAATGGGGTTTGACAAGATTGGTCTAATAGTGATTTTAAAGGGATGCGGCTATCTTCCAGGTAAATTGTATATTGATCAATTTAAAAAAAAATGAAAATAGCATGGATTTTTTTGAAAAATTTAGCATTTGATTTCTATGATTCAACAGAAAATTTAAGAAAAAATCACTGAATCTGGAAAAAAAAAGATTTGACTTTGTTATGTCTTTAGTGCATTTTATCTAGAGATTAGCCTGTCTCGAATAACTCTATGAATATACACGAGAACAATACACATGTATCTTCAATTGTCCATCGCTTCAGGATCTTCAAGACACTACTTTGGATCTCTTGTTGTCCTCTCTAATGCAGCAGTGTGATCCTCCACAATGAAGATTTCCTTTGGAGAAGAGTATTCCACCTCCTTGGTGGCCTTCAGGGGATGAAGATTGGTGGCCTCAATTGGGCTTGCAGAAGGGTCAAGGTTCTCCACCTTACAAAAAGCCTCGTGATTTAAATAAGGTATGCAAAGTTGGTGTTCTCACTGCAGTGATTAAACACGTCTCCTAATATTGCAAAGATTAGAAGGCTAGTCAGACAGTCAAAGTGCTTGCATGATAAGATGATTCCCAAAGAGAGTGCGACTTGGTTGGAAATATTGAATCAAGAAGAAACTCGGACAAAGAGAAACAACTTTTCTAATATTGATCAAAGGAATTCACATGCAGATGAATGCCCTTATAGATCACATGGTGTATTGAGCAATTTCAACAATGCTAAGGTGCCTGCTGGTCAACTCATTGTGGATAGATTGAATGAACTGAAACTCAATGAAAGTTCAAGCACTAAACAACAGGTACAACCACAAACCATGGTGAATCAAGTAGATCATGGAAGTATTGAAATTCATGGGGATGCAAGTGCATTCTTTGAGATGAATTCTGATTGGGTTGTAGTGGATTATCTTGGTAGTCCATTTAATTTCGGTTTTGAAACTGTTGGTAGTGACTTGGACTTCCCATTTGATGAGGACATAATTCAATATTGTGGAGCTTAGAAATAAGCCCCTTGAAAGGAGCTGCACATTTAACTTGACTGCAAGACCATCATTATTCCCTAACGATCACATAGGCTACACAACATCTGTAGTTTTTTTTTTTTTCATGTTACAAGCAAAGTAAATTCATGTAAAGTTAGATATTTCTTCTTATTTCATATAAATGTTAGGAGGAATGATGATGGGATCACATATGAAGGCATTTGAACAGAGGAAAGGATAATTGTTGTGAGGATTTAGAGCTGTGCAAGGTATTTGAATAATTTTGAAGCTTAAGTGTTAACATCCCATTTTCATCCAACTTTATAATGATTTCCAAGCATCCAACTTTCAATAAAAATAATGATGTAAAGATCTTAGAGATATCATAATGGTCTCTATGTACTTAGAACTGTTCATTTACTTATTGATTTCAGAAAGATAACAGCTCCTCTTTAATGTTGTAGGAAGAATTTGGACCATTTATTGGTTTTCTCGGTGATTTTAACACAATGGTTATGTTGTTTTTATTTGATCAGTGATTAGAGAAGCACTACATATTTGTTGGCCGACTGCATGAGGTAAGCACACCGTCAAACTTTTAAAACACATTTGGGTTGGATGCATCTTCTAAGGGGTGTCTAATCTAGTAAGAACTTTATTCTGACTTTCAACCTGTTGGATGCTGCATCATCATGCCCAATTAACATGGGGATATTGCATGAGATGGTTTGATTATGGCCTTTTATCTTGGCAATTGCTGTGTCTCAACACAAGATCACAGGCTTCAAGGAAAAAATGAACAGTTACTATCAAACCTGGGCAATAAGCTGGAGGTAGATAGCTATAATCAACTTTTATTGTGTTTATTTTGATGATAGATCATAAAATGTTGATGTAAAAAGTAAAATATAATCAAATCTAAATAGTAACTACATCAATTTAAAAACATAGAAAAATAATATTTTTGATTGAAATGTAATATAAAGTGTTTACTCTTTATCTTATTTGTTAATGCTTCTATAAATCAACTCTAGCATTTGATATTTTCTTTTCATCTTTACAAATGACATACCTTATTTTCTTGTTTGGCGTTGGTTCTTTTGTCTTTCCTTTTGCAATTGTTGGGCCTCACAACCTTGTTGCTATGGATGGTCCTATATTCTATTTTTCAGGTATGATGTTATGCAACATCATGTCTGCGTGTAAGATTGTCTTGGCCAAGTTAGCAGCACCATTGCAAGTGTATTTCCAGATACAAAAGTATATGGACTTTGACATTGAAGTCCTTATTGGCATAGATAATAGTGTAGCTCATTAAATCCGATATTGCAAAAGGAAGACTTAATTTCTTTGAGAACTAAGCTCCCAAAATATATTAAGTTATCTGTGGCTAGATAAACCAGTGAAAATATCTTTGATGGGAAAATGAAATGTTGTAACGGAGTATGTACAGGTAGCATAAATTTTCACAAATTTTCACAAAGGACTGAACCTTGAACTCTAATGTCAGGTATTCCTAACCGTTTTCCATATTTTAGGCCTGTTTTAGGTCTGTTTTCATCCTTGCATGATATCCTAATCTCCTTCCAATTATTTGTTTGGTGGGCATTCTTAATTTGTTGGACAGCCTCTAGCAAATGTTAAGTCATTTTGGCTGTGAGAATACAAATATGGAAATATAAATTGTTATTCTGGAATAGAAAACAGGGATACATATTTCTATTCTCTATTTGGTTCAGGATTCATGGACCCAAAAATTTATGTTTTCTAAAATAAATAAAACTAGAACAGGAGTACTTATTTCAATTCCACCTATTTAGGTGGAATTGCATATGCTCATTTTTGGGTAAAAAATAGAATACATATTCCTATTATAATCCATTTCGCAATTCCAATTTGGTGCGCCGAAACAAAAAATTTGAAATTTTAAGAATTTACATATGCCTATTCCACTCATATTCCTACTGCACAAATTCTACATGCAAATTTAATAATCTTGTATTCATTCAATAATGGTTGAAGATCATGTAATTGTTATACCATGGCCCTTGATTGAAAACCTAATGACAGTGGCTAATATTTCAGTTTGGACAAGGAATCTACATAAGTCATAAATGAATACCAATTATTGAAGGAGAAGCAAGTATCCAATAGTGATAAAAGATAGAATCAATTCATTGAGTATGATTGGCAAAGCTGGTATAAACTCAATAGTTAATATTTAGTAATTAATTGCCTAAGGTCTCTAATAACAATTGATATTATGGACATTGATTAGGATTCCACGAGAGAAGGCATGTGGCAAGAGATTTCAAAGAAAATGATCTTAATTGGGGAATTATGATTGTCACAAAGATTATTATTTAACAATTACAATTTGCCAAGGCATCAACTATGATTTGAATTACTATCGAATTGAGTAAATCAATAATTAGCGATGAACTATTACACAATAGTTATTAAATAAGTGGTAGCATTCTCATAAATAAACTAAAAGGCACATGCGATCATAAAAGAATATTAGTTATAAAAAGGAATAATGGGGATAGGACATCCATCCGTTGTGATCAAAAGGATACAATCATTGAAGTTCTTCAAGGTATATATTGATGATCGATATCAAGGAATGAGAAAAATGTTGGAATATTTAATACGACAGTTGACGTTTGCCCCTGGAGCCAAATGCCCACCTACCACTTGATGACCAGTAGAATAGACAGAAAACATAAATATGGTGGGTGAGATTTTGAAATCAGAAAAGAGGGGGAAAATGGAATGTGACAAAAGGAATGTTTATTCATTCATTCAGAAAAAAGAGAAGATCAAAGAGTTGCAGAGAGAAGAGAAGTGATCAGTAGATCTAGTCGTCAGAGTGCAGAGAAAAGGAAGTTCATTTTGAGCCTGCAGTTGCACGTGTTTCTTCTCTAGTCATTTTGTAAGTTTATTATTTGTTTGATTCGACCCGTTGAAGCAGTGATTGCTCCAGCAATTGTAGTATGCAACCATTAGAGCTGTAAGTTTGAAGTTTAAAATTTGAAGTTTTTTCAGTTTGAAGTTTAGGCTTATTTTAGGGTTTTCTAGTTGAAGCCGAATGCTCCCAGATTTTGTAGTGGTTTAATCAAGTTGAATAGTAAACAAAATATGCATACTTGAATCCATTACTCTTCCCTTTTTTTATTGCATTTGATAAGTTTATTGTTGACAATTTCAAGCTTTGGGTCTCTGGTTTTAATAGTGAAAATATTCACGTCATAAGTCTGCACTCGATATTGTCTTTGGTAGAAGTCATCTACAGTGACTACTGAGTTCACTCAGTGCCTTCTTCTACTGAGGTTCACCCTCCTGTGGCTACCGAGTTCACTCGGCATCCACACTACTGAGCTCACTCGGTATCCAGTGTCTATCGAGTTCTTCATCTACCGAGTTGCTCTTCTACCAATCTCACTCAGCATCCTTTGGCTACCGAGTTTCTTGCTCTTCATTTACCGAGCTCACTCGGTAACCTCTCCTGCCACTCGATTTCTTGAGTGTCGAGAAGATTTTTGGCACTCGGTAATAGTTTGTGCTGTGCAATTTTTAGGGTTGTGATTTTTAAATTTAAATTTATATTTCTCACATGGTATCAGAGCTTTGAGGCCCCGCATCCATAGCGAGTTAGGGCATTTGTTTTCTGGGATATTTATCATGCTAGGAGATGTAGGAAAGATATGGCAGCAACCACCATCATTAAATGGACAAAATTATTATACATGGGCAAAGAAAATGAAAACCATTATGGTTGCTAATGATTTGTGGGAGTTTGTAGTTAATAGGTTCAATGATGTGACATACCCAACTCAGTATGCTACTCTCACAAATGCACAGAAGACTCATTTGAAAGAGTCAAGGAGGAAAGATGCAAAGGCATTAAGTCTCATTGAAGCAACAATCACAGAGATAGTATTCCCAAAGATTGTAGCAACAAATTATGCAAAGAAAGCATGGGATATCCTTGAGACGAACTTCAAGGGGACTGATAAAGTTCGCACAGTAAAGCTACAGAATATAAGGAGGGAGTTTGAGAACTTTCAGATGAAGGAAAATGAATCAGTTGCAGACTTTAGTTCAAGGACCTCCAATCTGATTAACCAACTAAAGTCAAATGGAGAAGACTATCAAGAGCAAAGGATAGTGGAGAAGATATTGAGGAGTTTACCTCATAAATATGACAGTTTGGTCATAACCATAGAAGAGACAAAAGACCTCACTGTTTTGACAATGGATGAGTTGATGGGTACTCTTCAAACCCATGAGCATAGGATCAATAGATCCACATCTTCTTCTACCCAAGAGCAAGCATTCAAGTCTCAGTCAAATCCAAGAGGAAGGGAGAGAGGAAGAAATGGCTCAAGCAGAAATTCTAGAGGCAGAGGCTGAGGTAATGGAGGACAAAGAAATGTTGCAACAGAAAACTCAAGAAGAGTAGATAGAGCAAGTAGCTCACAAAATACCTCAAGAGGAGGTAAAAAAAATTACAACTCAAATAAGAGTAATGTAGAATGCTACTACTATCATAAATATGGGCATTATGCAAGTGAATGTTGGAGAAAGCATAATGATCAGTTAGGACAAGCAAATGTGGCTGATGTGAATATGGGAAGTGGAAATAATGTCACTGCCTTCATCATGTGTAATGTTGGTGAAGAAGGAAGCCTTGAGGTTTGGTACCTTGATAGTGGATGTAGCAACCACATGAGTGGTAATGAAACCTTGTTTTCATTCATTAACAAGAGTTTCAAATCTGAGATTAAAATGGGTAACAATGGAACCCTACTAGTTGTGGGCAAAAGACCTATTATGGTCCGCACCAAGAAAGGTGAGAAGAAGGAAATAAAAAATATATATTTTACCCCTAGTATGAAGCACAATTTGATGAGCATTAGTTAGCTCATTCAAAATGGATACAAAGTGCTGATGGAGAATGACATGTGTGTCATTCAAGAAAAGGATGGGAGCAAGAACCTACTTGTAGCAATTCAAATGACAAAGAACAGAATGTTTCCCTTGAGGATAGAGACATGTTTCTCATCTCAAGTTGGGGCTACACCTCCCACACAATCAGCTCTAAGGAGTGTGATTAAAAGCCCCTCATGGCTATGGCACCTCAGGTATGGTCATCTTGGCTATGCTAGTTTAAATTTATTGTCAAATAAAAGAATGATAGAAGGTTTGCCACATATAGGAAATTCATGTGACAAGTGTGAGGCTTGTATTTTGGGTAAGCAACATAGGCTTCCCTTTAATTTTGAAAATTCTACGAGGGCTAGATATCCATTAGATTTAGTGCATACTGACCTAGTCAGTCATATGCAAGTTACTTCCTTTGGGGGAGTACTTATTTCATGACATTCATTGATGATTTCAGTTGTAGGACATGGGTGTATTTCTTAAAGAATAAATCTGAAGCATTTGATAAATTTGTAGAATTTAAAGCCTAGGCTGAAAGAGAATGTGGACACTATATCAAGGTCCTAAGGTCAGATAGAGGAGGGGATTATACCTCCAATTCTTTTGTAAACTTTTGCAGAAAATATGGCATAAAGAAATAGCTCATAGCTAGCTATACACCACAGCAAAATAGAGTGGCTGAAAGAAAGAGTAGGACCATTGTTGAAATGGCAAGGAGCATGATGAAAGAGAAAGGTCTCCCAACTAAATTTTGGGGAGAGGCTATGACAACAATAGTTTACCTAATTAATAGGTATCCTACAAAGGCAGTCCATGAAAAACTTCCAATGGAAGCATGGTCACGAGGAAGATGGATAGTTGAACACCTAAGAGTGTTTGGATGTGTTGCATATGCACATGTGCCTAAAGAAAAAAGACAAAAATTGGATGACAAAGGTGTGAAATGTATTTTCACAGGGTATAGCTCAGAATCAAAGGCATACAGATTGTATGACCCATTGAACAATAAGATGACTCTTTCAAGAGATGTGGAATCTCTTGAAAATCAATCTTGGTATGGTCCGACTAATGAGTCACCAAGCACTTCTAGTAAAGTGCCAATTATGAGTGAGGAAGATGTTGATGAACAACAAGAAGAAGGAGTAAGTAGAAGAAAAGGCAAGCAGATTCAGACATTGCCGAGCTCCTCTAGGCATGACCAAGTGTCAGTACCGAATACTAGTGAAGACTGAGCTAGTTAGCAATGTAGTAGCAGTAAAGATTCTGATCCCACACTCTCCTCCCTGTTACCAAGAAAGACCAAGAGTCTTAGGGAGATATACCAAGATGAAAGGTATGAAGATTGTGATGAGAGTGTTAATTTTGCATTATTTTCTCATAGTGATCCAATTTATTTTGAAGAAGCCATTAAGGAGAAGAAATGGTGTAAGGCCATGGATGAGAAAATAGATGCTATAGAAAGAAATGAGACATGGGAGCTAATTGATTTTCCTCCCAAGAAGCAAGTGATTGGAGTGAAATGGGTGTACAAGACCAAATGTAATGCTGAAGACAAGATTGATAGGCATAAGGCAAGGTTGGTAGTCAAGGGCTACAAATAGCAATATGGAAGAGATTATGATGAGACATATGCCTCGGTTGCAAGAATGGAAATCGTGCATCTTGTCATAGCACTTGCAGCTTAGCACAAATGGAAGGTATACCAAATGGATGTGAAGTCTACCTTCCTAAATGGTGTATTGAAGGAAGAAGTATATTTGGAGCAACCACCTGATTATGAAGTTGCAGGTGAAGAGAATAAAGTATATAGATTGAAGTGAGATCTTTATGGGCTCAAGCAAGCTCCAAGGGCATGGTATAGTAGGATTGACTCATATTTGATGAGCAATGGCTTTAGCAAAAGTAATGGTGAGCCCACTCTTTACATCAAGGAAACAAATGGAAATGTATTGATTGTTGTCTTGTATGTAGATGACTTGATTTTTACTGGTAATGATAAGGCTCTAATTGGTGAGTTCAAAGAGGCCATAAAAAGTGAATTTGAAATGACAGACCTAGGTCTCTTGAAATACTTTCTAGTCATAGAAGTAAAACAAATGCATAATGGCATCTTCATCTCTCAAGAAAAGTATGCAAGGTAGATCTTGGAGAGATTCAAAATGCAGAACAATAAGGTAGCCCCCACACCAACAACAATAGGTTTGAAATTGAGCAAGGAAGACTCTAGCAAGAGAGTGGATCCAACACTATACAAGAGTATGGTTGGAAGTTTAATGTATTTGACTACAACTCGGCCAGACCTAATGTATGCAGTAAGTCTGATTTTCATATTTATGGAAACACCAAAGGATTCTCATTGGCAAGTGGAAAAGAGGATCCTAAGGTATGTGAAAGGTACCAAGGGATTTGAGATTTTATATACTGCAAATGATGATTTCAAGTTGGTTGGTTACACTGACAGTGATTGGGCTAGAAGTTTAGATGATAGGAAGAGCACTTTTGGATACATGTTTCATATGGGATCGGGTGCAATTTCATGGGTATCCAAGAAGAAACCTATTGTTGCCCAATCTACAGTAGAGGTTGAATACATTACAGCCAATGCAACAGCATGTCAAGCAATTTGGCTAAGGAGGATCTTGACAGATTTGAATGAAAGGCAAGAGAATGGAACCACAATTTATTGTGACAACATCTCATCAATTGCATTGTCCAAGAATCCAATCTTCCATGGGAGAAGCAAGCATATTGAGATCAGATATCACTTCATTAGAGAGTTGGTGGAGAATGGGGACATCAAGATGGATTTTTGCAAGTCTAAGCAGCAGCTAGCAGACATCTTTACTAAGCCTTTAGGCATTGGACCTTTTGTACACCTAAGAGAGTGTCTTGGTGTAGTTGATTTGTATCAGTAGTGATCTTTGTTTGTTTGGCTTAGGACAAAGGGGAAGCATTGGAATATTTAATACGACAGTTGACGTTTTCCCCTGGAGCCAAATGCCCACCTACCACCTGACGACCAGCATAACAGACAGAAAACATAAATACAATGGGTGAGATTTTGAAATCAAAAAAGAGGGGGGAAATGGAATGTGACAAAAGGAATGTTTATTCATTCATTCAGAAAAAAAGAGCAGATCAGAGAGTTGCAGAGAGAAGAGAAGTGATTCACAGATCCAATCATCAGAGTGCAGAGAAAAGGAAGTTCATTTCATGCCTGCAGTTGCACATGTTTCTTCTCTAGTCATTCTGTAAGTTTATTATTTGTTTGATTCGACCTGTTGAAGCAGTGATTGCTCCAGCCATTGTAGTATGCATCCATTAGAGCTGTAAGTTTGAAGTTTTTTCAATTTGAAGTTTAGGGTCATTTTAGGGTTTTCTGGTTGAAGCCGAATGCTCCCAAATTTTGTAATGGTTTAATCAAGTTGAATAGTAAAGCAAACAGGCATACTTGAATCCATTGTTCTTCCCTTTGTTTATTTCATTTGATAAGTTTATTGTTGACTATTTCAAGCTTTGGGTCTCTAGTTTTAATGGTGAAAATATTCATGTCATAAGTCTGCACTTGGTATTGTCTTTGGTAGAAGTCATCTGCAGTGGCTACCAAGTTCACTCAGTGCCTTCTTCTACTAAGTTTCACCCTCCTGTGGCTACTGAGTTCACTCGGCATCCACACTATTGAGCTCACTCAGTATCCAGTGTCTACCGAGTTCTTCATCTACCAAGTTGCTCTTCTACCGAGCTCACTCGACATCCTTTGGATATCGAGTTACTTGCTCTTCATTTACCAAGCTCACTTGGTAACCTCTCTTGCCACTCAATTTCTTAAGTGCTAAGCAAATTTTTGGCACTTAGTAATAGTTTGTGCCATGCAATTTTAGGGTTGTGAGTTTTAAATTTTAATTTATATTTGTCATAGAAAAGAGAAAAAGTATCGATTAAAGAAAGACTGACTTCATCATAGTCTTATATCTAGTAATTCATATTAATACATTTATGTAGATTTTTTTAGACACATCTGGTATGAGCGATTCCAGCTTATTGGATACAATACTCTGAGTTTTGTGTCCGTTTAATTCTAAAACTTAAACATGCAAGTTAATTTGTAATAACTGGTCATATTGCATACAATCATATGTTTCAAGGTTAACTATTGTATTGTTTATGGTTGTAGCACAAATGAATACAATAGGTATGTATGATTTAGTTAATGAGCATATTAGGAGTATGATAAAACACTATATATATTTTAATTTCTTGACTGTCATAAACCATAAGGGGAGAAATGAGGGTTTTCAAGAAGGGGAAATGAAGATGACCGCATCATTCTATGTGGTAATTAAGGAATCCTATGAGGTCAGAGAGGGATTTAGGAAGGATAGATGTTTGAGATATCCTAGTGTGAAGAACTCTCACAATCACACTATCATGAGGAGTGTACCTTCAATCAAGGAAGACAATGAGAGGAAGAATAGATGAGGACAAAAATGACAATAGTACCCCTCACTAGGTAGCCTAGCTACCTCATATGCTTGGCAAAAACCACATGAGACCAAGGGGGAACAATGTGTCTACTCTTGGGTCTAGGCTTAGGGTGTTTTGGGAAACCTCAATCTTTTGATGTAACTTTCATTTCATACATTTGTTTATTTCTATTTATAATAAATCTAACCATGACATTATGATCTAAATGATTATTACCAATATTATAGAACTCAAAATATGAACTAGTATAGATATCTTAAATAAATCTATCTAAAGAAATGCCGATAGATATCCACTACAAAAATAATTATAATTTAATTTGCTTCATCTAATTTTTTTAATATTTTTTATATTTTCTTTTATTTAGTTTTTTACTAATTTAATCTTTTTATTTTAATTTCTTAAAAAATGGATGATTTATATGTACAAATATTATTTTAAATAGATATTTTATGTTCTATTAATTAAATTATTTTTTAAAGTATATTCTATTTATAATAAGATTTAAACTTTTGACATGTAGATGGATGGTTGTCAAATTTAACCTAGAAGAATAAAAGTTAACTAACAAGGTCACACCATCTCACTCCCCCATTCTACCATTCTAGAATGCCTATTGGCATTAATAACGCAATTGAAGGAAACCCTATACATGGAAAACCCTAACCTTGGTCTTGTGTAATTGTGATTTTAGAGGAAAAGTCTATGGTGGATTAGAAAGAGGACATTAAATGTTATGATTGATGTTCTCAGGCTGAGTCAAAGTTTGGTCATGGAACTTGAATCTTGAAACTTTCTACTTCTCTATTATTTGAGTCTTGTGCAATGTCTCCCATTTGGAGCTTGATATATTTACGTATAAACAACAAATCTATTGGGATAATATTAGTGACTTGGCCTTACCATGATTTATTGTTTCACTTGTATTTTCTTGGAAAGTTGCTAAATGAAGCTGGAATCTTCCACAAGAAAACACTTGGAGTAGAAAAATAGAAAGCTCCTATTTTTTGGTGATTTATTCTCTTATTCTTTGTTTTTATGCAAGAGTTGTGCATAATTTTTTTCTAAAATATTTTGAAGATGCGTTGAATGTAGACACTTTAGAAGATGTTTCTTTTTTGTACGAAAAATCTATAAGAACACAACATTATTGTAGGGAATGAAGAGACAAAGAGCATTGTTTGAAGAGTGTTGTTATGTTACTGAAATTATTCTGGATTTGATATCATGGCTGAATACTCTTGGATAGTTGTTGCTCTATGGATTATATTGTAACTATTGTTGCTGATCTAAAACAATTTTGTGTGGCTTTGGAGTAGTGAGTTTTTTTTTTCCTGAGAAGGGATTCCCATGTATATCTTGTGTTTTATGTTTATTTGTTGAATCTTTCTATATGTGCTTGTTTATTTTGGCATAGTGTAAAGATTTGTGAGATGATTTTCAGCATCATCTCTCCTATTAGATTTAGCATTTGGAAGAATTTTCATACTTAGGTTTCCTTTCATTTGGTATCAGAGCCTGGTCAAATTTGTTATTGTTGTTGGGTAGATAGACTTTTTGTGTTGATCTAGTTTTAGTGGGAGTTTTGCAATGGAGTTTTTTTATAATCTTATTGTGGGTTAGATATGGCAAGCACATCTAGTAGAGTTGAGATCGATAAGTTTAATGCCAAAAATTTTGAGTCATGGAAACTTTAAATAGAGGACATGCTTGTAGATAGAGATCTATGGGTTGTGATTTCTTCAACGAAACCTCAAACTACATCGCAGGAAGATTGGGATAAGATGGATTGAAAAGCCAAGGGTTTGATAAGACTCTATTTGGCTGATTATGTACTCCTAAATGTTCATGAAGAAAATACTGCAACTATTCTTTGGTAGGAGCTTGGTGATATTTATTAAAAGAAATCCTTGGTAAATAAGTTATTTTTGAGAAAGAAGTTGTATTCTTTGAGAATGAAGGAAGGATCTTTTGTTGTTGATCACTTGAATGCATTTAATATGCTAATTTCTTATTTAAATTTTGATGGTGATACGATTGATGATCAAGATAAATGCATGCTTCTGTTATGTTCTTTGTTGCACTCATGGGATCACCTTGTTATGATTATTGGAAGCACAACAACTAATTTCTAATTGGAGGATGTGGTTGGTTCATTTTTATTTGAAGAGATGTGAAGAAAATATTTTTAAATGGTTAAGGAGGCCCTAGTTACTCATGGTAGAACAATGGAGAGAAGCAATAAGAAGGACAAGAAGGGAAAATTGAAGTCTCTAGGGAGATCTAAGTCTCCTGGTAAAAGGTCGAAGGAAAAATGCTGGAATTGTGGCAAACCTAGTCATCTTCATAAATATTACAAGGAGGAGAAGAAAAAGAAAGGTAAAAATGATTTCTCTAACTTTGACACTGATAAATCTTCTCAAGATGATGTAGACACTTTTGTTGTAGCCTTGGAAACACATGCATCAAAAAATGTGTGGTTGATAGATTCAAGTTCTTATTTCCATATGACATCTCACATAGATTGGGTTTTAAAGTATGAAGAGTTTGATGGTGGAAAGGTGTATCTAGGTCATAACTCTCACTTGAATATTGTTGGTCATTGTAGAGTCAAGATCATATTTCCTATTGGTAGAGTGAAGGGGATTGATGGTGTACTGCATATCCCTGGTTTAGAAAGAAACATACTTTTAGTCAGTAAGCTTGGTGATATGGGTATGTATGTTATTTTCTTGAGTGATGGATGCAAGATGACAAGAGGCTCTATGGTGCTTGCTAAGGGTGTTAGTATGGGCATCTTGTATAGGCTAGATGCATGCACAATTTAGTTCAATAGTGCTTATATGAAGTCCAAAAAAAGGGATTTAGATTCTTCACCCTCACCATCAAATCAAGAAAAAAAGAAGACTATTATTTCTACATCTCATGGTCATGCTTTTTGGGTACCTAAGGGTGCTAATACTTTGGAGATGAAGCTCTCAGCCAAGAAGACAATGCTATGGCACCAAAGACTTGGTCACATTGGTGAGAAGAGTCTTATATCCTTGAAAAATAAGAGCCTTGTTGAAGGCCTTGATGATTGTAATATGGAGTTTGTCTTTTGTGAACATTGTATTAATGATAAACAACACCACGTTTCCTTTTATTCCAATTCTCACAAGTCTTTTGGGGTTTTGGATTATATTCATTCAAATGTGTTTGGTCTAGTTAATGTTCCTTCAATATCTAGATCTTTATATTTTGTCTCATTCATAGATGATTATAGTAGAATGACATTGGTGTATTTCCTTAGAAGTAAATATAAAGTTTTTAGTTAGTTTAAGGATTTAAAATCCTTGGTTGAGACTTACAAAAATTAATTGTTTGAGGACTGATAATGGCAGTGAGTTTTTCTCAGTAAAATTTGACAAGTCCTATAAGGATCATGGAATTGAGAGACATGAGACAATCCATACCCTCCACAAAAAAATAGAGTTGTAGAGAGGATGAAAATAACATTAATGGAGAGTTCTAGGAGCATTTTGAGTGGTGTTGGCCTTGAATAAAAGTCTTGGGCTGAAGTTCTAGCTACTGCATGTTATTTAATTAACATGTCTCCTACTTCAACACTTTTTGAGAAGACACCCATGGAGGCTTAGTCTAGTGAGAATACCTCATTGAGACATCTTAGAGTCTTTGGTTGTGAGGCACATTCTCATGTGCCAAGTGAGAAAAGATCAAAGTTGGAGAACAAGGAAATTAAGTGTATCTTCATTGGTTATGGATTTAGTGTGAAAGTTTATATGCTTTAGGATCAAGTTGTAGAGAAAGTGGTCTATAGTAGAAGATGGAATTTTATGAGCAGTGATAACTTTAAGAAACCCCTCTTGAAAAAAAAGCCTAAAATGCTGGCGAATCCAACATTTTGGTAGGAAAATTTTAATGTTGAGGGCAATTATTTTGTTCCATATAGGGAAATAAAATATTATATGTTGGCAATTTTTGTCTTGCCCTATGTGAGGTCCCTCCTTGCATGTACTTATTAAATATGTATCTCTATATTTAAAACTATTGTAGGAGATTATAATGGATATGAAATAATGTTTTATGGTTTAGTTGTCTTGATAAGAAATGAGATCCTAATTCATTCATGCTCTAAATATTCAATGATTCGAGAACAAACTACATTATCTCGATTGTTTAAACATTAAAATTTCACTAATAATGATACAAGGCATTTACACCTGATGATAAGGGTGTTGACTTTGATACACCAATGATTAAGTTTTATGTTCGAGATAGTTTAGTATTCCTTAAATGGCAATGTTTATGATGTTAGGTATATGCATGTCTAATGATGCTTTTTCTAGCAATTTAATTTGAATTAATAAATAAGTTATGCTACATTGACTATGATATTTCTTATGATTAAATGTGAGTAGAAATGAATTAAATAGTTGATTATATAAGAGATTCATGTTTTAATTTATGTAACTAACTAGATAACTTTTGAATATATGAATGTAATTTTCTTGAGCTACTGATGTGTGAAATGAGTGTGCAGAATATTTTAGCCGAGAAACTCGACGGAGAAACAGAACTGATCCCTATGTGCTCATTGTGGAAACCTTGTTCTTCGTAATCAAATCTATTGTGAGATGTATGTATGTATCTTTCTGTGATCAGTAAATTCTAATGTTCATAACTATGCTATGATAGTATCACTTGACACTCATGAATTTGCATGTGCATTCTAGCAAGCTAGTTAGGGTTATCTGTGTAACCTTTGGACCAAAGTCAGTTTAAGTTAGTGTCATCTTTTCCTAATTTGGTTCTTAATAAAAGTTAGTCATCCTTAGTCTAGATTAGTGCTTAATCAACATTGTTAGAGTTGCTAGATGGTCCTATTTAATTCCTAGCTTTTGTTTGGCTCTAAACCTATTCCTAAGGCTATAAAACATGAAATAAATATACCCAAGGGGTATGCGTATGGGTTGGGGGTCTTTTCCAACCCCTAAGTTCCTTTTATTGACTTTTGAGGTCACTCAAAAAATCTCTTTTTGCCTTTGTGCGAAAATTGACTATGGTTACTATGAGTTGTCTCACCTCACCTCCACTTAGTGTTTAACCATAGTGTGGGTTGAGTTAGGAGTTTCTAGAATTGTAAGTGGGTGGGAGTAGTTATTGATCCCTTTTGGTGGTTGAGTTTGAGGCTTATTTAGAGGCCCTTCTTGGACTAGTTGAGGGGTTACCCAATCTCTACATTTAGGGAGGAGTCTTGGAAGATTGAGGCAAGGAAGGGAAAGCTCTACTCAAACTTGTTCATTTCCATTACCTCTTTGTGAAGGTAGGAATTCTCATCTCCCTTGTACAGATTTTCATGTTTGTTTCATGCTTATACTACCTTGTTGTTATTTGAATGCTTGTATGATTGTGGGTATGTTGGGTTGATTTGAAAACCATGTTATTTTGAATGATTTCCTTTCATGTTTATGTTTGCAATTTTGAAGCTTTCTTGTATGGGTGTTATGGTCTTACTCACCCTTGGATAGGGCAGAAGTGACCAATTTTGGGAAAGGTCTTTTAAGTTGGACTCCAACAGGGTAGAGTCTCTTCTCAGGATGAGAAGAGAGAGAGAGGGTAGGGTGTTATGGGCCCCTACCTGTCAGTACAAACCTCGTATGAGTATGGCATGTTAAAATGGAAGAACAGAAGTTCTTGGTTTATAGCCCCGATTGGGCATCTATTTTGGTGTTGTGCTTGACTTCTCCTGTTGGAAGAATCCACCTTTCCCTAGTTTTCATTCATTGAGAATCCTATTGTGAAAACTTAGTATGAATATAAATGTTTGATTTTGTCTCTTGTGATGTTTGTTTGTCACCTGGTCAGTTTTTATTCTCTCCACGATCTCAATGATGTATTCCAAAAAAAAAGAAATCAGTCCCTTCTTAAGGGCCATGAAAAAGATTTAAATTGATTGTTGAAATTTAGTTATGTTCGAGATTGAAATCCTATGTAAATGGTATTTAAACTTTTTGTTGTAGTGGCGACGATGTCCGATTTTCTTCCTGGTTCTTTCCGACGGAGCCCTTGAATCAGGTGGTTCAATAAAATGAATGAGAAATGACTGAACCACATTTGTTATAAAAATTGAGTTATATTCCTCCTTATGATATTTCTAGTATTTCAATTATGCATATGTTTCTCGAAATTAGAAGTAATGATTTTTCACCTTCCTATGACATTTGTATGTTTTGTAATCAAATTTATTTGATTGAAGTTAAATATATATCAAGTTATGCAAATTAAGTTTAAAACATGTTAAGTAAGTTTGCATTTGATTTGTACTTAAATTTCATGATTATACGTAGGAGTAAAAAAAAAAAAATTAAGTAATTTTGTTCAAGTACTTATGTATTACTTTTAAATTTGATTATTATTTGTTTTAAAACAAGGTTGTTAGTGTGTTTATGCCCTATATTTTTGGGCATGACATTTTGGTATCAGAGTCTAGTTTTGTAACACTTGGGCAATATTGGGTCCATGTAAAGTGTGGATGTTTAAAACCACATGAATTAAATCTCCTCTCACATTTTTGTATTTGATTGGAAGGGAAATAATCCTATGTTATTGTATTAGGAAGACATTTGAAAACTCTATGTGATAATTCAAATTTTAAAAAAAAAAAAATTTCCCCCTTGATTATATAAATAAATTTGAAAATCCCACCCTTAGTGAAAAATATAAGACTTGTGAAAATTTTACATCCTTTGAGCTAATACTCTTTGCCTTTTGTATGGTGAGACATTTAATTCCTTTAGAATAGAGCATATTCTCTAAGATTCTTCTAAATGACCTCATTGTATTTGATTAATAAATTAAAAAAATAAAAATAAAATAAAAATAATGCATATAATATACTTCTAAATATCTGTCTGAAATATCCTAAGTCATCACCAACAAAACTCTATCATAACTATTTTCTCCATAGGTGCAGGTATGTTTGACTTGGGTTGCATTTACTTATGTTTAAAAGGGGGAGTCTTGGTTTAAAATATTTGTTTTGCTAGGGACCCCATGGGACCACGTGAAATGACTAGCAAGTATGAGTGGGACTTTATGGTGTGCATATTTTCTTTAAACCTTACCTCTTTTGCCCTTACTGCACTAGCTCAATTGTCCCATCCATGTCACCTCTTACAAAGGCGCCTTGGGAGGTGGGGGTAAGAGTAATGTTTTCCTCTTTTAAAAAAATAAGATAGTTCTTTGGTCTTAACTTCCTTCCCCTTTACTTTTTGATCTTGGGCGGCATGAGAGGAGAGCCTGGAACCTTGCACCCACGTGGGAGGTTGAGTGACATCATGACATGACAGTGGGGAATGTATGGTTGGCACCTTAAAACGCTTGGGTAGTGTGCTTACTTGGGGAGAATGGGGTTTATTATGGAAGTCAATGTTTTCTTTTCCTTTTATTCTCACTCCCTACGCACAGACTTATGTGATTGCATATTTATTATGATGGTAGACTTTACCCCCCCCCCCCCCCCCCCCCTTGCAGATGGGTTT
Source organism: Cupressus sempervirens (assembly GCA_028749045.1). Classification (NCBI taxonomy): domain Eukaryota; kingdom Viridiplantae; phylum Streptophyta; class Pinopsida; order Cupressales; family Cupressaceae; genus Cupressus; species Cupressus sempervirens. The sequence continues at coordinate 849,515,064 of CM053786.1, read as the reverse complement.
GGCGGCTTAGTCAACCAAATTTAATGCATTGTTTTTTAAAACCAAGCACCTTCCTTTTGTTTCACTAAACAAAAATCAAACAAGCCTTGTCAATCATACTCCATGGGGAAGCGCTCACAGCACTTGGATAGAGCGCCCAGCCTTGGGAAGCACCCAGTGTGATGATGTCAACTTGGCAAGTGGCCAAGTGGGATTTCTGTTTAAATAGTTTTTATTGTGGGTACAAAGGTGGATGTTTAAGATTAGTAGTTAGCATAGTTAGTTAAATAGCTTATTAGTTCAGTAGATTGTGTTAGCAAGTGGTTAGACTTAGTCAGAGTTAAGAGTTAGTTAGGTGTTAGGATTTAAATATTCTAGATGTTAGAAATTAGTTAGTTTAATATTATATATATATATATATATATATATATATATATATATATATATATATATATATATATATATATATATATATTTTTTTTTAAATTAGTTTTCAAATGTTAGACTATATCAGTGTTAGATTTGAATTTGTTTTAGTTGGTAAGTTAAAATTTAATTGTTGATGGTAGGTGGTGTTAATAATGTGTAGTGATGTTTTGGAGATGTTAAGATTAGATAGTTATTATTTTTTGAAATAGATTTTAGGGACTAGTTAAGTAATAAAGCTAATAGATGAATTATTAATTGTTAGAGGTTAAGATTATTCGGTTCTTTTCATTATTTTGTATTACTCTTTATTTAGTTAGTAAAGTTTAATTGTTGATAACTATTAATGTTTTAGTGTGTTTTTTTTAGTTAGTTATTATTTATCCCAATATTTACTTTTAGTTAAATGATAGAAGTAGTTAGTAATGTATGTTAGTGTTGGAGTTAGTTTGTTAGTTTGTTGGTTTGCGTAAGATTAAAATGATGAGTATGGGTAATTACCTTATAATTTAATTAGTTGGTATTTAGTTTAATAGAATGTATTATAAAATTAGTATTATGTTAGAATGTGTTAGATGTTAGGAAGTAGTTAGTTTTATCATTATTATTATTTTCTTAACATCTTGTTATTTGTTAAGCTAGTTATGGTAGGTATTAGGTTAAGAATAATATTAATAAGTGATAAAGTTAATAGCTTTAATTAATGTAGGTGTTAATTTATGTTTTATGAAAACTATATTTGAATTTAGATGATTAGTGGTTAGTAAAGAATGCTTAGTGTTAAGAGTTGATGTTAAATAGAAATGATTATTTAATTGTTTGTTAAATTGTTGGAGATAGGAATATTTGCATAAGTTTTATGTTGCATTAAGTTATTTGTTTAGTATGTATCAGTGTTGGGTTTTTAATTTAAGTTTTAAGTGGATAAATAAATAATTAGATTTAATTATTATTGTTCAAAGTTATATGTTAGAATTTCATTTTAAATTTAATTATACTAATAAGCAATTGAAATTTGATTTTCATTTTATGATTGGAAATAATAAATTTAATAAAGTTGGTAAAAGGTATTATGAACATTAGTCTATAAAATTAGTATTGGAGGTTAATCCAAATGCCCTTTGATGAATGAATATGTCTATACTTAGTTTTAAAATAATGAATGAACCTAAGCATTATATTATTCTATTAAATAATTGATTTGATATGATGATAGTGTTATTAATGTTTGATTTTAAGGTGTTATCAGGAAATGTTAATGTGCATGTAATGTTTATAAGGGATTGGCTAGACATCTTGAGTTGGTAAATTAGATTAAGTTTGAAGATGGAATGAATGTTGTAATTAATTTAATAATAATTAATTAATGATTTAAAAAAAAAAATTAGTTTAATAGTTATTTTAAACAATTGGAATCAAGTATTAAGGTATTAGATAAACATGTGGAAGATGTAGAACTAGTTCACCTAGGAGAGTGAATCTAAATTTTGATTGACCAACTCTACTGGCATTGTTGTCCTGACATGTTAAGATTCTTTGAAAGGAAACTAATATAACAAGATAATTGATGGAACCTCATTTTAATATCCTCCCATTTGCACTTTTGAGTGAGTTTTGATCAAGACAAACCCCTTAGTACAAAAGACCTTATATCATAAGGCGATGACGGTGAAGATTAGTATGTAGTTAGTACTAAATCATAGTTGGGCAACATGGTCATTAGACCCCCATCTAATTTTTATACATGATCCTTGCAATGTATTGGAGGACCTAAGATTCACCATTTCCTCAGAGACCTTGGTACAACCGCATTATGTCAGTAATGTAAATTTTGTATGTAATTGGATTTATTTCCTTAATTGTCTGATTTTAGATATTGGTGCTTTAGTGTTCTTTTCCTTTTTGCCAATCAATGTGATGTAGGACTGTTTAGCCAATTTTATAATTGATGTTTCCACTTTGCCTCTTGGTTATGTCTTTATTCTTGATTAAAATTTTACTATTGTGGCCACTCTTTATTTCTTTGATTTTTGACTTTCGTGTTGGATGTTTCATCCTTGATGTCAAATTTAAATTGTTAGGCACTTTCTTTTAAATTTTGTTGGCATATGACATATGATGGGCCTACCAAAAAGAATTCCTGATGATTAAGTGAATGTTTAGCATTAGGGTTTGGGGTTGTTAGTCAGAGTATTTGTGCCCCACCCTCTCTCTGGACTTTAAGTATAGGAATAGTGTTATCCGTTGACTGTTGATTCATGAAATTTCACCCCAACATGAATTTTATTAAGATTACGAGTTAACCGAATGGACTTCTAGATGGAAAGGTGCATGTGTAGTGATGGAATCGTTGAGTATCCTATCAATTATTAGTGCATCATGGAAACTCTTAAGGGAAAGTATTTAACCTTGAACAAAGGGACAAGTTTCTTAAGATGAAAACTTGTTGAGAGAGGCTTGTATGACTATTACCTTGATAAGTGGGCATGTGGGATTCAAAACATCTTATGATATTATTATGGCTAGAGACTCTATACGTTTATTTATATTAGATTAGGAAGTTGTTTGGATTGAAATTCTCTTTTAAGAATTGTAACCAGACAAATAGGCTATTTTCCTTGTGTATGTATGTGAATTATTAATCATTCTTTTAAGAGTAAATCTTAGAATAAGTCTAGACAAGGTTTAGCATAGTATGAACATTTTAGTTGTGCGACTTCTAGGAGGAAGTCAAGAGCTAGTGGGGGAGGATGTGAGGTCCCTCCTTGCATGTACTTATTCAATATGTATCTCTATATTTAAAACTGTTGTAGGAGATTAGAATGGTAATGAAATAATGTTTTATGGTTTAGATGTCTTGATAAGAAATGAGATCCTAATTCATTCATTGTCTAAATATTCAATGATTCGAGAATGAACTACATTATCTCAATTGTTTAAACATTAAAATTTCACTAATAATGATACAAGGCATTTACACCTGATGATAAGGGTGTTGACTTTGATACACCGATGATTAAGTTTTATGTTCGAGATAGTTTAGTATTCCTTGAATGGCAATGTTTATGATGTTAGGTATATGCATGTCTAACGATGCTTTTTCTGGCATTTTAATTTGAATTAATAAATAAGTTATGCTATATTGATTATGGTAGTTCTTATGATTAAATGTGAGTAGAAATGAATTAAATAGTTAATTATATAAGAGATTCATGTTTTAATTTATGTCACTAACTAGATAGGTTTTGAATATATGAATGTAATTTTCTTGAGCTATTGATATGTGAAATGAGTGTGCAGGATATTTTAGCCGAGAAACTCAATGGAGAAACAGAATTGATCCCTATGTGCTCATTGTGGAAACCTTGTTGTTCATAATCAAATCTATTGTGAGATGTATGTATGTATCTTTCTGTGATTAGTAAATGTTAATGTTCGTAACAATGTTATGATAGTGTCACTTGACACTCGTGAATTTGCATATGCATTCTAGCAAGCTAGTTAGGGTTATCTATGTAACCTTTGGACCTAAGTTGGTTTATGTTAGTGTCATCTTTTGCTAATTTGGTTCTTAATCAAGGTTGGTCATCCTTAGTCTGGATTAGTGCTGAATAAACATTGTTAGAGTTGTTAGATGGTCCTATTTAATTCCTAGCTTTTGTTTGGCTCTAAACCTATTCCTAAGGCTGTAAAACATGAAATAAATATACCCAAGGGGTATGGGTATGGGTTGGGCATCTTTTCTAACCCCTAAGCCCCTTTTATTGACTTTTGAGGTCACTCAAAAAGTCTCTTTTTGCCTTTGAACGAAAATTGACTATGGTTACCATGAGTTGTCTCACCTCACCTCCACTTAGTGTTTAACCATAGTGTGGGTTGAGTTAGGAGTTTCAAAAATTGTAAGAGGGTGGGAGTAATTATTGATCCCTTTTGGTGGTTGAGTTTGAGGCTTATTTAGAGGCCCTTCTTGGACTAGTTGAAGGGTTACCCAATCTCTACATTTAGGGAGGAGTCTTGGAAGATTGAGGCAAGGAAGGGAAAGCTCTACTCAAACTTGTTCATTGCCATTACCTCTTTGTGAAGGTAGGAATTCTCATCTCCCTTGTAAAGATTTTCATGTTTGTTTCATGCTTATGCTACCTTATTGTTATTTGAATTCTTGTATGATTGTGGGTATGTTGGGTTGATTTGAAAACCATGTTATTTTGAATGATTTCCTTTCATGTTTATGTTTTCAATTTTGAAGCTTTCTTGTATGGGTGTTTTGGTCTTACTCACCCTTGGATAGGGCAGAAGTGACCAATTTCAGGAAAGGTCTTTTTAGTTGGACTCCAACAGTGTAGAGTCTCTTCTCAGGACGAGAAGAGGGAGAGAGGGTAGGGTGTTATGGGCCCCTACCTATCAGCACAAACCTTGTATGAGTATGGCATGTTAAAATGGAAGAACGAAAGTTCTTGGTTTATAGCCCCGATTGGGCATCTATTTTGGTGTTGTGCTTGACTTCTCCTGTTGGAAGAATCCACCTTTCCCTACTTTTGATTCATTGAGAATCCTATTGTGAAAACCTAATATGAATATAAATGTTTGATTTTGTCTCTTGTGATGTTTGTTTGTCACCTGGTCAGTTTTCATTCTCTCCACGATCTCGACGATGTATTCCAAAAAAAAAGAAATGGGTCCCTTGTTAAGGGCTATGAAGAAGATTTAAATTGATTTTTGAAATTTAGTTATGTTCGAGATTGAAATCCTGTGTAAATGGTATTTAAACTTTTTGTTTTAGTGGCGACGATGTTCGGTTTTCTTCCTGGTTCTTTCTTGGCAGAGCCCTTGAATCAGGTGGTTCAATAAAATGAATGAGAAATGACTGAACCACATTTGTTATAAAAATTGAGTTATATTCCTACTTATGATATTTTTGGTATTTCAGTTATGCATATGTTTCTCGAAATTAGAAGTAATGATTTTTCACCTTCCTATGACATTTGTATGTTTTGTAATCAAATTTATTTGATTGAAGTTAAATATATATCAAGTTATGCAAATTAAGTTTAAAACATGTTAAGTAAGTTCGCATTTGATTTGTACTTAAATTTCATGATTATACATTGGAGTAAAAAAAAAAATTAAGTAATTTTGTTCAAATACTTATGTATTACTTTTAAATCTAATTATTATTTGTTTTAAAACAAGGTTGTTAGTGTGTTTATGCGCTATATTTTTTGGCATGACATTTTGGTATCAGAGCCTAGTTTCGTAACACTTGGGCAATATTGGGTCCATGTAATGTGTGGATATTTAAAACCACATGAATTAAACCTCCTCTCGCATTTTTGTATTTGATTGGAAGGGAAATAATCATATGTTATTGTATTAGGAAAACATTTGAAAACTCTATGTGATAATTCAAATTAAAAAGAAAATAATTCCCCCTTGATTATATAAATAAATTTGAAAATCCCACCCTTAGTGAAAAATATAAGACTTGTGAAAATTTTACATCCTTTGAGCTAATACTCTCTACCTTTTGTATGAGGAGACATTTAATTCCTTCAGAATAGAGCATATTCTCTAAGATTCTTCTAAATGACCTCATTGTATTTAATTAATAAACAAAAAAATAAAAAAATAAAATAAAAATAATGCATATAATATACTTCTAAATATTTGTCCTAAATATCCTAAGTCATCACCAACAAAGCTCTATCATAACTATTTTCTCCATAGGCGTAGGTATGTTTGACTTGGGTTGCATTTACTTATGTTTAAAAGGGGGAGTCTTGGTTTAAAATATTTGTTTTGCTGGGGACCCCATGGGACCACGTGAAATGACTAGCAAGTATGAGTGGGACTTTATGGTGTGCAGATTTGTTTTAAACCTTACCTCTTTTGCCCTTACTGCGCTAGCTCAATTGTCCCATCCATGTCACCTCTTACAAAGGCGCCTTGGGAGGTGGGGGTAAGAGTAATGTTTTCCTCTTTTAAAAAAATAAGATAGTTCTTTGGTCTTAACTTCCTTCCCCTTTACTTTTTGATCTTGGGCGATGTGGGAGGAGAGCCTGAAACCTTGCACCCATGTGGGAGGTCGAGTGACATCATAACATGACAGTGGCGAATGTATGGTCTGCACCTTGAAATGCTTGGGCAGTGTGCTTACTTGGGGAGAATGGGATTTATTATGAAAGTCGATGTTTTCTTTTCCTTTTATTCTCACTCCCTATGCACAGACTTATGTGACTACACATTTATTATGATGGTAGACTTTACCCCCTGTCCGCCCCCCCCAACGTATCCCCATGCAGATGGGTTTGGCGGCTTAGTCAACCAAATTTAATGCATTGTTTTTTAAAACCAAGCACCTTCCTTTTGTTCCACTAAACAAAAATCAAACAAGCGTTGTCAATCAGACTCCATGGGGAAGTGCTCACAGCACTTGGATAGAGCGCCCAGCCTTGGGAAGCACCCAGTGTGATGATGTCAACTTGGCAAGTGGCCAAGTGGGATGCCTGTTTAAATAGTTTTTACTGTGGGTAGATAGGTGGATGTTTAGGATTAGTAGTTAGGATAGTTAGCTAGACAGCTTATTAGTTCAGTAGATTGTGTTAGCAAGTGGTTAGACTTAGTCAGAGTTAAGAGTTAGTTAGGTGTTAGGATTTAAATATTCTAGATGTTAGAAATTAGTTAGTTTAATATTTTGTTTATATGTATATGTTAAATTAGTTTTCAAATGTTAGAATATATCAGTGTTAGATTTGAATTTTTTTTAGTTGGTAAGTTAAAATTTAATTGTTGATGGTAGGTGGTGTTAATAATGTTTAGTGATGTTTTGGAGATGTTAAGATTAGATAGTTATTTTTTTTGAAATTGATTTTAGGGACTAGATAAGTAATAAAGCTAATAGATGAATTATTAATTGTTAGAGGTTAAGATTATTCGGTTCTTTTCATTATTTTGTATTACTCTTTAGTTAGTTAGTAAAGTTTAATTGTTGATAACTATTAATGTCTTAGTGTGTTTTTTTTAGTTAGTTATTATTTATCCCAATATTTACTTTTAGTTAAATGATAGAAGTAGTTAGTAATGTATGTTAGTGTTGGAGTTAGTTTGTTAGTTTGTTGGTTTGCATAAGATTAAAATGATGAGTATGGGTAATTAATTTAGGATTTAATTAGTTGGTATTTAGTTTAATAGAATGTAATATAAAATTAGTATTATGTTAGAATGTGTTAGATGTTAGGAAGTAGTTAGTTTTATTTATTTATTTATTTTCTTAACATCTTGTTATTTGTTAAGCTAGTTATGGTAGGTATTAGGTTAAGAATAATATTAATAAGTGATAAAGTTAATAGCTTTAATTAATGTAGGTGTTAATTTATGTTTTATGAAAACTATATTTGAATTTAGATGATTAGTGGTTAGTAAAGAATGCTTAGTGTTAAGAGTTGATGTTAAATAGAAATGATTATTTAATTGTTTGTTAAATTGTTGGAGATAGGAATATTTGCATAAGTTTTATGTTGCATTAAGTTATTTATTTAGTAACTCTTAGTGTTGGGTTTTTAATTTAAGTTTTAAGTGGATAAATAAATAATTAGATTTAATTAAATTATTGTTCAAAGTTATATGTTAGAATTTCATTTTAAATTTAATTATACTAATAGGCAATTGAAATTTGATTTTCATTTTATGATTGGAAATAATAAATTTAATAAAGTTGTTAAAAGGTATTATGAACATTAGTCTATAAAATTAGTATTGGAGGTTAATCCAAATGCCCTTTGATGAATGAATATGTCTATACTTAGTTTTAAAATAATGAATGAGCCTAAGCATTATATTATTCTATTAAATAATTGATTTGATATGATGATATTGTTATTAATGTTTGATTTTAAGGTGTTATTAGGAAATGTTAATGTGCATGTAATGCTTATAAGGGATTGGCTAGACATCTTGAGTTGGTAAATTAGATTAAGTTTGAAGATGGAATGAATGTTGTAATTAATTTAATAATAATTAATTAATGATTTAAAAAAAAAATTAGTTTAATAGTTATTTTAAACAATTGGAATCAAGTATTAAGGTATTAGATAAACATGTGGAAGATGTAGAACTAGTTCACCTAGGAGAGTGAACCTAAATTTTGATTGACCAACTCTACTGGCATTGTTGTCCCGACATGTTAAGATTCTTTGAAAGGAAACTAATATAACAACAAGAGAATTGATGGAACCTCATTTTAGTATCCGCACATTTGCACATTTGAGTGAGTTTTGATCAAGACAAACCCCTTAGTACAACAAACCTTATATCATAAGGTGATGACGGTGAAGATTAGTATGTAGTTAGTATGTGGGATCAATCAGAGTTGGGCAACATGGTCATTAGACCCCCATCTAATTTCTATTCATGATCCTTGCAATATATTGGAGGACCTAAGATTCATCATTTCCTCAGAGACCTTGGTACGACCGCATTATGTCAGTAATTTAAATTTTGTATGTAATTGGATTTATTTCCTTAATTATCTGATTTCAGATATTGGTGCTTTAGTGTTCTTTTCCTTTTTGCCAATCAATGTGATGTAGGACTGTTTAGCCAATTTTATTATTGATGTTTCCACTTTGCCTCTTGGTTATGTCTTTATTCTTGGATAAAATTTTACTATTGTGGCCATTCTTGATTTCTTTGATTTTTGACTTTCGTGTTGGATGTTTCATCCTTGATGTAGAATTTAAATTGTGAGGCACTTTCTTTTAAATTTTTTTGGCAAATGACATATGATGGGCCTACCAAAAAGAATTCCTGATGATTAAGTGAATGTTTAGCATTAGGGTTTGGGGTTATTAGTCAGAGTATTTGTGCCCCACCTCTCTCAGGACTTTGAGTATAGGAACAGTGTTATTCGTTGACTGTTGAGTCATGAAATTTCACCCCAACATGAATTTGATTAAGATTACGAGTTAACTAAAAGGACTTCTAGATGGAAAGGTGCATGTGTAGTGATGGACTCGTTGAGTATCCTATCAAGTATTAGTGTATCATGGAAACTCTTAAGGGAAAGTATTTAACCTTGAACAAAGGGACAAGTTTCTTAAGATGAAAACTTGTTGAGAGAGGCTTGTATGACTATTACCTTGATAAGTGGACATGTGGGATTCAAAACATCTTATGATATTATTATGGCTAGAGACTCTATATGTTTATTTATATTAGATTAGGAAATTGTTTGGATTGAACTTCTCTTTTAAGAATGGTAACCAGACAAATAGGTTATTTTCCCTATGTATGTATGTGAATTATTAATCATTCTTTTAAGAGTAAATCTTAGAATAAGTCTAGACAAGGTTTAGCATAGTATGAACATTTTAGTTGTGCGACTTCTAGGAGGAAGTCAAGAGCTAGTGGGGGCGGATGTGAGGTCCCTCCTTGCATGTACTTATTAAATATGTATCTCTGTATTTAAAATTGTTGTAGGAGATTAGAATGGATATGAAATAATGTTTTATGGTTTAGATGTCTTGATAAGAAATGAGATCCTAATTCATTCATTGTCTAAATATTCAATGATTCGAGAACAAACTACATTATCTTGATTGTTTAAACATTAAAATTTCACTAATAATGATACAAGGCATTTACACCTGATGATAAGGGTGTTGACTTTGATACATCGATGATTAAGTTTTATGTTCGAGATAGTTTAGTATTCCTTAAATGGCAATGTTTATGATGTTAGGTATATGCATGTCTAATGATGCTTTTTCTGGCATTTTAATTTGAATTAATAAATAAGTTATGCTATATTGATTATGGCAGTTCTTACAATTAAATGTGAGTAGAAATGAATTAAATAGTTAATTATATGAGAGTTTCATGTTTTAATTTATGTAACTAAATAGATAGGTTTTGAATATATGAATGTAATTTTCTTGAGCTACTGATGTGTGAAATGAGTGTGTAAGATATTTTAGCCGAGAAACTCGACAAAGAAACAGAACTGATCCCTATGTGCTCATTGTGGAAACCTTGTTATTCGTAATCAAATCTATTGTGAGATGTATCTATGTATCTTTTTGTGATCAGTAAATGTTAATGTTCGTAACTATGTAATGATAGTGTCACTTGACACTCGTGAATTTGCATATGCATTCTAGCAAGTTAGTTAGGGTTATCTGTGTAAGCTTTGAACCTAAGTCAATTTAAGTTAGTGTCATCTTTTTCTAATTTGGTTCTTAATCAAGGTTAGTCATCCTTAGTCTGGATTAGTGCTTAATCAACATTATTAGAGTTGTGAGATGGTCCTATTTAATTTCTAGCTTTTGTTTGGCTCTAAACCTATTCCTAAGGCTGTAAAACATGAAATAAATATACCCAAGGTGTATGTGTATGGGTTGGGGGTCTTTCCCAACCCCTAAGCCCCTTTTATTGACTTTTGAGGTCACTCAAAAAGTCTCTTTTTGCCTTTGTGCGAAAATTGACTATGGTTACCATGAGTTGTCTCACCTCACCTCCACTTAGTGTTTAACCATAGTGTGGGTTGAGTTAAGAGTTTCTAGAATTGTAAGTGGGTGGGGGTAGTTATTGATCCCTTTTGGTGGTTGAGTTTGCAGCTTATTTAGAGGCCCTTCTTGGACTAGTTGAAGGGTTACCCAATCTCTACATTTAGGGAGGAGTCTTGGAAGATTGAGGCAAGGAAGGGAAAGCTCTAATCAAACTTGTTCATTGCCATTACCTCTTTGTGAAGGTAGAAATTCTCATCTCCCTTGTACATATTTTCATGTTTGTTTCATGCTTATGCTACCTTGTTGTTATTTGAATGCTTTTATGATTGTGGGTATGTTGGGTTGATTTGAAAACCATGTTATTTTGAATGATTTCCTTTCATGTTTATGTTTGCAATTTTGAAGCTTTCTTGTATGGGTGTTTTGGTCTTACTCACCCTTGGATAGGGTATAAGTGACCAATTTTGGGAAAGGTCTTTTAAGTTGGACTCCAACAGTGTAGAGTCTCTTCTCAAGACGAGAAGAGGGAGAGAGGGTAGGGTGTTATGGCCCCCTACCTATCAGAAAAAACCTCATATGAGTATGGCATGTTGAAATGGAAGAACGGAAGTTCTTGGTTTATAGCCCCGATTGGGCATCTATTTTGGTGTTGTGGTTGACTTCTCCTATTGGAAGAATCCACCTTTCCCTACTTTTGATTCATTGAGAATCCTATTGTGAAAACCTAGTATGAATATAAATGTTTGATTTTGTCTCTTGTGATGTTTGTTTGTCACCTGGTCAGTTTTCATTCTCTCCACGATCTCAATGATGTATTCCAAAAAAAAAGAAATGCGTCCCTTGTTAAGGGCCATGAAGAAGATTTAAATTGATTGTTGAAATTTAGTTATGTTTGGGATTGAAATCCTATGTAAATGGTATTTAAACTTTTTGTTGTAGTGACGATGATGTTAGGTTTTCTTCCTGGTTCTTTCTTGGCAGAGCCCTTGAATCAGGTGGTTCAATAAAATGAATGAGAAATGATTGAACCACATTTGTTATAAAAATTGAGTTATATTCCTACTTATGATATTTCTGGTATTTCAGTTATGCATATGTTTCTTGAAATTAGAAGTAATGATTTTTCACCTTCCTATGACATTTGTATGTTTTGTAATCAAATTTATTTGATTGAAGTTAAATATATATCAAGTTATGCAAATTAAGTTTAAAACATGTTAAGTAAGTTCGCATTTGATTTGTACTTAAATTTCGTGATTATACATATGAGTAAAAAAATAAAAAATTTAAGTAATTTTGTTCAAATACTTATGTATTACTTTTAAATCTGATTATTATTTGTTTTAAAACAAGGTTGCTAGTGTGTTTATGCCCTGTATTTTTGGGCATGACACCCTAAAAAAAATCATTTTAAATGTGGCAAATTAATATTTTTTTTCTCGAAAAATAAATAAATGATAACTATTTTTTTCCTTGCTAAAAATTAATTAATAATGCCAGAGGTGAATTACTTGTTTTGTAAGAAAATGAATAATAATGGTCTTGGCTAATCTTAAGTGGTAAACTAAAAAATTGTTTAATCTGAAAGCAAAATTTGCACAGGTATTGGCGAGTGACTGTACTGACTACTGAGTAGTCACTTCAAGTATCAACTTGTGTACTATCTTAGGTGTGTTATTAATAATGTTGAAATATTGTTATATTAATGTCACTATTACCAAGTCGGCTACCATCACTTTTGTATTGATAATAGTAAATACAATAGTTTTATTGATCGTTGATTAGTTGGAGATCAACAATAGAAAATGTATCTCAGGGCCACTTGCTTGAAAAGACTTAGAGTCACACATAATTCTCTAGAATGGAGACATGTGTAAAGGTTTGTATGCAAATCATTACTCAATGTCAAGCACTATCAATTATTTGACATTAATGCCAGTGCATTTCGGCATTTCACACTCTTAAAAGTTAATAAGAATATGAAAAATTAAGATATGAAAGATCACGAATGCCAAAGAATTAAATGCAACTGCCATTAAATAGCCTCTTCAATTCCTCTTTCATTATCATTTCTCATATTCTTCAATTTGAATTTGGTTTGTAGTTGTAGTTTGCAGAGTTTCTTGAATCTTAGTCATGGATAAGCCAATTCACCTCAAATGCACTACAATGGCTCTGCAAAAGCCCTTTCTGGGTACAATTCTTGACGATGTCCTTGCCATGGTTTGCAAGGTAGATGCATCAAGTCCTTTTATCCACCATGCTATATTCATGGTACTCGGCCATGAATTCTTGAGAAACAATAAGAGGTACCATGTGTCCACAGATATTACCTCTCGCTTCCTCGTGTCTCTTCTCAACTTTGGAGAAGACATGTTGATGCTTCTGTGTAACATTTTTAAGGAAATATTTTTAGAAGATGATGTCAAAATTCTTTTATTGGCCAAGTAGATACCAGGGCCAGGCATTAGCATCCCTTTTGTAGATGTAGTAGACAAGTTTTGGGAGGAAGGCATAGGGTGCATTATACATAAGCATCCTTTCTTTCTCAACATGAATGAATGGCAATTAACTCACCATTGGAAGTGGGCATGGCTCAGAAGAGATTTCCTATGGAAATGGTTGTTGTTGGATGACGTCAGTGAGATTGACTTCACATGGCCGAATGAATTCAACAACATCATTTTCTCCAACAGATTCCTTGCAGACAGACTTGAAGACCTTTCTGATTAAAGGCTTCAAGCCCTCAACCCCTCAGCCCGCTCATGCTTCCAGCCTCCCTGGTTCCCTATTCCCTCAGCCTTGTTTCTAAATATTGTTTCCTTACCCATTGCCCTTAGGGGAAAAAATTCTTTGAAAGATATCTATATTTTTCTTTGGATTGGGCCTTGCCCTTTTTCACAAATTATGAAATAGTAAAACCAAGCTAATTTAACAAGCTATTTTGAATATCTATGCTACAAATCAATACTTTGTACATTGTACAGTCTAAAATGTTATCAATGAAAACAATAGTTTTTGGCTTCTCAAATTGTTGTTCTTGTTAGTTTATGACTTTGTAAGTTTTTTTTTGGCATCTTGATTCTCAATGCACTGTTGAAATGTTACTGTTAGTCTGTGACTTTGTTAAAAATAGTTAACTGTTAATAATTAATTATTTTTGTTTAATCTGATTGGTTAAAACAAATGGAGTTCAAGAAAAACTAAAGATTAATAGATTATAACCTTAACATTGTTAAATATAATTTTGATAATTTATGTGTCAAATTTTTATTTCATAACTATCTTGTCACTTATTCCTAACTATTTTTTCATTATGAAATCTTTTAAATGATGAAGAATACTTTATAAACAATTATCACAATTTTTAATATATGTTAAATTTTAATAATTTATAGATATTTTAACTATATTATATTTAAATTTTGAAACTAAATAATAAATATGAATAAAAATATAGCATTAGCAATTATATTTTTAAATTGTCGTTATTTTATTTACATTAAAATATTGTCATTATTATTATTTCATAATATCTTGCACCAATTTTATTTTATAAAATTTAATATATCTTCATTGAATTTTTCATATCATCTTTACAATAAAAAACTTATGATAGAAAAGAAAATCAATTCTATAATAGAAAAGAAAATCCTTTATTTATATATATTAAAACTATTAAAATAATTTTTTTTTATCGGTAATAAGTTTGATTTTATTAATATTATAATAATAATTACATCATGATTATAAGGTTCTTAATTCTTTCTAAGGGACCATCTTTTAGAAAAAGATATATCACCTATACATTCTAAAAACAAAAAGCCTCTACTAGGCTGATTTTCTCAAAAGCCATCACTCCTTTCTAAAAAAGACCTCTACTAGGTCATCATCTAAATAATCTTCGAAGCTCCAAAAAAATACAATCATTGATTTGTTCTACTACGATATCCTTGCTGATCATTTTTCTTTAGGGAAATTTTGTGGAACGGTGGCCACCTTCTTCTATTCTTTGTGGGCCAAGATTGCACATTTGAGTGCATGCCATGCATGGCGATGCTCATTTGTGTAAGCTTCTTGATCTATCTAACCAAGTGACTAGTTTACGAAGGAAAAAATCTCTTTTTCAACACCTTCTTCCTCATTTGCATATCTTTCACTAAAATCAAATGCTTGTCTTGGATGTGCTCATTCTAGTAACGCATCCAAATTTGAAATTAGAGCTTCCTCAAAAAGCTCCCTCATTACCCATGCCACAATTTCTTCATGCTGTCCAACATGAAAACACCATGCCATTGTCATTGCTACTATATCCACTTGAACCTTCCAACGGTGGTTAGCTTCATTGAAAAATGACCCTAATGTCTCCTGCATAGCTTGAATCACTGCCTTTGAAAGACGTTTCACCATTTTCTTCAATCAGTGATCTGCCACACTCCCAAATAGCACTTTTTGTTACTTCAAAGTTTTAAAAGTGAAGGTCGACTCCATTAGACCTGCACTAGAATGTTGTCGATATGCAAACTTATGGATTGAAATAATATTTCCTTTGAATCCTTCCTTATTTTAAAGATTCTACCCGAAATTTTGACCGTTGCATAAAAGAAGGATCGATGGCCCAAGATGAATTTCAAGCCGATTTGGGAAATGATTTTCCATGTATTTAAATTCATCTAGAATTGTGACATGTGTCCAATCATTGCCAATCGGAAGACTCGATTAATATTATTAATAATTATGTTTATAAACAATTATCACAATTATCAATATATGTTAATAATTTATAGATAATTAAACTATATTACATTTTAATTTTGAAACTAAATAATATATATGAATAAAAATATAACAATTGTAATTTTAAAAAAAAAAATATTTATTTTATTTAAATTATACTATTTTCATTATAATTTATTAAGAATTATTAGTACTTGCCAGTAGCTACTAGGCTTAGGGCTAAGAGCTAAATATTTCATTTTCAATGTGATTCATTAATGTTAATATTTTTATTTTTTTAATGTAAGTGCATTGGTTTATATTTTATATTGTAATAATGTATTTTTATAAATTATAATATATTTTTTATCATTCAATTAAAAATAATATTACTTATATTATATAATCATTTAAGATTTATTATTATTATAAAAATATTAAAAATTTTATTTATAATTAGTTATTATATAATAGAACATTTAATATAATTATTTATAATATAATATAATATAATTATAACCATATGATATATATGTAATAGAACATATATATCAATGATTATATAATATATTTATGAATAAAATTTATATTTAAATTAACATCATTACAAAAAATATAATTATATTACATTTTTATTAATTAAAATATTTTATATATAATAATAAATTTATTAAATTTAAATTATAGTTATATAAAAACTAAAGGCAAGTACTAGTGGCACTCATTTCATATCTTGCACTAATTTTATTTTATAAAATTAAATATATCTTCATTGAATATCAATAATTAAATCAACCCAAAATTGAGACACGTGTACTACAAGATTCTACTTGAAAATTGAAATCTTGACCATTGACTAAAAGAAAGATCAATGGCCTCACATGAATTTCAGATCGATTTGGGGAATGCTTTCTCAAGTGCCTAGTTTCATCTAAAATTGTGACACGTGTCCTTAACAAGTGTCACAATTGACAGACACGTGTCACAATTTCAAATGACTCTCGACAACAATGATATCACTCCACAAATTTACCTAAAAATCATATCGAATCATTGATAATTAAGTTCTATTTTTATTAATTAATTTATTTAAAATGAACAAATTTATTCAAATTTATATCAATGTAATAAATTTTTTCTTTTTTAATTTATTATTATTATTCTTATATACATTACTAAATTATTCAGTCTTGACTCTTTATGTCATTTACATGTATATTGTATATTCTATTAATAAAGTACCTAAAACCATTAATTACTTAATACTTTCTTTTTAACTATTAACCCTACCCTGTATGTTCATTGTTTTTAGAGTTTGATATGATAGGGTTTTCAAATGTCAAATTTTCTCAAACTAGCAGAATTCCATTTAGTGTTCTAAAGACTAAAAGTGTGAAACTTAAGTATCAAATGACAACACCAATTAATAATTATCCAATCTCGATTCTGGGTATTTAATTTTTAAAAAAAAAAATTCATACAATTTGCAACAATAGAAATCTTGATTTTATTTGTCTTAGGTTTACACTTTACAATTATTTTAAATAGGGCCTAAAGAAGAATTTTGTGTAATAACTAGTAGCAGGCATGGGCAAAACAAAGTCAAAAACCTCCTGTATGAGTGCAAGCATAAAGGAAAATAAAGACATTATAGAACTCAGGCAAGTGCTACAAATTCCAAGTTTCACCAATGAATGTCATGATATTTTTTATCCTATTGTCCATGGAGATTTAGGAATCATGCAAATTAGACATTCATTGTTTACTAAGTGGAAAGATCCACAGAAGGGGAGAATTTATTACAAATATAACAATATTATTCGTGCAAATACAAATAAACTAGCTGCTCTGGTTACTAGATTGGCAAACCTCACTGTACTCGAAGTATTCCCTTGCCCTAAAATTGTAATGCTATGTGCTTAGAATTATGATGAAAATAGAAAGACAATTGTAAACCAAAATGCTCAGGAGAAAATTTTATCCAAATCTGAGAGTGAATTTTTCACTATGTTAGACCTAGGGCTAGGGTTTAAACCAAAAAGCTCTAACAAGTGCATTGACTTGGATAAACTAGCACATGCTTATGATAAACTGGAAAGAGTTTTTCAAGATTCATTTATTAAGGGTTTGATAAACTCAGAGTCCTCTACTAGTGTTAGACTAGAAATAGACCATAAGCCTCTTTATCAGTATGATATTTTTGTGCCATGGGTTTAGAATACTATTTCATTGTTATCATTTTGTTTGGGATTGGATAGTAACAAGGAAGTGGGGGTCAGTGTTCTTGAAATGATTTATAATATCTATTGTTGAGGTTAGTCAGTTGAGAAGCTAGATATAAGATATAATTTTGTTCAACACATTGTTGAATCTATGCAACAACAATTACTGATGATTAAACAAAGTACAACTACAGGCAAGATAAATACATTTAGGTTCACAAGTTATTTGTGCTACCTTCTTTTAGCAAAACATTGTCCAATATTTGAGATAGAGAACAACAAGCTTGATATTGAGGTCTATAAGTTTTATGAGAAAACCCAGAAGAAATTAGAGACTCCAAGTCCAATATATGAGTGGACACATAAGATGAGGATGACTGCTGAAAATAAAAACTACAACCATTTTGTAGACTTCTTTTTGGCACCTATATACCAAAAAATCATAGGGACTTTGATGCCTAAATTGCCTATGTCTTGTAAAGATTGTATTCAATTGGGAAGTCAGATTCAATTGGCTAACTAGTTCTTCATGGAAGAGTACACTATCTTAAGATTTTACAATTTAGTAGTTGAACCTTGCAAACTTCCAATGCATGTTATAGAAATGGGTTTTGTACTAGAATATGCATGCCAGATGGAGAACATAGATGAAATTTTCAGTAGACAACAAAAGAAAATGATATTTCCTTCCTTTTCTTTCACAATTGAAGGCCTCACATTTGAGAGAAAGTCTTTCAAAGTGGCAAATGAATTGGTAACTTTTTTTGATTTTGATTTTGTCAGTCACTAGGATTATGATCCACTGAACATAATAAAAATGAGACTTATTGTTAATGGGAACTCTACGAGAAAATATCAACATCAGGAGGTGCCATTGATAGAAAAGTTAAAAAACAAAGATTCATGGGATGAGGTTAAGAAAGAGATGGAGAAACATGCAACAGAGAATAATATTTCAATGCAAGAATTATCATCTCAAATTATGACATTGCACAAATCAGAGCCTTTGATATACTTAAATTTCTACAAGAAAGCATCTAAACCTTCTAAGAGGTCTATGCTGAAAGAAATTAAAGAGGCATGAGTAGTTGAAATGTGGTGTTAAACCAAGATGACTGATTTTTGGAAAATAAGAAAAAAATTGGGTGAACCAATGACATCAACTAATTGATGAAATTGAGGAGTTCAACAATTATTGGAATAAAGAGCATCCAACTGTACTATATGATTTTGGCAATGACAGTGATAACGAAATGTAGAAGGACCTCGAGTCTAATGTCGATATTGAAGGTATTCAAGATTTTGGGTCAACTAGGGGCAGATATATTGTTAAATTTCAAATGAGTGATTTTGCTAAACAAATGTATAGTAAAGGGGCAACTATGATACAAAAAATGGGTTATGCAAGTATAGGGTCCATTGATGCAATTGGTGAAGAGATTTGGAATCCAGTTCCAGTACCAAACCCACCCAAAAGAGGACATAATCCAATCATTAGACTCTCTAAGAATGAAGATGATTAGTCTAGAAAAGGCAAAAAATATTATGCCTCTACTTTTGAAGGTCATCTCAAAACATTATTTGTTAAATCTTCAAATCTAGTTGTAGTTGATCCCATTAGCACTGGCACTGGCACTAGCAAGGATGAACCTTGTGCAAAAAAAAAAAAAAGTTATGACAATTACATTGCCAACAATGTCAGTGGTTAATTCACCAATGTTTGCACTAGTAGCTTCTATACAAAACCCAAAAATCAATCCTAAAATGTCAGGATTTGGAATGGGCCATCTTTAGTCTATTGACAATCCTCAAGATACAATTGTAGGTGGAGTAAGTCTAACTAGAGTTGAAGGAGCATACAATGATACAAGTGATAATTCACCTTTCAAACACTCAATTGTGCCAGGAAACCTAGATTTTAGTTTGAACGAGTTTGCATCAAAATTTGAACAGACAAGCGAAAGAAATAGGCAAATTATGAAGACCTTAAAAAGTGATGCAGTTGCTGAATATCAAGGATCTACTAACATAATATTTCTAACATATGATCCAAATAATGAAATGATGAACTTCATGGCTATTATGTCCCTAGGTAGAGATAATAATCTACCAAAAAATTTAATAAATCCTAACGATATATAAGTTACCATACTTCAAATGAATTTGTCAAAAGTGAAAAATACTGACAAAATCAATATATCAAAAGAGAGCAACAAAATGGTCTACTCTACACTTCTGAAAGTGGAGAGGGAAAACAAAAGGCTTAAAAGCAAATAGAAAAGTTATAGGTAGACATTGATAATGTGAAGGCAAAGGAGAAAGTGACAGATAATAGGTTCAAAGAATAGGATAAAGAAATCTTCTCTTATAGAGGCAATTGTCCAGCAAGAAAAGATGAATGAACAAGTGTAAAAATTGACTAAAGAATTGGATGAGTGCCAAGAAAAACTTTCGCTTGAACAAGCCTCTATTGCACAATTGTTCAAGTCTATAGAGAGTAGTGCATAGGTTATCAATAAATTGAAAATTGACCTAGACTATGCTATCAAGGAAAATAATATTTTGAAGACTGAATTGGAGAATGAAAAGAAACATTTAGAGTCTAGGGAAAAGATGGTTTTTAATTTGAAAAAGGAATTGAGGAATCAGAAAAAAGAGAGGAGTCTAGTGCAAACATAATCCACAATTTGAATAAGCAATTGGAGAATATGAAACAAAAAATTGGACCCAACTGCAAAAAATATCCGTGATTTGAAGAAGTAATTGGAGAATGCAAAGAAAACAAAGTCTACTACTACTACAAGAACTAACAAAATCCACCACATGAGGACAGAATTGGAGAATGCAAAGAAAAAAGAGGAGTGAGCTACAAATAAAATCTTCAATTTGAGAAAGGAATTGGAGAATGCAAAGAAAGAGGAGTCTACTCAAAAACTCAATGATTTGAAGAAGGAATTGGACAATGTGAAGAAAAAGGAGTCATCCACTACAAAGGCAATCCATGATTTGAAAAGGGAACTTGAGGATGAGAAGAAAAAAGAGATAAATACTGCAAATATAATCCAAGATTTGAAGAAGAAATTGAAGGATGAGAGGAAGAGTGCAACTAATTGGCAAGGGCAACTAGAGGAAATACAGAAAAAGAGTGAAAAAGAGATGTCTGAAATGAAGAAAAAGATGGAGAATGTAATGGTAGAAAATAGAATGACCTCTTTTGAAGACCATCATGTGAAAGATACTATAATAAACATGTTTAAGCTTATCAAACATGAAAATTGGGACAAAATAATGAAGAACAGTGATAATTTTTTTGAATGGCTTGATTTAAATAACAATCTCAGACGTGTCTTTGAAAATGTAAAAAGTGATATTGTGTGTAAAAGAGAAATCTTCACCAATTCCTTAAAAAATCTTTCTAACTAAATTTTGAATAAAGTAAAGAGATCCAGTGGCGGGGATTTGGAAAACCATGGAATAAAGAACCGCTTGGATGCCTTTGTAATGACCATTGAAGTCAGTCACCATTGTGAACAAGTAATGGAAATAGGTGAAGCTCTCAAATCTACTTCCAAAGAATTGATGAAGATCAATAACATCATACTGAACTTGCTGACTACTAGATTACCAAATCTAGCTTTATTAGACGACAAATTCATTGGGAAAGAAAATTACATAAAAAGGTTGTAGGACAACATGAATTCTAATTTAGGCAACTTTCCTAAGGAAACCACTATAGAAAGAATTGCAAGTTGTATCAAACCACTATGAACAATGAATGAAGTTATAAATAAATTCCTTGATTCATGTAAAAATATCTCTCAAAAGTATTTATTGTTGATGAGGTTACAACTATTTAGCTACAACCTCAAACAAATGGAGCTTCCAAATGATGCATAATGGAGTGCCCTAAAGAAATTCTTTGAAGCTGGGTCATCTTCTCAAACTAAAGCTGTTACTATTGCTGTTAGTGGCAATCATAGTTGATAGCACTAAGAAGCAACAACTTAGTAAGTGATAGTACTATAATCATTTTGCTACTTGTTGCTCTTTAATTTCAAAATTTGGATTCAATTTCAATTTTTTATAATGTTAATTGTTACAAGAATCAAGAGCTAGCATATTAGGATAGTTGGGTAGCCAGGCACTAGCATACTATTACTACATAGAGCAGATGGAAAAAATTTCTCTACTAGTTGAAAAAATTATACAATTGGCAATGTGATTGTACACACATAATGTATTATGTAGTAATAATCTGATTATAAATACAATTACAAACCAACCTACATCTATTGTTGCTCCCTTGTATCTGCAAAAGGGAATTCAGGGTCATTTCAATTTGACATTGAGTCATTTGCAAAGGGTTGTAATTGTTTGTAATTAATAATTATTAAATGTATTATGTTATAGACTGATTTATAATTATAAATTATAATACATTTTTTTTTAATAGAGCTTATTCTATTAAATGCATTATGTTACAATTTCTTAAAGAAACTAGAATCAATGAAAATCTCAACATATTAAAAAAATACAATCAATGAAAATCTCAACATGTAAGTTTGTAACATCAACATGTTCAAAAAATAATAATTTAAGCATTTATAAAGGGACAGTGAATGAAGGCTATAAATTAACTTCTACAATCTTTTTACATAATTAATTAGTAGGTAGAGTCTTAGATCAGAACTACTAGCCTACTACTTGACTCATGAATAAGTTAGAACTTGAGGTTGAGATGCTGCTATAGTTTCCATTTTGCCTGGACCGGCTCAGCATCACTATCATCAGAATCCTTATCATTTATTGCATATAATATTTCATTGTCTATTGTGTTTTCTTTAGATTCACTATCAGCGTCAGTCTCACTATGCATGCCAAAGTCAACATCATCTTCATTGCTTCCAATATTAGGATATGAACCACTACCACTACCACTGCCACCACTACTACCACTGCCACTTGGATTTGAAATGTTGGCAATCCATCTTCTTTGACATTGGTTTCTTCAAATGCTGACAACCCTATTAAAGGAAAATTTTCTACCTCATACCTAGAATCATAGAGCCTCAAATAATTATCCAAATTTTTATCTAATCTGTTTCTAACCTTTGACTTCAAAAAGCCCAAAGTATTGAAAAATCTCTCATCCTCCACTGAACCCAATATCAT
This sequence comes from Cupressus sempervirens, assembly GCA_028749045.1. Lineage (NCBI taxonomy): Eukaryota > Viridiplantae > Streptophyta > Pinopsida > Cupressales > Cupressaceae > Cupressus > Cupressus sempervirens. The sequence continues at coordinate 849,492,047 of CM053786.1, read as the reverse complement.
TGTCAAACACAAATTGGTAAGCTTGAAATATTCTGGTATTGCCTCTCTCAAGTGATTGCTCTCACCAAGACTTTTTCAAAGCTTTTTTACCACTCCCTCTTCATTTGGGTTCTCCATAAGAGCATATTGTTCCCTCATTATGTTTGCAAAAGAATATGGTTGATCTCTCAGTCAAGATTCATCTACAATTCCATTTATAGTGACTCCATTGATTACTTTAGGTTTGCAAAAATGTTGAATCAAAGCCATCATCCTTCTTTGAAAATCAGTTGGACAGTTTAGAGACCAATATTGTGGAAAAACAATTGACATTGCTTCAAGCAGTTCCTTTGGAGGGAATCTGAATCTAATTTTTGACGAAAGATTTTAGCAAACTCGCTTGATAGAGTCAAGCACAGAATCTTTGATCTTCTTGAAGTCTTCACTTGTAACATGTGAAAGTACCTTTTCTGGTACTAATTCAACTTTGCTTCCTATTTCCTTGGGGTTGGAGTCAAAGTTGATGTGGGCATAGTACTGCATTGGTATGTCAACTCCACATACCTTGGCATATACCTCATTATTTGTACCAATATGTAAAAAGCTCCCAAGATTGTTCAAATCTAAGATTTGTAACCACTTTGCAAACTTTATTTCATCTAATAGTATTAATTGGTATAGAGTATCCAGGCTACTACATGCCATTTTACGCAGTTTATTATATTCTACAATATACATAGCTCTTTGTTGAACCTTTTTTATAATATTTCTTGTCCTATAGCATGGGGAGAATAATTACTAAAGTTAAGAGTACCTTAACATTAATTAGGCTTGAATATAGCCGAGGGAATCTATCTCGCATAGAGTGGATTAGTCCAAGCAATGACGAGTATTTAGACATTACTCGATGCACCTGTCTGTCCAAAGAGATCCATCTGGTATCATTGTCTTGAAGGAGCTTCCTCCCATCAGTAAGTCCTTCAACAAAGTGTTGAAATTCCCAGACTCGTTTTGGACTTCGACAGAAGTATTGGTAAATATATTTGATTAGAGATTCACTTCACTTACACAACCAAAATTGCTGACAATTCTAAAAGCTAGATTCATTCAATGGGCCATGCAATGAATGGGAATAGTGTAGGGTGCCAAATTATTCATGATCTTTTTACAAAGATCACCTTTATGACCTTGCATAACCAAAGCTCCATCAGCTCCAAAACACACCAAATTTTTGGCAATCTCCATGCTATCCAAACCTTCAGATTCAATTAAAGTAGTCTTTAATAATTCATATAAATTTTGAGTTGTTGCACTATGATTCAATTTAGCAACAGATAGTAGAAATGGTTGATGAAAAAGATTGTTTACAATATAAACATGCATGCACACCCATAAAGTATTATCAATTGTTGTAACTTCATCTAGAGACAATGCAATGAAATTAGAGTCTTTAACTTTTTCCTTCATATCTTCTTTTTCAACTTGTGCAAGACATCTAGCCCATTCCCACCTGTTGTTTACTGACCAGTGACTGTTCAGATAGTTTTGAGTTTTTAAAAAATGTAATAAGGTAGGAATTGAAGGGTAGTCCATCATAGAACATCCTCTATTCAATACATACAAGAACACACTTAATTGAACTACTTTTCCCATATTTTTTATTTTCGTTGCTTTCCCAATGAAATCTTCATTGGAAATTTTTACTGTAGAATGCTTCTCCCATAATTTCTAGTGTAACTCATATATTTCAGCATTCCTAATATGCAGATAGTTGTTCTTTGTTTCCCAAGTTAGAATAGATTTTTCAACTCTATCTATAATTTCTTTCTTGTAAACTTTATTGAAATTCTTTTCTATGGTATCAATTTTAAGCTACAACCTCTTTTCCTTTGTTATCTTTGTGCAAATCTTACATCTACATTTTGCAAGAGGCTCACCATCAATTGGATTGGGCACTAGTTCAATGAACTAGTACTTTTCCACCCATTCTAACTAAAAATTCCTTTTGGATAGATCCTAGTGAGATCAATCTTTTGTCAATTCCAATTTTCTTTTCCCCTTTTGTGTATGAACATGACTTATGGAATTAGTTTTGTTTTTCTCACCTAACTAGTTCAGAACCAACTCCAACTCTATAATCTTAGTTTGTGACTCCCTACTCAGGGAAAGTGCCTCCAAATTGTGTTCAAGTTCACCAACTTGAACTTAAATACTGTTTGAGGGTCCAACTTGTGATGAATCTCCTTTTTCAATAAGCATTGAAGATCTAACTTGTGAATCTTGTAGGTTGCCAACATTTTCACCACCAAAATATTCTACTATGGTTCTACATTTTGGTAATGGTGGCCTCTCTTGGCTTTCAGGGATCCTACTAGAACCCCTATTACCCCTCTTGTTTGACATGGCAAACTGATAAAGGCTACAAAAAATATATCAACTTAGTTGTTGAACAAAAGACTCAACTACTAAGACTACATATAATAACAATAATACGATTCATTCCCAAAAAATGGGTACTACTATTATGATACTACAGTTTATACTACTCCCCATGTTTATGGATTCATTCATTTTCAAACCTATGGGCTATATTAGCATGTGAGATGTCTAGTCGCCAGTGGACACTAGACTATAAAACTAAAAGAAATAACTAGTATCATTGTACTAGTGGTCCAGTACCACTATTGACATAAAAAATAAATTTAAAATCACTTTCCTTTTACAAAAACCAGGGTCCACGAGTCAATGGCCAATGCACTCAACACTTTGAAAGTTTGACAACAATAAGAAACACCAGTCTCTAGACTAGAAAATAGTGAATTGTGTAGAATAATAATATCTTATAGTCCAATCTAGGTTGGAAAATTAGGTGGGATTAATAAGCAAGAATGTCAAATATAGGTGAAACACACCTTCCTATGCAAGCCCACAGTAGGAAAAGGTTGGCTAAATGGGGCTGATGGTCGACACACATTAGGAAAATAGTTGGCGACACCCAACCCAAGGAAAAATTATTTGGTTGTAGTAATGGAAAAAGAATGTGGGCCAATAAGAAACAACATGCAAAGACTGACAATATGTTTAAAATAAATATATCCAAAATGTATATTACATTGGCGATTGGACTGATATTTTTGACCAATCATGTGATAACTAATGGGCAACTACCCTGGGTGTTGGACCCAAATCTGATAAATATCCGACAATGCAATTGACCTATGTTGCATGCCCTATTCACCAAATGATGATTGACCTATCAGATGAGATTTCCAAAAGGTGAAGATTTGCCACTAAAGTAATCTTTGTTTATGAGATGAAACCTTCTATAGTTGATTTGCAGGTAGAGAATGAAGAGAAGTAGAAAGAGGAATTAGTTCATATTCCTACTACCTCTAAGGAAGAAGAACTACATACTTTTAATGGACTTGATAATGAGGAGAGCCTAAGAAGGTCTAAAAGTTTTGAAGAAGAGAAAGAACCTAAACCTCAAACTTTGATGAGGTCTACACATGATAGACAATGGCCTGATAGATCTAGTTATTCACTTGAGAGGTTTGGATATTCTTTGTTGGATTCTAGTTGTATATTTTCTTTGATTTCTAACACTGATGAACCTAGGACTATTAGAGAGGCTATGCATATAAATGATGTAGATTCCTAGATAGAAGCCATGAATGAAGAGATGAAAGCATTGAAGAAAAATTCTACATGGGATTTGGTACCTTTTCCTATAGCAAAGTTGACATCCATTTGATTATTGTTATCACTTGCAACAACTTATGATTTTGAAATTGAGAAAATGGATGTGAAGACAATAGTCCTTCATGATGATTTGAATAAGGAAATTTATATGTCATATCCAGAGCATTTCATTGAGAAAGGTAAATAAAATATTGTTTGTAAGTTGAAGAAATCTCTATATGGTTTGAAATAGTCTCCTAGAATGTGGTATCAAAAGTTTGACACCTATGTCTTTTCCTTGGGATTTCCAAGATCTAAATCTAACCATTGTGTATATTATAAATTTGAAAATGGTCACATTCTTATCACATTCCTATATGTGGATGATATGTTATTTATTGGGAATGGTAAAAAAATGATTTTAGAATTGAACTCTTAGTTAGAAACACCATTTGAAATGAAAGATCTAGGTATAGCTAGATATATTCTTGGGATTGAGATAATTAGAGATAGAACTACCAAAAATCTTTGGATGAGCTAGAGGAAGTATGTTAACTTTGAGTTGGAGAAATTTAGCACGATAGATTATAGGCAATTAGTTGTTCCCATGTTACATGGAACAAATATTTCTAAGGAGGAATGTCCATAATATCCTAATGAGATGGAGGATATGTCTCGAGTACCTTATGCAACTTTTTTTGGTAGCTTGATGTATGTCGTGGTCTATATGAGACAAGACATTGCTCAAGTAGTGGGAGTGCTAGTCAATATGTGGCTAATCTTAGAAGGGTGCATTGGGATGGAGTTAAGAGAGTCTTTAGATATTTGAGAGGCACATCTGAGTATTTCCTATGTTTTAATGGAAACTCTTTTGTATCTAAATGTTCTATTTGAATTGATGGATATTTGGATTCAGATTGGGTAGGTGATATTGACAAAAAATAATCCACCAGTGGATATGTTTTCATGATGTTTGGTAGCGTGATTAGTTGGATAAGAAATCAACATGCTATAGGTGATTTTTCCACTATGGATGTTGAGTACATGGAAGCTACTCATGCTTCTAAGGAGACAATTTGGCTTAAGAGATTGTGTCCTAAAATTAGTTTCGATGCAGTATAAATTACTATTTGTTGTGACAACCAAAGTGCTATCTGTTTAGCAAAGAATGCTACCTTCCATGCCAAGAAAAAATAAATTGATGTACAATATCATTTCATTCATGATATGATGGAATATGGAAAGGTGAAGTTGATAAAGGTTTCTACTTTGGAGAATTTTGTAGATGCATTTATAAAGCCATTTGGCACTAAGAAGTTCACATGGTGTTTTGGTTCTATTGGCCTTGGGGATTATGTTGTGATATAGTAACTTTTATAAGGTCTTCATCAAGTGGGAGATTATTGGGATAAGGTGACTCAACCTTACCATGATTTACTATTTTATTTTTTCTTTCTTATAAAGTTGCTAAATGAAGCTGGAATTTTCCACAAGAAAAGACTTAGAGTAGAAAAATAGAAAGCTTCTTCTTTTTGTTGATTTATTCTCTTATGCTTTGTTTTTATGCAAGAGTTGTGTATAAGAAAGTTTTTAAAATATTTTGAAGATGTGTTGAATGTAGATGTTTTAGAAGTTGTTTCTCGTTTGTATGAAAAATCTATAAAATAAAATATTTTTGTATAGGATAAAGAGACATAGAGCATTGTTTGAATAGTGTTATGCTACCAAAATTGTTCTGGATTTGATATCACAACTAAATACTCTTAGAGAGTTTTGGCTCTATAGATTGTATTGTAATCATTGTTTCTAAAACTAAATTTGAGTTTGACTTTGGAGTGGTGGGTTTTTTCTTGAGAATGATTTTCCATGTATATTTTTTGGTTTTTGTTTATCCATTGAATCTTTTTATACATGTTTATTTATTTTCCATAGTGTAAGGATTTGTGAGATAATTTTCAGCATCATCTTTCGTGTTAGATTTAACATTTGGAAGAATTTCTCCATTTAGCTTTCCTTTCAAAATCCAATACTAGAATGCCAAAATGAATTTTGTTAGCCATTGGTTGAGAAGATAATGTGTATACATAGAAACTAGGACATAATAATTTTTTAAGGTAAGTATTATGAAAATTCCATAACCCATCAAAAAATCATCTTGTTAGGAACTTTGATAGGGCACTAGTAAACTACCCAATCTAATTGATCTTGCAAAAAACTCAATTCACATCATGGAAAACTTTCCTACATCCCACAAGTAGTAGGAAAATATAACTACCAAATGTAACATTCAGGTTATGAAAAATCGTTCTTATCCCAAAAGTGGTAGGAATGTCTAATTGTGACCTATTCCAAACTTGGGGCAACCAAATTGACTCTCAACCTAGGAGAGGTGATAACATCCAACTACAGCCAACTCCACCCTTTTGTGGCGTTGCACTTAGTTGAGGGGAGATTTTAAACCACATCTCCTTATATTATTTCGTAACACTATCATGTCAACCTTTGCTCTTTTGATTGAGGATCCCCTTTTTTCTTAGTTTATTAATTGATCAATGTGGAGATAGTTAGGGAGCTATAACAATGTGCCCTTGATCTTTAACCCCATGCCTAAGGTCATGAACTTATCCTTAGTGGCCTCATGTGGTCCTTAGCTAATGGTCTTCAACCATCTCTAAAGGGACCCACATTTAGCAAGAAATATTTCACCTTAATATGACCAATAAATGGATATATATCCAAATTATAGCATATTACTTTAAATCTAAAATAAATAATTATAGGCATAAGAAATATCATTTATTCACATGAAAATAATTAAGGGATGATAAATAAGGTTTGTTTCGTTGATGATTTCTTTTGTTGCAAATTAATTCATCTTTATTGTATGATTTCTTCTACTATAGGGCTGATCGTCTATGTTATGTGATTGTTTGTGTGTTAGGTTTGATTGTCTCTATTGTTTGTACATTTTCCTTTTCTAGTGTTTGATGGGTCTTCTTGAAAGATACCTCTCTAGAAATTACCATAAGTCTACGTTAAATTTTCTATAACTATAACTTTTTAAATTTCTCTTCATTTAGTGACAAATTAGTTTTTAGGTTTTCCCACACCCTTTCCTTAAGTCTATCTTTAATACACTATAAATGAAACCTTTTAGATTTATCTCAATTTAGCTTATAGGTCTTCTATGAATCACATTTTAGGTATTCTCATGTCCTTAAGATTTTCTCATAAACCCTCAACCTAAAAAGTTTGATTTTTAGTAACCTTTGTCTAATGTATAAGTTTACTCCTAAATATAAAGAATTGCATTTATTGGATGCCCAAAGGAGTCCAACATACATTTATTTATACCTTCCATTAGAAACCTCTTCATCAAACTAATACAACTCATTCAATCAATTTCACTAGCACATACACTATTTGATCTACATTTAAATGTCACGAAGGGTCAAAATTAGGGTTACTACAAATGTTAGCAAAGTTTATTATATATTATTCTCAAGATAAGGCACCCATATTTAGGGGGTTGACCATCTAAATAAAATGTAATTTAAAATTAATTTAAAATAATTGAATGCAACATCATATCAAAGAGGGGTCATCTAATATGATAAGATTTATATTTTCCACAAATAGTTATCTTAAACAATAGTAATTAGGCTTATTTAGTTTTTTTACCACACTTTGAATACAACCCTATTCTAGTTGGCCCTCCTTAGAAATATTGCTTAATGCCCTTAAATGAGGGTTGTGAATTTAAGAACATAATTTTCTCTTTATATGGTGGGGATATAACAATCCACCATTCCCAAGATTTCTTGTCCTTAAGAAATGATTGAATGATTAGAAAGTCTAATTAATAATTTGCAATCCATTTTTCATTGCACCAATTTGATTATTATAAGACATATACATACATGATTCCTCCCTTATTTAGAATATGAGTTATGATCAAATTTTAAGATAAGTTTTCTCTCATTACTTTGAGATAATGTACAAGGTCATCTTGTAAGAGCATAAAAAATAATTTAGATTGACCAACATTTTTCAATAGAATAAATTATATCTATGGGCTTAAATAAATGCATATCTTTTTAGTTCACTCTAGTTATTCTCCTACTATAGATCAACCAAATAAATAGAAAAAAACATGGAGCATACAATTGACAACACAATTAGACACATGAATGTATGAAGATACAAGAATACAAGAAATATACGAGTAAGTGCACAAAGTTGTGGTGCATAAAGGGGGGTATAAGTGACCACTTTTTTTTATGAAATCAACAATTTCCAAACTTCAACGAAAATTTGAAGATAGTTACACTCAAAATTTTAAGATATGAAAAAAAAAAGTAGTAGTCCTTTGAATCTAGTTTCTAAACTACTATTTTTTTTCAAAATGGCTTAGTTTTAGGACCTCAAAAAAGGGGGCCACAGAAAGTGGTACTATTCTATAATGAACCCTTTTTGGGGGTCATTTATTTTTACGACTTTTCCCTTTATTTGTATTCACAATATCAAGTATATCGATACAAATATATATCAATAAGTTTCTGTCTCTGATATCTCTGGAAATAAATGAAAAAACCTCGTACTAACTTGCCAATTGCTTATTGGATTTATGTCTTGATGATTTAATGGTTGCTATATCTGATATTACTTTAGAAATGTGCAGTTTATCTCTAACTTCAGTCTAATACTACTAGGTATGTATACAATGGATATTAGTTACAAATCTGCAAGCATTATCGTCTTCTTGATATCTACATTATATTGAATGCAAGGTATAGTTAGCTGATGTGATCTTGATCACTTGTCCGATAAATGTCTGAAGTAGTAATACCCTTGGCACTATTTTTGATCTATATATCTAAATATTTGTGACTGATATCTAAGAATGTTGCTGCTCAACTTGAATGATCCAAACTTGGATAAGAAGATAATATAAGAAAAGGTCGATACAAGGAGTATCTCCATAAGATAAATTTTATGTCATTCCTATATGTTTGGTTATCTATCCCATATATACTTGGATGATAGAATGGATGCACCTTTAGACATCTAATGGTTATTTGAATATAATTACATTTAGTATATATTAAATCCTTCTAAACAATATATTCTTCATTTAATATTTCAAATGTTCATATTTAATATTTGTTGTACTTTGGAAAACACACTTTGATGGTATATATTATAATATATATCATAATTATATTATAATTCACATTATAATAAATAAAGGATAATATTGTTGTAACTTATTAACATTTATATCTTTCATTATAAATAATTTAATTTGAATAATAATACTCTATAAGGTATTATTATTATTTATTTAACTTCATCAATTACATAATATTAGACTATTCACTTGTATATTTGTATATTTATATTGTACTATTTTATATTAATGGTTGTACCATATTTAGTAATAGATATAATATTATATTGATTAATTAATCAATTCATTACCTTTAGTTATCAATATTATTTATATTCAAATGTGATAATAGTTAGATATATTATCATCTTATTGATTTATAAGGTAATTATAACAGATAACATATTATATATTATATTAATAATATCATTATTTGTAATACTATTACGTAGTATATTTATAATAATATGTAATTCTCAATTATATTATAATATTATCCAATGTAGGTACGTTATAAAATTATTATTAGTGTTTGATATCATTTATAATCAACTTATTTATTTGTTATTTAATATAATATTTTACATTACAACTATGCTATAATCTTATATATTATTTTATATCATTATTATAATGGATTATAATATTATTATTCTTAATTATTATCATTGTATAATATGTTATTCAAATATTCATATATCCTTAAATTTGGGCTCATGACATATTCTTTCAGAAAAAAAAAACATAACATAGTACAAAGTATTGCCCCACTAATTTTTTATTTTTTTTTGAAATTCTTTAATCGCTTTGGTCAATATTTACCTAACATCGTATAATTTATACTAGAATTTTTGGGTAATGAATTTTGTAAGGGGACACATCCCAAAAATGTGAAATATTTATGTGCTCCACTAGAAATGATTGAATACTAAACAAAAATAAAAACTTTTTTCTTCAAAGTGTATAGAATGGAGTCTAGTTTCTAAAAAACTAACTTGCTTCAAAATTTGATTAAAAAGCTAAAATCTACACCCCAATCAGTACATGTTGGTTTTAAGAGAAAATGGACATATCTTCGAAATAAATTATAGTTGAAAGGATTGAAATAGTATGAATTTGAAATAAATTATATGGTTATACAGATAACAAAGAGATCGACAATATCATGTAACTTGATTTTATTGATGTTCAACCAAAAGAAAACTTGAAGGAGAGCACAGAAGAAAAATCAAGCATTTCTTGTATGCTTTCAACAAAACACATCTAAGACCAATTTAGAGCCTCTACACCTTTGGTTTGGATCCCCAAGGAAAATCCAAGCCTTAGGCTTGGTGGTATCCAATGCTTTATATAGTTTGTGTTCACAATAACGTGTAAACATTATAGTGCACAAGAACTATTTAAATCCTTTTTAGATTCATGGCTTAAATAGTGCATATGTGCTATAGTGCACACACTTTGTAAGCCTTCTATTTCAAAGAGGGGATGGATAAGGAGAGAGGGAAGGTGAGAAGTATAGAGGTAGAGAGGGAGAGTGGGTAGAGAGTGAGAGGAGCTACAGGATGCAAAGAGAGTAGGGGATAAGATGTAGAGTGAGAGGATGGAGAGAGAAGGTTAGAGAGAGAAGGGAATGGATAAAGAGCATGGGATAAAAGGTTGAGTGAGAGAGAGTAGGGAATGGAGAGGGAGAAAGGGAGGATAGTGACATAAATAGAGATAGAGCTCAAGCGAGTAGTAGGGGGAGGGAGGGACAGAGAGTAGGGAATTGAGAGAGAGAGAAAGAGAGGAGAGTGAGATAAATAGAGATAGAGAGAGAGTAGAGGGGGAAGAGAGAGAGAGAGAGAGAGAGAGAGAGAGAGAGAGAGAGAGAGAGAGAGAAATTAGGGGATAGGAGAGAGAGAGGGAGAGATCAATAGGGAATAGGGGATGGGGGTTCAAAGATTACATGAGATAGGATACATAGAAAGAGAGAGAGGGACACAAAGTAGAGAGGGAGTGGGGGATAGGGGTTCAAAGACTACATGGGATGGGATGAGTAGAAAGAGAGAGAGAGAGAGAGAGAGAGAGAGAGAGAGAGAGAGAGAGAGAGAGAGAGAGGGGGGGGGATTGATAGGGAGTAGGGGATAGGGGTTGAAAGAGTACATTGGATGAGATGCAGAGAGAGAGAGAGAGAGGGGAGACAAAGAGGGAGAGAGAGGGAGTAGGTTATTTTTTATGTGATTTACAATAGAGCATATGCACTATAGCACACATGCACTATGGCCTGGGTTCCACAAGCATAAGCCTAGGCCATAGCATGTACATGCTATAGTGTGTGTGCGCTATTGGATATTTTGAAAAAGGAAAAAAAGGTGGCATCTTTTTGGCTATACAACTTGGTGCACTCACCCATACGCATAAATGTATGAAGAAACAAATCACACAAAAAGTATAAACACAATGTGGATTGTTAGATCTATTGATTTATCTTTCCCATATAGATTAGAAGGATCAATGTAAACCACTTGTAATGTTCCCACTTTGGAGCTTCACTTGTTAATGTATGAAAAATAATTCCAATAATAGAATGCCAAAATTAATTTTGTTAGCCACCAAATATTTGAGAAATAATGTGTATATATATTGGCTAGATAATAATTTGTTCTTAATATAAGTAGTATGACTACACCATAACTATTTCCCACATTCAACAAGTGGTAATAACATCTAACTATGACCAATTCCTCTAGTGGGATATGCCACAAGGAACAAAAGTATTCAACTTTGATCAATTCCTTCCATTGGGGTGTTGTACTTAATCTAACTAAGCCCAAGATGTCACACCCCTTATGAATCTACTAAATTTTACATCATATATTGTTGTGTGCCCTAGATTGTTCAATCTTTATATTAGAGTGGTTTTTTAAATTTATGTTAGGTAGTTTTCAATTTCTTAAGCAATTACTTTTATGCCCTAAGTAATTTTATTTATATTTTACATAATGGTTTTATAAATGTGCCCTAAATGGTTTTTATTTTCCTTAAATATATTTTTGCAGATCAAACCCTATGTAATTTTTTGTATCATTATAAGCTAATTTTTATGAATTATACTTTTATTGTACTTCATAAAGATTAATTTAAGAAATGTACAACCTTGTTATTATAATGATGTAAGTGGTGAACTGGAATTGATTTTATCATGTTGTAATGATTATTTAAGCCTAATAGGTTTTAATTATCACTTTTGATTTATATGTAGGTAGATTTCTATAATATGATAACAAATAGACTACTATCATTGTCAAGTGGTTGCAAAATTGCCCAAATATCTAGAGAAAGGGGGAAAAGTATAATTGAGAAAGGAGTACGAGGTAAAATAATGTAAAGTGAACAAGATCTTCTAATAGTTGCAAGGTTGACTAGTCGAGTGTTAAGGAAACTTGGAAAGCTCAAGAATGATCGAAACTAGACAAACACTTGACTCAATTTGTTTGTCCTCATTCTATTCTACTTTAAATTTCATTTATCATTGATGATTCTTCATCAAGCCTACCCTAATATTGGTCATGACCAAAATTATATCATCAAGAAATGCTTAGGAAACTCTAATGTGATTTAACCATTTCCATTTAAAATCTCCTACTCAACGATTAATACAATCATGACACTCATTAAATTCATCACTTGAATATAGACTCATTACATGGGTTAAATAATGTGTTTGTATATTAATGTTATAAATTCAATCATAACCATTTTTTGGGGGTGTAATCTTAACTTTGCAGATTATTAGGAATTAATTCTTCTTCTTTTATGACCCCAAAACCATTGAGAACCTCATTTTGTTCAAGTCTTAATAACTTCAATTATCTCTTTATGCATTATCATCATGTATTAGTTAGAAATTTCTAAGCTATTAATGGTTTGACTTGACTCATTTCATCATTTTATAGTCAAATGTGTTGACAGGAATAACACTCATAGACATAATGTTTTATATAAGATAAATTTAGGAAAAACTACGTTAATTGGAAACCTCCATCTTGTATGACAAAGTGATAGAAGATGGACAGCACCACATCACTTCCTTGGATGATATAGATGGGAATTGCATTTCATAGGGTGGTGAGTGAAAATGAGATGGGATTATTTAAAATATGGTGGAGGGAAACTTTGGGAGCATCCAATTTAGGGATTTCTTGCAAAGAAGGGGATTGAGAACAATAGAAGTAGAAGTAGTCTAGGTTTATTGATGGAAGACTATGTTATGTTTTGACCAAATGAGAGCTAGTATTTGTTGTCATTGTTAGAGTTTTACAGCATCCATTTAATGTCAAGAACAAAAGTGAGTGGTAGAGTGAAGAATTTGGAAGGAAACTATTACAGTTGGAGATTTATTGAGCTTCTTGGGAAGACCAGTAACCAATAGAATTGATTCAATATTTTTAAAAATTCATATTCAAATACAACATCTCACAAAGTTTGAGACATGGTTTAATTGTCTCTAGTGGTACTACAAGACCATTGGTTGTATTAGGAATTGATAGGTCAATATTTTGCTGTAAGGATGACCATGACCATTCTAGCAAGTGGTTTTAGAGATTGGTCACAAGTTTTAATTACCTATGCCACAACAAGTGATGCTAGGATGAGGATTTTTGGCCATGGGAAAAAATTATTCATATGGTTCATGACATGACTTAATTATCTCATATGGTTCTATAAGACTATTGGTTATATTGAGCATTGATATGTTGATCCTTTGGTGCAACAATAACCCTAATTATTGTAATAGTAATATCCCTCTTTAATCTAAGAACTACAATGTTTTTCAGATTTATAATAGAAAGTTATTGATGCCCATATTTCTAAGACTTTTCTGTCTATAAAAATGCCCACTACATATAATTATGTCATAGTAAGTAGTAGTTTTCCATTATGACAAGAAGGAAATTTATTTTATTTTATTTAACAATAAACTATGACCAAAAATTTGTCCTACTTACCATTCTTCTTTTTGATGCATATTATAGTTTAGCTAGAAACATTTCTTGTGGTAGGATAATATATGGTTTCCTCTTTGTGTTTTATTATTTGCCTCCTTACTTATTTGAAAAAATGTAGCATCTATTTGTAACTATGTTCAATCTGCTATAGTTAAAAATTTAATGTTATTGCAAGACTTCACAATAGGGTATATTGCCAACAAAGAATTGTGAATAAAAATTTAGGCATACATTACAACTCATATACATTTATTTTCTAGTTTTTTGTCAAAAGGGCACAACTAGGTACCCAAATGGGGTCATATTATTGGATAAAATTTTTAGCTTATGAAGTTTTGGTTGTGTGATAGTATGAGCATAGTAGACTTTGATCATGATTCCTCTGTCAGATTTGATCATTTTTTTTACATTAATTAAAAGAGGTGTAATACAAGGTTCTTCTCACTTCTATCAATCAATAAAAGATAATTAAATCAATCATTAGAGAGAAGCTTTAGAAGAACTATTTTAGTGTGGATAAAGATAAATTTCTTTCCATGAGAAAGACTGACTTTGCACTACTTCAAAACTAACCATTATGTTTAGTTGTTTGTTCAATTAAACTTTTCCTTAAAAAAAAAAACTAGTCATTGCTTCTTCTACAAAATTTTAGTATCTTACTAATGCAGGAGCATCCAATGCTATTAGGGAAATCTTGTATCACCTAAAAATATGTTGAGTGATAGTTTTTATTTGAAGTGTTTTCATTTCTAGATACCCATTTGGGCAAATAAGAGTTTAAAACTCTTAGATTTATGTTATTACTTTTAGGGTTGACATTTTGACACACATGAGGATTTTTCAAAAAATGTGAAATGTAGGAAAATGAATTTTTTTTTGGAGGACCATAATTATGATTGGTTAGAGGGATTGAGTTAAAGTAAAGGTTTTAAGAACTCTGGAAAAAGATTAAGGTCAAAATATTTCACCATATGAAATTTATTGTAGTTTTAAGTTACCCAAAGACCAGGAAACCATTTAGAGTTAGATTTGAAGAACTAAATAACCTTGTTTGAACCCTAAAAAGAGGAAAAAGTCTATTTTCCATCTTGAAACCTATAGAAAACTCAAAGAGTTTAATGAAATGTAAATGGTAGTTCAATTAGAGTCCTAGATCAAAAGCTATGCTTTCCAAAAGTTGGACCACTTTTTCTAGAAACTTTTATTTGTGGACCTACTTCTAAATTGAATTCCAAAACTTATATTATGGCATTCAAATTCCAAATGTCAAAATGTAAATTTAATTCTTGGCCCTAACCCTAAAATAGGATTTTTAAGGCCCATCTTGTAGTGAAAAGACAATTTTTAGGAGAGTTTGGGAAAAGGTACTATGAGAGGTTTACTTTTTTTCCAGAACCTAATAATATTGTAGCCTACAAGGCCTATAGTTGGGTATATTTAGATTGTAACGCATGTAATTAATTCTTATTTTAGATAATAACAATTCTACTTATTTTTTGTGCTCATTTTTGTGTCACGTTGTGCCCTCATCAGATACATATGGTATCAGAGAACTAGGTTCAACACTAGACCTAGGCTCATAAAAAACTTAAAATTTGAACTAAACTAATCTAGACATTATATATTCTTCAAAGATGCTAGAATCATAATTGAAAAAGAAAAGAAGACATTATGAGATCCCTTGACTCTCAATTTAGCTAATTCATTATATAAAGGCTTTGATTATTCTCAATTAAAGCTTTCAATTGAGGATTGGAATCACCAAAAAATGGTCATCTAGACCATGAGTCCCCTCTCTAGCAATTTTACATAATTTATTAATTGCTTATCTTTGATCAAATCATTTTTTTTCTATTTTTTCTATTTTAACCTATGGTTTGACCACCTTATCCTAATTCTTTATTTTTTGAAAGAACTTTCTCACTTTTAATTAAATAAAATCCCCAAAATCTCACTTATTCCTATTTTAAAAATAAAATAAAAGACATTTTTTTTCGCACATGAGGGGCACACTTTTCTATGTGATAGGAAAATTTATTTCAAAATAGCTTTAATTATCCTCCATACATCTTTTGCCTTTTAAACAACACTATTGATCTTTCTTAGGTAAGATTATTGTGCACATGGATCTCTCAAGGCTCATTCTCCACCCTTGATTATGCCTCTTAATATCCACCATCCATTTTTCTTTAAAAGGAGTCTCTCTCCTCACTCTCTCATTTCTACTTCACTTATGGTATTGTTATGCTACAAGTTTCCTTGGTGATTTTGGATCACTCATCTTATAATCACTTTGCATCCATTTTGCATTCACTTGGTTTACTTCCATTGTAGTTTCATGGAATTCTTAGCTTAATTCCCTTTATTCTATAGATTATAATACATAGCTTAGTTAAGAGGGCTTGTAACACTTTCATTCTTGTTATCTTTATCTTGCATTTGTATCTCCTAGCTTAGCTCTTGCATCTCTAATTTAGCTTGAATTTGCATTTAATTTCATCTTTGATTCTTTGATACTAGCATACTTACTCTTGTCTTGGAATATCCCATTCTATGGTGCACCTTGCAAGGGTTGCATACTAGGTTCATTTGAGAGCCACTCTCATAGCTCTTACATGTTATAGATAGGAATCTCTAAGTCACCATTCAAGGTTCCTAATCTATTGGATCCCTTGGATATAATGTCACAGAGAAGTGTGCTTATTATTGGTATAGATTTTTGGCACCCACTGTGGGGCTAGACATCATTATTTAGCTCCATTTTTCTCTTTTTCATTGCTATTTGCATTTATAGGTTCAGATTTTTATTTTGCAGCCAAACATATTGTATGATATTTTCTCTATGATCGTATAATACTTTCTATGAAGGGATACAATACATTGCCTATTTAACTATTGTACTGGTATTTTGTATTCTATCATATTGTTGTTGGATAAAGTATTGTACTGTTTGATAGAGTAATGTACTAGGTAGAAGTATCACCTAAGCATACTAGGAAGTATTATATCATGCTAGATCAGCCAATACTATCATTCTTCTTATTTTAGTAGATCAATCCAATTTTTAGATTATATTTTTTCATTACCAAACTTTTATATTTTGGTTTACTGGTTTTCTAATAGGTCCTAACAATGGTTTTGTGGAGTTATTTTCAGTTTTCACTAATTATTTTGATGCCCTAACCCTTATTTTTTTTACAAGGGCCTCTCTTTATTTCTTTCTTGCTAAGGAAAATTGCAAAATCAAAGGGTTGCTAACATTGTGGCAGTTCTACCTAAGTAAAAAGATAGAAAAATATTTTTGTGTGTCTTCATTTTATTTCATGTGTGACATAAACTAGTTTTTCATATTTTTAGGTAGATAGAATCCATTAGTAAGGGTTATTTGTTGGTAGGAGAGTATGATCTTTTCCTTCTAGGTGAATCAGAAATCTTGACCCTTCATTGAATCAAAAATGTGGGTGGCATATTCTACTCTTTGGTGCTCTTAATTAACTTGCTTGGCATATTTGGGGAAGCATTGGGGAATACGAGAGTATGCTCTTCACCTTTTTAGTGAATCATAGATATTGACCTTCTTGGCATGGATCCATTTTGTTAATATCACTAGTGGGATTTTACCTTTTGATAGCCTTCTATTGGTGGAAATATATGAATAGTAACAACCCAAAGTGGGAACAAGAAAAACTCAATAAATATGACCCATTGTAATCTCAAACCTCTTGACAATGACAAAAGCCTTGTGAGGTATAATAGTTGACTTCACTTAGTGAGATTTATTGTGGGATTGTGACCATGACGAAATAACTAGATGCTTATGATTAAGGTACTCTTGTGGTTGTAAGACCCATTTTATCTTGTATCAGGTGTAAGAGGGGTGTTATGAATGCAACAGTTACTAGACATCTTAGGATTAGAGGACACTCTATTTATCCACTCAATATCTTGGTGAAAGGATTAATCCTAGTGGACTACCTAGATCACCCCAAGATTTGACACACCATATGTGTTCCTTTAGATGTGGGTAACCCTTCTATGCAAAAACCAATATATATCATGGGAAACCACTTTGTGTGAGGTAAGGGAGCATCAAGTTGTGGGATAATGTATTGATTAATTAACCATGTCCTTTAGGTAGGTATTTCTTCAATGTATCTTTGAATATGATAGACCCGTGGAAATATTTTGAACATACATAAATGGTAGTCTTCTAAGGAATTTTTCTGTCAAACCTCACAAGTGTTTGTATTGGCAAGATTTCTTTGTCCCTTGTCCAATTGTTTAAATATGTGTGCTTATATCCCAAATTATTTTCTAAACTTCCACTTTTCTACTAAAAACTAAAAAACACTCTACTACAACCATCACATTGTGCAAATTGGTCAAAAACTTAGTTAAAACATAGGTCCTTTTAAGCATAAGGTCATAAAAACCATTTGTTCTGGACTACTATTGTATTGCCTATTTAAGAAATATTGTACAATACTTCTAGAGTTTTAAAAATATCATCCTATCATTTACATATTACCATACTTCTATACTAAGGTATTTTGCATCATCATAGAAAAATTATCATAGTGGCTTAAACTTCATACTACTTCATCCAAAGTATCATACAAAATTCTTGTTTGTCCTACTATCCTACTACTTTTTGAATTCTATTTCCTAGACTCTGCATTTTTTTAATTTGATATCAATTGTGTTCTTAGTTAATTAAGGGGTGTCTATACTTTATTACAATGTATTCCTAGCCTGCAATCTACATGTTTGGCTCTATTCTAGGTTTAAAATGATCATCTTGGCTCCTTCAATACATAATTAACTTCAAGGATTATTCACTTATCATTTCTACTTATTTTTACTCACTTTTCTATTTGGATTCTTTTCTAGCTCCCAGTTTGAGTCACTAGTGTTGTAAGCTTCTTGGACAGTCTTGATAAGTCATTCTCATTGCTACCTCTTTTTGATAATTTAACATATTGATTTTCAAAGTATTAGACTCCAAGTTCTTTGTGTTATCTTACTAGGCTAAAAGGTAGCTATTGTCACAAAATCTTGTACCCTTGTTCAAAGTTTTTTACCTAAGGAAAACCTTGTGAAACATGGAAACAACCTCCAAGTTGTGGGACTTGAACAGTGAGGTTAAGTCTTTGGAGAAGGCTGGGTTCCTTTGCTATCAGGATGCACCTCAACTATGCTTCAAGATGAAAAGGGAGAAGGAAGGCTTGAAAGAAACTACCTAATCTATTCTAAGGAGGTGATACACAAAAATAGGGTATTCAATCCTACCTCTACCCATATATGCATAGTTAACCATTTATAACCTCAAAGAACAAAGATTCAGAACTTGTTTAATCTAACAACCACATGTAGATTAGAAAACAAAAGAATTCTATAGGAAGAAAGTTCACTCAATATCATTCAAATGCCAAAAATAGATACAATCATGACAATTATAGAATATAGACAAGAACGTTAACCAGAGGAAAAGAAATATTGCATAGTGTGTTAATTGTTGAAAGAGATACAACAGAGAATTACAATAGCTCAGAGGAAAAGGGAATTTACAATGCACATGAAAAACATGCTAAGGAAAATAGAGAAGAATCTCAGTAGACCCTTAGAAGGGCTACAAAATGTGTTTTATAGCTTGAGCATAACTAGATATTTCTAATTGAGAACCATTTTACAACCACTACATCCAATTATTATTGCAAATTTGGAAAATATCTAATCACGGTATAAAAATAGATGCTAGAAATTCACTTGTACACAAAAAAAGGTCTAAGAGGTTAGGGACAATGGCCACTAACTTTTGACTGAGTAGATAGATCAACAGGTAGTGATGGAGTGTTCTTTAGCAAACCTAGGGATTGATGAAAGTGGTTGTAGGATATCGAAAAGATGGGATCTAACATCGAACAGTTGTTTTCTCTATTATCAACTTGTTAAATTGGTCATTTCATCAATCAACTAGAGTCAAACCATTAGGCCTTACTATGTGGACCAATTATCCTTTACCATTCTACCATTCTATGAAGTCTTCCTACCTTTGACTGTTCATGATCACAACTTCACCACTACCTTTCTTCATTAATAGGTATTGCTTGCAAAACTCTGACCAACTGACTATCACTACTTCATAGCCTACCCTTGACAAATTTCATTAACCACTGCAATCTCTTAAAGAATGAGATCCTAACCCCATACACACCTTCACAACTATGACCTAAGGTTTATCTCTTAACCTTGCGACCAAGAGAAATGAAGGAAATCACTTGATCACAACTCTAATCATAGGTTCCTCTTCACATGCTATGATAATGCATTGGCCATAGATCTAAAAAGATCTAACAATGCAAAATGCAGCCTTGAAACATTGAAGATTTCTCCCTTAACACACTATCATGATCTAAACCATAGTATGTCAATTTAACCTTGCAACCAAGAGAACATAGTGCAATCGCACCATCGGGGCTTGAACCTTGGTTGAGCCAACTAACTCTATGAAAAAATCACACCATCGGGACTTGAACCTTGGTTGAGCCAACTAACTTTTTGACAATGCAAACATAATGCAATCATGCCATCAGGGCTTGAACCTTAGTTGAGCCAACTAACTCTGTAACAATGCTAACACAATGCAATCATGCCTTTGACATTCAAACTCTAGTTAGCTCTTACCCCACTACGACTATGCAAACCAAAGGATGATTTTCATGATCACAACTTAAAACATTCTAAGACATAACATGAAGAAAAATAATATAGCCAATATTAATTTATTTCATGAAAACCCTAGGTGGCCATTGAGTAGCTTATTGTCTAAATTTGATTTTCTAGCAAGCGGGCATTTTTGGTTAACATTTCTGACAACTCAAAGGGGATGCAAGCCTGCTTGGCATAAGACCAATGACCATTGAAGATCCATTATACTATAGAGTCTTCAAAATTGAGAACATATCCACTTCATCACCTCTATTGCATTTTGAGCCATAAAATATGCCCTTCTACCTCTGCAAATCTACAAAACTATAACAAAAAATCTCTAGAACAAAACATGTGCTCAATACTTCTTGGAAAACAAGAACAAATAGAAAAAACACTATTCTAACTATGTACATGAAAAATTCATTTTTATTTGAAATAGGGCTTGAGATATATTCCATTGACTGGAATGGGTAGGATTTCACCATTAGGCCTACTTAACTAGAAAGAATTGGCCTACTTGTAACTGATAATCACATAGCGACCACACCATAGGGCATAAAATTTTGAATGTCTCCCTATCTTCACTCTATTTGCATCCCACTTTAGCACAAGATCACCCTCTTTGATAAATTCTAAACTTAGCATTTTAATCAAAGCTTTCCTTCACCTATTTTTGATGTGTTTCCAAGGTCTCTATTGCTTGATGTCTCTTCTCCAACCACATCAATTCTACTATTCTCACTATCATAGCATCATTTTCAATTAGTTCCAACTAATGGTCTAATTTTAGGGATAGAAACTCTAATTAAATAGGAAGCCTTGCTTTCCTTCCATAAACCAAAATGAAAGGAGGGTTTCCAATAGCACTTTTAGGCATTATTCTATCAGCCCAAAAGGTAGTTCTCAATTTTTGATGCCAAAACCTTTGATTATCTTCAATAGTTCTTTTCATTATCCTAATCCTATTCTTGTTGGATGACTCAGCAAATCCATTACCTTGGGGGTAGTAATTGGAAGAAGTGCTTAGATATATGCCATGATCAATCACCATGCACAAATTTTAGCTCCTACAAATGATTTTCATTTTCTAAAATTATGGTGGAAGTGGCACCAAGCCTTGTAACAAGTCCATCTAAGAATTCAACAATTGAATTCTTAGTACCATCTTTTAATGCAATTGCCTCTGTCCACCTGGTAAAGTAGTCTATAGTAGCTAGAATTCATTTATAACTAAAGCTAAAAGGAGGATTAATAGGACCAATAAAATCTAATATCCATTGGGCAAAAGGCTGATCCACTTAAATAGGATGAAGTAGAAGAGTTGCAAGTCTTTGCTTACCTAAAAAGAAAGCACATTTTTTACATTTTTTGACATACCTATGACAGTCATGGAATAAGGATGGCCAGTAATACCCTTCCCTCATTGTCTTCACAATAGTTGTTCTTGCTAAAAAGTGGCCATCATTAGGACCATCATGAAGCTCCTTAATCACTCTCTACTTGATCTGCACCAATACACCTTAATAAAGCTCCACTGAAGTCCTTCCTAAATAGAATACCATCAACTATAGAATAAGGAATTGATTACAATCTAAACTATCTTCTTTTTGCTGTATCCAATCCTTGATGATATCCATTTCCTAATAAGAAGGTCATCATGTCATCTATCCAACTGATTGGATTGTCATCTCTTACCTCCTACTATTCTGTCAATACCAAGGCATCTAATTTGTGAGATGAGATCATCTGCTTATACAATCCTTTCCCTCTTATCAACTTGTTGATCTGGATGTCCACATCATACTCCATCAACTTAGTGATCCAACCTACTCTTTTCTCACTAATATCTCTACTCAATAGGAAATCTTTAACACTTGCATGAGGGACCAACAAGTGGATCTTATTATAGGATAGAAGATGTCTAAATTTCTTCAAAGATCTTATGATTGTAAGGGCTTTGTTCTCCACATAGCTATATTTTTCTTCATACTCCTTCAGTCCTTCACTAAAGAAAGCAATAGGCCATTCTTCATTCTTATCATTCAATTGAGTCAAAATAGAAAAAATACTTGACTCACCTCCTAAGCTATAAAGAATGAAATCCTTATCAAAATTTAGATTCATGAGACTAGGAGCTAAGGCTATGACTGCTTTTATCTCTTCAAAACTTGCTTTCCCTTCCTTGGTCCATGAAAATACCATGTTATTTTTAACAATAGTTGTAAGAGGTTTTACCATGGTAGCTAAATAAGGAATAAATCTCCTCACAAAATTTATTCTACCAAGAAAAAATTGTAGACCTTTTGACGGAGGTATGCTCTGCTACCATTGACAAAGGTATGCTCTGATACCACTGATGAAGGGCCAACACCACCCTTACCAACTCACAATCAAAATCACAACAAGATGGAGATAGAGAGATGACAAAAATGCTTCATTAAGCATCCATTAATACTTGAAAATTCATTACAATATTCTCCAAATGAAAGGACTCCAAATTCTTACAATATAAGAGAAATCCCAAATAAGAGTCTTCACACCAAGAGCTTCATCAAGAATTTCTACTTTAAGAGCTACACCTTTAGAGCTTTCACACGTTGAAGTCTTCACACCTTCTAGCTTCTACTTCTCAAGCTTTATTAGAAATGCTCATATGCCTTTCTTAAATAGGCACTTACCACCCAATGCATGACTTATCCATAACCTTCTAGAATTCCACCTACACAATATCCACAACCTTCTAAAACTTCCATAACCTTCTACAATATCCACAACTTTCTACAATATTCATAAGTTTCTAGAATTCTACCCACACACCTTGATAAATGGAATGACAACCATTTTTTTTCCCCCATTACGCCACCTATGCACCTCGAAAATAGAAATCTCCTTTTCCTTTCTTTTCTCCTTTTTATTTTTTTATTATTTTTCCTCTAATTTTTTGTCACTTTCTCTCTCCTCCACTTTTTTTTTTTTTTTTTTTTTTTTTTTTTTTTTGTAATTTTAGATTTTACATTCAACATGTCTCCCCTTTATTTTGGATGCAAGATGCTCCTGCATCAGACTCTCCAAGTTCGAAAAGATGTTCTAATAATTGGAAGAACATCTTTCAGGATTCAACACATAAATCCTAAACTAGTTCTTCACATATATGTCCTCCAAATCTTCAATTTGCACACTCTTTCCCTTTTTTTTCTTCTTCTCCTTCACATCCACCATAGGTGTTCCATAGGTCTGCTTCCCATGCTGATTTTCAATCTTCTCAAAAATTTCCAACTGAACTCGAATGCCAATACTCAAGTTTCTCTGATCGAGCACTTCATCCTACAAAGGAATCAAGGAAAAATTCCTACCACCTTTCTCAATAGTAAACACATTCCTAACACAATCATGCATAGCCCTGCAATCATACTGCCAAGGTCTACCAAGTAACACATGACAACTGTTCATATCGACAATATCACACAATACTTGATCCTTATACCGCCCAATCTGAAAATCAACAAGACATTGCTCTGTCACTTCCAAAGCATGCTCACCTTGCCCTAGTTGGTGGTGAAAGTAGTCTTATATCTATTAGCCTCCTTGACTAACACTTGGTTATAACTCTAGAATCCATCCAAGAAAGAGAATCTCTCTAAACTATTAACCTTGGACAATATCTATTTCATGGAAGGGAGAGGGTGATGATCTTTAAGGGAGGTTTGGTTAAGATCCCTAAAGTCCACACATAGTCTGATTTCTCCACTCTTCTTCCTAATAGGGACAAGGTTAGCTACCCAAGAGGAATTCTTAATAGGGAAAATGATGTTGGCCTCAATCAATTTGGATAGCTCTTTTCTTATTAATGGTTCAATCTTGGGATTCACTAGCCTCTACTTTTTCCTAATAGGTTTGACATCATCAACTAAATCTATGGTATGTTGAAATAGACCTGGGTCAAATCCTTTAAATCATCATATGCCCAAGAAAATACAACATTAAATTCTTGAAATAGATGAATAAAACTTTATTGCTTAGTTTTAAAACATACCTTCCCCATGTTTGGCATCCTTCCATTAGCAATTGCAACTGGCATATAATCATCTTTATTTGTAGGAAGGTTCATGCCTTTATCCCTTGCTTGGTCATTAGGATAGAAGATACTCTCTAAGGTAATAAGACCCTAAGGAAACTTATTGGACATGAGGTTGATGATTTGATCACCATACTGGTCATGCAATCTTGACTGATTTCTATCTAAGAACTCTACTTCATTCTGCAATAAACTTACAATTTGTGCATCAGATTCAAAGACTTGCTAGTTGATATTATTATTAGGGACAACGAGTCTAATCAGCACTTTAATGTTTTGTCTCTTCTCATCTTCAAGGATCTTTGGGACATCATAAGATGCACCCACTATTGCAAGTATGTCAGCATTTTTATTATCTTTCCTAGAGATTCTTTCAATATTAAATGCATTAAAAAATCAAGAAAATACCATACTCTATATTTATAGGACTTGAGCAAACCATTCTTAGTGATATTTTGATTCCTCACCTATTTAACTACTAGCTCGCTATCTCCATATACGCTTAAGATTTGAATTCCTCTTTTTTGAGAAAGTAAGAGATCCTAAATTAATGCTCATACTTAGCCACATTATTAGTATAGTTGAATTGAAGCCTAAATGAGAAGTAGTACCTTTCTAGTGTAGGAGAAACTAACATCACAACAACCCCTAATCCATTTTTATTTCTTGATCCATCAAAGTACATACTCCATGTCCCACTTGTGTCTTCTCTATTCTTCATTAGGTTAGGAATGAGAGTATCTTTCTCTAATATACAATAACTACCAACGTCTATCTCTAAGGTTTCTAATATAGGATCAAATTGATATGCATTAGCCCATTCATCTAAGAGGAAATCAAGTATCTCTACTAGAGAAGTGATAGTCTTGTTTTCTATGTCATTTTGATATATCTCTAGGATGGTGCAGCTTATATTGATGAGATTAGGAGTGTAGGGTTCAAAATGATGGAGGGCTAATGGTTCTCCTTTGATTGAAGCTTTGGTTCCATACCTCATTCTAAGAAAAATGTATGACTATCTAGAGGATATGTAACCACCTATTTGGGTAGTAAAATATCTTGAAAGACAAATGGAAAAATGTGGGTTAACCTCAGTAATTGATATATCCTGAACTATAGTACAACCAAGGCATGGATGTAGGACCATTTCAACATTCTTAAGGATTCCTACAATTTTGATAGTACTACCATCTAACTACAATACATCCTCAACAGTGGGTTCATATTTCACTTCTAAGATGTCAAAAAAACATTTAGGCATTAAAAAACTACCAGCCCTTGAAAAAATCATGCAATTGTGGACTAGCTTATCTCTTATAATAAGAGAAAGATAAAATTGAGGAGGTCTAACCTTTTTATTTGATTCTACTTCTTTTGATGGTTGTGCAAAACTCATGACATTTTCCATGCTAGACAGCTGATCTTTGAGTTCAATGCTTTTCAATTCCTACTGTAGTAGCTTCTTTTGTGATGGTATAGTAGCAAAAACATCCCACATGGAAATATTCACATTTGTCCTCTTCATCTACTCTATCACACTAAATGATGCATTAGGTTCTTTGGTAGAAAAATTGGGAGCTATATGTGTAGGAAGTTAATATGGAACAACTTGAGGGTCATTCACATCTCCTCTACTATCATTTTGTCTTTTCTACTAAGGATCATTAATAGGTTGATCAGAACTATGTTTCTAGGCAACTATTTGTACATGAGGAACTATACTTGATGTTGAAGCTTGATTGAGAGGAGTAAGGGTAACATCTTCAACAACTCTTCTCTTTCTCCTAGTATTATAAGCATAGGAATCCTAGTTTACATTACAATGCTCTTCCACCAGATGGTTCATGAAAGAACAACCACCCTATTGAAAATTATTAGTAGGATAACTAGCATTGTGTTGTTGGGAAACTACTCACTTTAGTATAGTTAATGCCAAGTAAGATTATTCCTATTGACACATGTAATATCCATAGGAGTAGTTACAAGAAGGGCATAAATCTTGATCTTGGGAAAGATTGTTTTGAGGGACTAAAGCCCTATTTAGGTTGGCATTTATAGTCTGGATGTTGTCGATAGGTCTATTATGATTGTGGGGATGGTTGATATGTCTATTCTAATTGTAGGGGACATGATTCTAGTTTGGAGGTATATTATGTATGGGACCTTGATACTACAATTGGGAAGGCTACTTATTTTGAGCTTGTTGCCTCTTCATAATCACCAAATCATTGCCCATTTTTTGCACTACTTCACTACTGTCGTCCATCTTTCTTTCTTGATCATGCATCCTATTATCTACATTTTGCATCAGTGTCTACATCATGGCCTCAATCCTATCAACTCTAATAGAGGATGTCAAGGCTATTGAGACCACAACAAGAGGCTGACTTGTAGAGGAAGTATGAATAGGGCCTGTAGTAGGCTAATGATTGGGTATGTTAGGGAAGAAAGGTATTAGGGGCCTTCGAGCTAACTTCCCTCCTTGTATCAAGATATTTTCTACTCTTATGGAAATCTCATAAGAATTTGGTAGAGTTTCCCCTTCCATAGATTGTAGAGTGGTAGCAATATCACTGTTGAAGGCTTTGAGGTAATACAAGAATGAATTACTAGGAGAAGGTTTTATTGTAGTAGATATTCTATCCTATGTCTTCTTAAATTTATATTTAAAATTAGTCATACATTCATGGGGTGCCCTCTTGATAGTTTTCAACTGTTCTAAAAGTGATAGGTGACCTTTTTTGTCTTCAAAATGCTTGCATAGCGATACTCCTAACCCATATCAAGCAGAAATAGAGTTATGAGGAAAACCTCTATACCACTATGGTTCTTTCCCCTTCAAGGATGAAGCTAGAAGCCTAACAACAACATCATCCTTAGATATTCTATGTATATTACAAATATTTGCAACTTCATGGATGTGTTCTAAGGGGGAGATGGAGATTTCACCAATAAACTCAGGTATACTTTTAAGAGTTGATACTAGTATGTCATTTCTTTAAGGTAATAGGAGAGGACTTCCACCATTAAAGGTGGTAAAAGCATGAGCTCTAGCCATGTGATCAAGTGATCTATTGAAATTAGTAGATGGTATTCTAGGTTAAGATCTAACAATAGGAGTGGAGATGGATCTTATAGGGGTATGTGTTACTGATGTACTCCTAACTCATGATAGAGATAACCTAGACTTTCTTCTTGGATTAGAAAAAGAAATCTTTTGGTATTGGAACTTACCTCTACAAGATGCCCTTATTTCAGCTTTGGGCATGAATCATAACAACTTGGTCTGGAAACCAAATGTGGAATGGATTTGAGTTGCCAAGTGCTTAGATGTGAGCCCCTTGAAGGCCTAAAAATATCAAGAACAATACTATCTTGTCAACACATATTGGAGCTTTACTTCTTTGACACTAGTGAACTTGAAATCTTCTAAATATATTCCTATCAGATGTGCCAAAAATTATTGTCACAAAAGCTTTCACCCTTGTCCAAATTTTTTACCTAAGGACAACCTTGTGAAACATGGAAATAACCTTCAAGTTGTGAGACTTGAACAATGAGGTTGAGTCTCTAGAGAAGGTTGACTTCCTTTGCTATTAGGATGCACCTAAACTACACTCAAAGAGGAAAAGGGAGAAGGAATACATGAAAGAAACTACCTAATCTATTCTATGGAGGTGAGGTGATGCACTAAAATAGGGTGTTCAATCCTACCTTTTCCCATTTATGCACAATTAACTATTTATAACCTCAAAGAATACAGATTCAAACCTTGTTTAATCTAACAACTACATGTAGAGCAGACAACAAAAGAATGATGTAGGAAGAAACTTCACTCAATATCATTCAAATGCCAAAAATAGATACAAACATGTTAATTATAGAATATTGAGAAGAACATTAACCAAAGGCAAAGAAATCTTCCAAATTGTGTTAATGGTTGAAAGAGATACACCAAAGAATTACAATGACTCAGAGGCAAAGGGAATTTACAATGTGCATGAAAAACATGCCAAGGAAAATAGAGAAGAATCTCACTAGACCCTTAGAAGGGCTACAAAATGTGCTTTTATAGCTTAAGCATAACTAGATATTTCTAACTAAGAACCACTTTACAACCAGTGCATCCAACCATTATTGAAAATCTAGAAAATATCTAATCATGGTACAAAAATGGAAGCTAGAAATTCACTTGTACTCCAAACAAAGCTCTAAGAGGTCAAGAACAATGGCTACTAACTTTTGACTAAGTAGACGGACCAATAATTGATGATGGAGTACAATTCTACCACTCTATGAAGTCTTCCTACCTTTGATTATTCACGATCACAACTTTGCCACTTCTTTTCTTCATTAACATGTATCACTTGAAAAACTATGACGAACTAACTATCATTTCTTTGTAGCCTACCCTTAATAACTTTCATTAACTACTATGACCTTGCAAAGATTGAGATCCTGACCACATTCACACCTTCACCATTGTGATCTAAGGTTTATCTCTTAACCTTGTGACCAAGAGAAATAAAGGAAATTTCTTGATCGCAACTCTAATAGTAGCTTCCTCTTAACATGTTGTGATAACATGTTGGCCATAAAAAGATCTATTGGTACAAAATGAAACCTTAAAACATTGAAGATTTTTCCCTTATTGCACTATCATGATATAAACCATAGTATGTCAATTTAACCTTGTGACCAAGAAAACATAGTGCACTCACGCCAATGGGGCCTGAACCTTGGTTGAGCTAACTAACTCTATAACAATGCAAACATAATGCAATCGTGCCAATAGGGCCTAAACCTTGGTTGAGCCAACTAACTCTGTGATAATATGAACACAATGAAATCTTTCCTTCACCAGTTGAACTCTAATTAGCTCTTACCCTACTGTGATTGTGTGAAACAAAGGGTGATTCACATGGTTGTAACTTAAATCATTCTAATGCATAACATGAAGATAAAGGATATAGCCAATGTTAGTTTATTTAATGAAAACCCTAGGTGACTATTGATTAGCCTATTATTTGAATTTGATTTTCTAGTGGGAGGGCATTTTTGGTTAACAATAGCTATTACACACCAGTTACAACTAGGCTCCAATTTGGTAAAGGAAGTCATCCTTCTTTTAAACTTGAATAATTACCTTCTCCAAATAGGCATCCAAATAAGCAACCTCTTGAGGCTGAATCTATCTTTGAAAAAGTAGAGGAAGATAAATCCACCACTTGATACGATCCTCTTAGTAACTTTGGTAGGTCCTTTGATACTCCTAGGGCTGAAAATAGTGTTTCTTTCAACATGAACTAAGAAGAGAGAAACTAATGCTTAGATATATTCTTTGCATTTAGACATGATAAAATCAAAATGGAGAAGAAATATTACCAAGATGTACAAAAAGACTAGAAAAAGAGAGAATTGAGTAAGTGAGACAAGTGAT
Organism: Cupressus sempervirens; assembly: GCA_028749045.1. Taxonomy (NCBI): domain Eukaryota; kingdom Viridiplantae; phylum Streptophyta; class Pinopsida; order Cupressales; family Cupressaceae; genus Cupressus; species Cupressus sempervirens. Next base: position 849,462,003 of record CM053786.1, on the reverse strand, counting down.
CTCTAAGATGAATGCTCATATGTATGAGGAAAAAAATTCTTATAATACTAATTCTTATGGATTTGGGAATTGTCACACAAATACATTTTAGAACCAAAATTATAATGCTACCTATAGCAACCCCTTTGAAAATTATGCTAACTTTGGAAACAATGGAAGCAATACCCCTCAAAGGACCCTAATGTCTCATGTTGAGGGAAACATGTCTCCATCTAGGCATTCCCAACATGGGAAACCTTTCCAACATGGGAGTAAGGTAGATAATGAAGTTACTAGTGATAAAATCATAAAGTTCCAACAAGATGACTATCTTCAAAGACTTATGCTTAAGTATTTAGAGAAAAATGGTGACCAATACTTTTCATACTTGACTTCTAGAGGATGGAAGCTACTCTATGAATTTGATGTCAGAAGTATTGTTCAAAAAAGAGAGCTTACCAAAAATGAGATCTTGAAGAAAGAAGTCCAAGACTTATGAAATGAATCTGCATGCATTAAAATGGAAAAATAAAAGTCTAAATATTCATTTATTGAAACTATATGCATGCTTCTTTTCGATAAGAGTTTTTATGTGATGCCGTTTCCAACAAATGTGAAGATTCCTAAATATGATAAGTATTACGACAATAGGGATCCACATGATCATAATAGGAAATTCTATCCACTTATAATGGACTTCATGCATGAAGGCATGTACCTCATGAGAGTCTTTCTAAGAAACTTGAATGTACAAGCCATGGAGTGGTTCATGAAAAATTCTCCTCATCTTAAGTCCTTTGATGAACTTGTAGAAAAGTTTATCCAACATTATTCTTATAGCATATGACATCCCATTATCATGTTGGATTTATGCAACATCAAACAAAAACAAGGGGAACCTTTTTGTCACTTATTTATATAGATGAAGAAACCTGCATGCTAGACATCCTTGAGAAATCCTTGAAAATGAAAAAATCAAAATTTTTGTTACCACTATTATACTTGAGCTACATTATGATCTTAAAAATTTAATGTTCCTCACTTTTCATGATATGATTTAGAGCGTGTATCTAATGCAGGAGCATCATGGGTGTAAGAGAAATCTTAGATCACCCAAAAATATTTTCTTTTTAGTCTTTTCTATTTTAATAAGGACTGGTAGATAGGGTGGTTACTAGTAGTGGGAGCTTGCTATCTTCAGTAAATTTTTCGTATGAGCTCTCAATTTTCTCATTTTCTACATGAAGGTTCATTTTTGAGTTATAAGTCTACCATAAAAGTATCATTGCTCCAACTTAAGTATCAAATAAATTATTACAGGTTTTTGATGGAAAAAATTGTAGAAAAATCTTTAGGCTCACTATTGGAGACCTTAGAGTTCTTGGATGAGGTTTGAAAACTCAATAGAAGGGTGCTTACACAATTTTGAGCCTATAGATAAGGAGTTGGAATTTTTGAAAAGTGGTTATAATATCCAATTAGAGAAATAGTTCATGTGTTATGGTCTTTCAAAGTTGGGCTACCCGAAATATCTAAAATAATTGTCAAAGATGTTTTTGGCCAACTCTATATGTATTGTTAGGGTCTGTCAGCCCTAGGTATTAAGTTTCAATGTCTAGAACCTTCCTGGGTGGCATAAAATTGCCTATTTAAGAAAGGTCTGAACATTGTCTAGGATAGCTCAGGGTGATAGTTCGTAGCTTGTCTTGCAGATTATTGTAATGAAGGCACCCATGTGGGTTAGCATATTGTACTTGTGAATTGTGTAATTCCACATTTTCCATGCAAATAAGAAGTCCATATTTTGTTCTTGCATTTGTTGTTGTTTCTTTGTTTTTGGTTATGGTTTATGGTATTAAGGGGATCACCCTTCATTAAGTGGTATCAGAGCTAGAGTTCTTGAGTGTGTGGATAGATCACCAACTATAAGGTAGTTCACACCAGGACTATGATTTGGGCTAAGTGTGTAGACAAATCACTAATTGTGAGTCTGTTTACACTAGGGTTTTAGTAGAAGCAAGAAAATGCCTCCATGAAGAGAGCATGGTATAAGAGTCAAAGGTGTTACACTTGAGAATTTTAGAACCTTCCAGAGGAAAATGTAAGCAATGCAAGAAAAAATTCACAGAGGAATAAATCTTTCTATAGGAGATAATGAAAGTGAGGATAAAAGAGAAGAAGAAGGAAGCATGGACCAAGATGTAGTAGAGGAAGTTCTTAACCCAATGGAGGCAAAGCTAATTAGGGCCATTTATAGTATTGGGAAAAGACCTAAGTTTGATGTTCCCACATTTTTGAGAAATCTCAACCCAGAGGAATTGATCGACTAGATCAATGAATTGGAAGAGTAATTTGAATATGAAGATATTGAAGATCTGGGTAGGGTCAAGTTTGTAAAGGTCAAATTGAAAGGTCATGCAAAGATCTAGTGGTAGGAGATGTAGTTGGATTGAAATAAAATAGGAAAGGACAAAATCACTAGATGGGATAAGATGCTAGCTAAAATGAAGTGACATTTCATTCCTATAGATTATGAGCTTGATCTATTAAAGAAAATGCAAGTGTTGAAGAAAGAGGGAAAATTTGTTTAAGAGTATACTAAAGAGTTTCACTAAGTTCTCATTAGAACTGACCATGCAAAAAATGATAAGGAGAAAATTTTCCATTATCTTAATGGGTTAAAACCAAGAATTTTGGATGAGATGAGTCTTGTTTGAGTGACAAGTATTGAGGAGGCATACCAGTTTTTCCTAAGGGTTAAGGAGAAATGAAGCAAGAAGTTTGATAACAAGAATAATGGAAGTAGTCATGGTGGAAGATCTGGCAGATGATCTTATGGAGGTCATAATCATGATCAAAAGAATAAGGATGAGGCTAGAAGTAGTAGTCATGACTAGAGGGGAAACAATTCCAATTATTTCCATGATTAGAACAATAGAGATCAGAGAGGAAGAGGTAGAGGATAAGGATTAGGAAGAGGAGGCTTCTATGGAAAATGTTTTCATCATGGAGAAGAAGGGCTTAGAGCATTTGAATATACCCAACACCAAGGAAGGAAAAACTAAAGAATAGAAGGCCAGGCTAGAGTTGCACATGTTGATGAAGATGCCAGATCCTTACATTTTGAAGATGCTAAAAGAGCAGAAGTCCTAGTTAACATAAGAGTCATGTTGACTAGTGAGAATGAACCTGATCAAAGAAGGAGCTTGTTTCACACAAGATGCAAATGTGAAGATAAGTGTTGTGATGTGATAATTAATGGTGGAAGTATTAACAATCTAGTGTTAGAAATGATGGTCACAAAGCTAAAGTTGAAGAGATAGAAACAACCGTGTCCATACTATATTCCTTGGGTGCAAGATCACCACAAGTTGATGCTTAATGAGCAATGCTCGATCAAGTTCAAGATCATAAGCTACCGGGATAAGCTACTTGGATGAGGTACTTTATGATAGGCTGTGTTAGTTTGATAGGAATGATTTACATGATGGGCAAGAAAATACCCTCACTCTAACTAAGCATGGAATAAAAAATAAGTTGAAGCCATTGAAGGAGAAAGAAGAAAAGGTATGTAGTGCTGCAAAAATATGTTTCTTTGATGGAATAGATTTTCTCAAAGGTATGAAGCATGAGCATATGTTTTTTTCAATAATTCCTAAAGATAGTAAAGAAGAGGTAGAGGAGGTACCTATAGAAGTTGCACATATGTTGGGATATTTTCTGATATTGTATCAGATAATGTGCCTGATGGATTGCTCCCAATGAGGAAAATTAGTCACTAGATGGATTTGGTTCTAGGAGCTAGTTTTTAAAACAAAGTAGTGCACAAAATGACACCAACAAAAAGTAAATATTTGAATAGGCAAGTTCATGAGTTATTATAGAAGGGGTTGATTCAAGAGAGTTTGAGTCAATGTATTGTACCAACCATATTAGCACCAAAAAGGAAAAGAGATTGGAGGATGTGCAAAGATTCTCACACTATCAACAAGATCACAATCAAGTATAGATTTCCATTTCCAAGGATGGATGATATTATGGATTGTTTGAGTGGAGCTTAGTATTTCACAAAGATAGATCTAAAGAGTGGATACCATCAGATTTGTATCAGAGAAGGTGAGGAGTAGAAAATTGCTTTCAAGACAAAAGAAGGATTGTACGAGTAGTTATTCATGCCTTTTGGGCTAACCAATGCACCAAGAACTTTCATAAGGCTCATGAATGAGGAACTAAAGGATTTTTTGGTTAAGTTTGTCATTATTTAGCTAGATGATATTTTGATCTTTAATAAGACATTGGAGGAGCATTTCATCCATATTCACAAGGTGTTTGATAAGTTGAGGGAAGAAAAGTTGTTGATAGACTTAAAGTAGTGCAATTTTGTAAATAAGGAGTTGGTGTACCTATGATTTGTAGTCTTAGAAGAAGATCTAAAAATGGATCCAGAGAAAGTGAAGGCTATCCTTGAATATCAAACCACTATAATATCAAACCACCCTAGACTTTATCATTCTTTTATTTTGGTTAGTCTAAAAGACCAACCAAAGCTAAAGAGGAATTCAACCTCTCCCTTATTACTACCTTTGTAAATATTTTTATAGATTTTCATATGTATGTATCTTGTCCATTTTGAACTATCCATCATTCAAAATTGACCAAATGAAATGGTACTACAACTAAATGTGTTTTGTCTTTGAATGCAGAGCATAATTCTTTGCAAGATGAATGACACTCTGGCTATTTGTAAACAAATAATTATCCCTCTAAGGGTGTCCCAATTATTTCAAGAAGAATTGAAGCCATATCATCTCCTTGGCTATCTATATAGTAGCAACATACTCTACCTCTGTAGTGGATAAATCATTAACCTTCTACAACCGAGAAATCCAACTCATTGCAGCCCCACCAAGAATAAATACATAACCTATACTACTCCACTTGGTATCAATATCTCCTACCAAATTTTAATCAACATAGCCTTGAAAATTAGTAGTAGAGCCCCCCGAGTGTAAACACTTATTTGATGTACCTCTCAAATAATTGAGAATCCATTTAACTGCATTCCAATGCTCAGTTCTTGGATGACTCATATACCTACTAACAACTCCACCTATATGTGCAATATTTGGCCTTGTACATACCATAGCATACATCAAGCTTCCTATAACTAAAGCATAAGTTACCTTGGACATCTTGTCCTCCCCTTCTTATGTCTTTGGATACATCTCCTTAGTCAACTTCAAATGACTAGGTAAAGGTGTAATGACAACTTTAGCATTCTCCATAGAGAACAACTTCACAATATTATTAGCCTAAGATAATTTCAATTTCTTGTTCTTCCTATATCTATAAATCTTCATACAAATGATTTGGCTTTTTGCCCCAAAATCCTTCATAGCAAATGCATGTGCTAATTGTTCCTTTAACCCCTTAATGTGATCCATGTTAGACCCAACTACAAGCATATCATCAACACATAAACATAAAATAATGTAGCTACTATCATCCAACCTCTTAAAATAAACACAATGATCTAAGTGACACATTCTATATCCATGCTCATGCATAAAACTATCAAATTTTAGATACCATTACCAAGGTGTTTGCTTCTAGCCATATAAACTTTTCTTCAATCTAAAAATTAAGTTCTCCTTACCTTTGACCTCAAATCCTTGTGGTTGTTCCATATATATCTCTTCATCCAAATCACCATGAAGGAAGATTTTTTTAACATTAAGCTGCTCCAAATGCAAACCTTTAGTATCCACAATACTTAAAATATTGCAAATAGAAGTCATTTTAACAACATGAGAAAATATCTCATCAAAATCAATACCTTTTTTCTTTGCAAATACTTTTATAACTAACCTAGCTTTAAATATTTTTTTACCTCCATCCACTTCTTTTAACCTATAAACCCATTTATTCTGTAAAGCTTATTTACTTGTAGGCAACTTGCATAAATCTCAAGTCCTATTTTTTAGCAAAGAGTCCATTTTGTCTTTCATTGCAGACTCCAATTGAATCTTTGTATCCACCTAGATAGCTTCATCATAACATTTAAGTTTAGTGGTATCTATTAGTAAAATACATTAAAAAAAGGAGAAAATATTTTTATAGATCTACTTAGGCTTGTTGACCATCTAACATTCATTGATGTGTGTGGTATTTGTTGTTGCAGTTGTTGCACATCATGATGAATTGTTGGAACAACATCTTTTGGAGTATCATCCAACACTATATAATCATCTTCTTTCTTCTCATGGAACATGACATCCCTACTTCTTAAAATTTTACAATTTTCAAAATCCCAAATTCTATAACCAAATTCATTAATTCCATATCCAACAAATACACATTTCTTTGACATAGCTTCTAGCTTGATTCTATTTTTAGAATCTATATGAGAAAATGTTTTACAACCAAAAGTTTTGAGAAAAGAATAAGTCACCTTCTTACCAATCCATGCTTTGTCTAGATTACCATTACCCAAAGGAGTAGAGGGACCTCTATTAATCAAATATACATAGGTATTGATAGCCTCTATCCACATGTTTAAGGGCAACCCTGCATACAACCTCATGCTTCTTGCATGATCCATTGTAGTCATGTTCATGCATTCAACCACTCCATTTTTTTTTAGAGTCCTTGGAACAATTTTTTGTCCATGAATTCCATTATTGGAGCAATAATCTTTAAATTTATGACTGCAATACTCACCACCATTATTAGATCTGAGGCACTTTAGTTTCTTACCAGTCTCATTTTCAATCAAGCATTTCCATTTCTTAAAATTTTGAAATACATCAAATTTATGTCTAAGGAAATAAAACCATACTTTTCTAGTTTCATCATAAATAAATGTAACATAATAATGAAAGCCACAAAGGAAAGATACCTAAGCTGGTCCCCATACATTTGTATGTACAAGCTCTAATCTCTCACTTTTCTTTTCCTTCACAATCTTCATAAAACTCACTCTCTTTTGTTTTCTATACACACAACTTTCATAGAAATCCATATTAACACATTTCAAACCTAGTAAAACTTTATTTGAATGAAGTAATTTCATACCTTTCTCACTCATGTGCCCAAGTCTATGGTACCATAACATTGTATCAAAATCTACTGCAGTCATTTGTTCTCCCTACTAAACTACAACAACTATTCCTAAACATTCATTTTTCTCTAAAATAATCAAAGTAAAAGGAATGGTATGACCTATGCAAAGATATAAGATGCCCACTTTCACACCTTTTTCTACTACAAGGGAACCTTTTGAAACCTTCCAATTTTTATCATTAAAAGTAACTACACAACTATTATCACTAAGTTACCTTGCTGAAATTAAATTCCTACTCAGCCTTGGAACATGTCTTATCTCATATAGTAGCCAATGATTCCCATTCTACAACCTAATCTTAACTTTTCCGTTTCCAACAATCTGACAAGGTTCATTATCCCCCAAATAAACAAGCCCAAAATCCCCTTGGACATAATTAATAAAATAACCTCTATGAGGTGTAGTATGAAATGAATCACCAGAATCTAAAACCCATAAATCATCAACACTATCTAAAGATAGAAGCAAAACATCCTATTCAGATTTGTCACTTACCACATTTACCTCCTTGCTCCCTTCTAGTTTATCTCCTTGATTATTCTTTTAATTCCAACAATCTTTCTTCTTATGCCCTGATTTCCCATAGTACCATCAATCTCTTGGTCCTCTAATTGAGACCTCTTCCCCTTTGACTTTCCTCCTAATTTCCTATGATTTCCATAATTATGTCCCCTCTCAGTCATTTTTCCTCTACTTTGTGCATTCATAGAACTTTCTAATATAGATCCACTTGAGTTTTTCCTATGAGTTTCCTCACTCAAAATAACATTGATCACATCATCAAATTTTAGGGTATTAAATCTAGAAAAAAAATAACTCATAGTCATTACCAAGCCATTGCAGCTTTCAAGCAAAGAACACAAAATCAAGAGATCCCTAATTTCTTCATCAAAATTAATACCCACAGAAGATAACTAACTAGTAATAGTATTGAACTCATTTAAATGATCTACAATAGATTCACCTTTTTTCATATTCATATTAAATAAATGCTTCATGAGAAATACATTATTTGAAATGGAGGGATTTTCATATAGTTTTGCTAGGGTTTGCATCAATTCTTCTATTGTCTTTGTTTTTGTAATGTTAAATGCCACTGATGGTGCTAGACATAATTGAATTTTTCCAAGTGCCTTTCTATCTAAAATCTCCTAGTCCTCATCTAACACAGTTTTTTGGTTTTTAGTTTTTCCTTCCAATGACTTCCTTAAATTCTTCTAGTAAAGATAGTCCTGCATTTGCATCTTCCATAACTAAATGTTTCGCCCATTAAACTTCTCCAGCTTTAACTTACTCTTGTCTGCCATAGCTCCCACTCTACCATGAGACTCCCACTCAATTGTGAGACCTTCTTGGAAGAGGATCGCTAAAAAAAAGACAACTATCTGGCTCTGATACCACTTGTTAGGATTAACCTCATATAAAAATAACAATTACATTCAAATATAACCAATATAAAAAAATAACAGATTGCATAGAAGAGAACACAAGACACCAAGATTTAATAAAGTTCACCCAATCCCTAGGCTACATCCACCAACAACAAGTCCAATATTATTATTATCCAATGATTACAATCCATAATTCCTTACAGCTCAATACCACCACAAGAAACTACAATTTCACCATTACATTATGAAATCCCTAACCCTAAGCCTTTTTTATACAATCTTTTGTTGCTTACAAATTAAGGCTAGAATAAGTAATCCAATAGAAAAAATAGTAGCCAATGCCTTTTACAATATAAGGGCATTTTTGTCTTCAAGGGTGTTGACCCTAAAAACCCCTATGGGGGCATTTCCCCTTGACTCCACGCTTAGGATACTCCCATAGGACCCCACAGGGGCGCTATCCCCAAACTCCTATAGAAATAATATGGGGAGAAAACCATGCCAAATAAACCTCTAAGTTTGATTAGGCTCCAAATCACAACATCTACTCAAGGGGAGTTATAGAACCAAAATGCAATATTTACTCAAGGGGATTAACAAGGTAATGATACATCATTTTTGAAGATTTTGAAATTTTGCATGTAAAACAAGTAGATATTATAGATTGTTTGAATTATGTTATAAGATAATATATGTCTTGAAAAAGTATTTTTTCACTCATGCCAAAGGGGGAGATTGTTAATCTCATTGAGGTTTTGATAAAGTTAGTGACTAAAAACTTAATCATTATCTAGCATAGATAGTTAGTCATCACCTAGTCATTATCTAGTAGAGATAGTTAGTCATCACTGTGACTGAGCTAATACTTAAGATGAGTGAATAGAGAGAGCCAAGCATAAACATTCAAACAATACATGTCAAGCTAATATGACAAGTTAATATGTGTCAAGTAAGCAATAGTGGATGTTTAGTCATTCAGAAGTCAAGGAAACAATGTGTGTCGAGCCATTCAAAGGCTGAGTGACAATAGAGAGCATAGTTAAGGTTGAGCATCAGAAGTCTATTGATGCAAAGAAACTAGTCATGGACATACAAATTTGAAATGGTACAAACTTATATGTAAACCATTATTGGCCACCATAATCTTTATTTTTTAATATTAAGACATAAGGAAAAAGTCATATCATGCATCCCAAGGTAACCCATGAAACCAATAAGAAAAAGGGAAGCATTAAGCAAAAAATAAGAATCAACCAAAGCTAGGTTATTACCTAAGATCATCTTCAAATCCCTATTTAAAGAGGAAAACCCTAAGAGGGAGTAGTATGAAGAAGAGAGATACAAATATGAGTATCATGTGCAAAAGGAGGCATGGAGAAGATGCTTAAGTGAAGGATCAGAATTGGAGAACCAATTGATGAGAATAAAGTCATTTGAGAAGATAAATAGTGAAAGGTTAGAGAAGAAAGATTCTATTGGGAGGATCAAGATATAACTAGAAAAGAAGAGATATGTTATCCAATAGAAGGGTGCTAACCAAAGGATTGGGTATTGAATCATTTTGAGAGGTGATACAAGGTAAATCTCTTAATAGAGTAGTCCTTACAAACTTTTTTAAATCTCCTAATAGAGTTCTCACTTAATTGCGAGTTTAAATCCTTTCATCAAGGTAAGACCATATAGTCTTGTAAGCCTTTAATAAGGTAGACCTTTCACAAAGTATGGTCATAGATTATGATCAAAACTTTGTATCCATAATTGGCCACACTTTATTGCTACAATAGTGAAGATTCGTGGGTGTCATCCCCACCTAGTTTTACCCTCTCCTTGGAGGGTTTCTAGGTAACCAAAATATTTTGTGTTATGTGTTAATTTTCATTATGTTATGGATGTGATACATGTTTAGATATTTTAGTTTATTTGATAAGTTATGAGATGGATGAATGGTGAAATGATTTCATGGTAAAAGTTTTAAAGTATTGATTCACCCCCCCTTAGAACTTACTTTTTCATTTATATTTCAAATAAATTATAGGTTATTAATGTGAAAGGGTTCATCTCTTGTAAAAATAGAGTTAGAATTTATAAGCAGTTCTTCAAAGGTATTGAAATTAGAGTAATGCCTAGGAGAATCAACGTAATCCACTAAAGAAATTTGAGAATATAACTCATCAAACCCTATGAAATACTTGTCAACAATATCAGTTTGATTATCATAGTTGTGTGTAACATCTATCCCCAACTCATGAGATGCAACTGAAAGGGAATCCCATGATTGTTCATTAGAGTCAATTCTATAATCACATGTTTTAAGGTGAGCAATATTATTTCTAATTCCATCTCTATTTAGATCCTCTACATCTCACTCATCAAACTCAAGCTACCTAGAAGTGGAGGGATCATCACAATGATCATTGCTTGGTTCATCTTTTTCCCAAAGAATGGAAGGAGAAGGTACAAAATTCTTATCTTCAAGAGTGGTGTAGAAATAGAGTAAATTTCATCTTCTAAATCACTAGCAGTAGTAGGTTCTTTATCATGGATAGGAGGATTATCATTAACATCATAGCTCAAACAAACAATGTATTTTCTTTTACATCCATTTGTGTGACTCATGGATTTAGTGAGAGCATATTTACTATCATTCAAAGGTCCAACACCTAAATATCCCATATTTCTAAGGAACTCATAGCCTTTTTCATGTCACTTAGGGGAAATTGGAGTTATGAGTGTGACCTCATCATATGTCTCTTCTTCCTTATAAATACAATGCCTAATAGCTTGGTATTCCTTTTCATCTTCTAAGAGAACTGAGGACTGAACAAAAGTGTAATAGATAGTCATAGAAAAATATGAAGGTTCCATTTTTTTGACATCTTCCTATAAAAATGAGGGGAAATTGGAAGTGTGATAATGGATTCAAGAGTATGTTTCTACATGCCAATATTGATCATTTTGAGCCTCTTGTCATAATTAGAAAGCTTGGTTTTAGCTTCCTTAGTAGCTTGTGTTGGTCTAATTTTCCACTTGCCAAAGATTTTGAAAATTATAAGTGAAATTCATGAAAGAATTGTAGTTACCTTTCTTAGGGTTTCTAAATTTTTTTTATCCTTATAAAATCCTAGGTTAGAATATTCTATCTTAATGATCAATAGAATCTCTTTTCTAAAACTTTATTTTAAAAGTCTAAAATGAGGATATGCAATTTTCTTAATATATCTTATATCCATATGATATAAAAAAAATATTTCACATTATTATTTCATGGCTTTCTATATGATTAAATCATTACCTTGTGAAGTCTTCATTTTTTTGCAACATCATACCTCCTTGCTCACTAACAAGTCCAAAGGTAGTGAGGGAGTGAGATGGCTTCTTTTAGGTACTGCACAACTTCACAATAGTTAATAGTAACTTTTTTTTCAAGTTTCAAATGGGAGAAAATAGAATAAGAACAATGTCACATGCCTTCCTAATTTCAATTAATTCAAAGTGGTAATGATGTGAAATAAAGGAAGGTAGTCAATATAAAGGTTAATTGCATGTTTGCATGTGAAATCTAGTTGGAGTCTTCTAAAGTTGTAAAGTAGTGAAGGGAAGACATGTATCTAAGTATGTATAGATGTTAAAGCCTATTAGAAATAAGGATTACTAAGAGGGAGGAGGGGTGACTCAGTAATCTATAAAATTTAGTCACCAACTAGATATTATTACTTACTTTAAACCATGCATAAAAAAGCAATAAAGTGATGTTGAATATTAACAATAAAAATGCACATAGATAACTCATAACACCATATTTTTTTAACTAGGGAAACCTTGGACAAGGGAAAACCCTAGTGGGGATGATACCCACTAGATAATATACTGATATATAAGTTCCTTATTTTAGGATGGACCTTGTTAGGAGTCAAAGAGAAAATTTAGTATAAGAAGTCCCTGTTAGGAGACTTTGAATCCTTGTTAGGAGATTCCAACCTTGTTAGGAGTTGTGGTATAATGTATGCAAGAAGAGCCCACTGCCAAAACATGTAATTTCAACTACAAGAAGAGCTCACTGCTCAAAAAAGTAATTTACTATTATTTTCCTTCCTTATCTAATCTCTAATCTTTAGCTTGATCTCAAATCACTAGATAGTTCATACAAAGTTTTTCATATATTGCTTTCACAAAAGTTCACTCACTTTGCAATAAAACAAGATTTCACACAATAGCACACTTCTTATCACAAGAAGTACTTTGCATAAATACCATAACTTTACATAAAATACTATTGGTTTAGCTAAGAGCACAATTCACTTTTCCAAGGTAGAGTAAACATCTAAGATGTTGGCACAAATTGGACAAGTAATTGTTTTGCAACCAAATAATTCATTCCTTCAATTTCATTGTCCTTCTTCATCAAAACAAAATTAACTCTATTCCATACAATTCATACAAACTTTTGAGGTTATAAATGTCATCACCAACATGTATACTATCTCCATGTAAATTCTCTTGTCATAATATGATGTCTGTAACATGTTATAATCAAAACACTACACTATTGTAAACCAAATTCTATACTTAGACAATATTCTGACAACCAAATACTAAGTATCTTTATTTCTGAGGCTTCCTATCAATATGTACATCATGTGTTTCCATTAATGATAACAATTACATATCACTATTAGCCAATTTTTAACCCCCTTTGGCATTGATTGCAATAAAATATGGAAAATTGGCTAAGTGACAAAAATAAAAGTAAAGTAACATCTTACATCTATTAGTTAAGTTTTTAAATATTGTCCCCCTTACAATATACTTTACACTTTTACAATCTCCACATTTATCTCTCCCTTTTGTATCTTTTGCAACAATGACATGTGTACAATTTTCACATGTATCTCTCCCCTTTGTATCTTTCCCAACAATGACATGTATACAATTTTCACATGTATCTCTCCCCCTTTGACATCAATGACAAAGGTCAAAATGTCAAGATTTAGTAAAAAACTGTCAAAACTGCTATCTTCCCTTTATGCTGAAATTATCTTCATACAATCATCAAAATTAGTCTTCAAATTGTCCATATTTCTATTCCAATTCTCTTTGGTAGACTCTACTAATGTGAGAATTGCACATAATTCATATGATGCAATCTCAACTGCATTGATATCTGAATACAAAAAGTTTGTATATGTGTCCTTGGCCTTAACACATTCCTCTATCTACTTCTCAACAAATGATAACTTCAAAGAAATGGATTCTCTAAAATTATATGTTCTCTTTAATATCTTCTCTTTCCAAGGTTCTAGTTTCCTAATATTTCTATGAACATTGGCAACTTGACTCTCAATATCATCAACTTTGCTAGATGGGTGTTGGATTAGGCTGGATAAAGCCTCTTAATCATTCATCTTTGCCTCTATCTGACTAACCAAGTCTTTAGTTAGTTTGTATGATAAGGTACACTTAACATACAAGATTGACTAAGTAATTTTTGAAGTTCTAGAAGATGGTGCTAAACAAATTAGCATCATGGGAATTTTGAACCTTCAACTTTGCAACATTCAAAAAATTACTAAACTCTTCATCGAAATAATTTGGCACTACTTGTGCTCTCTATTTGGGATCTAACTTAGTATGATGTACTATCAAATTATTGTGCAATTTGTTAGTTACTTCCATTAACGATCTCTACAAACTCTTAACTCTCTTATTCTTCTATAAAATTTTGGATAAGGATGAGATCAGATTAGTCTGATCATCATCATTAGTAGCCAAACTTGCAAGAGAGAGAAGAGTAGATGAACTAGATGGTTTAGTCTCATCCTCCCTCTATTTCTTTGTTGCTTCTTTAGTTTTCCTCTTTTCCTCTTCTTTCCTTTCCTTTTTCTTTTCTTCTTATGCAATCCTTCTCTTATCTTCATCTTACTTTCTTTTTCTCTCTTCCTCAAGCAATTATTACTTGGCTTCCTCTATCTTCTTCTTTTCAATTATTAGCCTCTTTTCTTCCTCAATTTGTTTCAACTTTTCTTCAATATCCTTGGTGTTTGGTACATTTGGTTTAGAGCCACTAAATGGATTGGTATCATCAATGTTAAGAGTAACATATGTTTGATCAATCTTCATAGTATCACCACTTACTAATACTTCAAAGGTTCTAGGAGCTGAAGTAGATGTTACTTGTGACTTTAACAACATTTGATTGATTATTTCTCTAGTCTCTTTTCTCAATTCATCTTTCTCACCAACCATAAATAAGAATGGCCTCAACTTTTTCCTCAAGTATGGTGCAAGGTTATTCAACAATCTCTTAATTTCATCTTCATCATCAGTCTTGCAAATGGTCATTAGCATACACTTCCAATGTTCAAGGTCTTCTTCTCTTGTACGAGTCTTCTTCTCTATGAGTCTCTCATAGAATTTTTGGTTCACTAATCCTTTGATATCCTTCATACTTAGATTATTTGCAATGATATGTCTAATAGTAGATATATCAATTTGATCCTTTTCAAAATTATTATAGAGATCATAAAACTTGTTCATTTGAACAAAGTTTCCCTCATTTGCAATTGTTGTGTTTATCTTCTCAATCTTCGACTTCCAAGGTTACTGAGCTTTTCCTACTACTTTCTTAGATGGAGTCACCTTTTCAACATGTTTGTTTTCCTATTCTTTAACCTCTTCATCATCACTAGATTCAATTGCCAATAATGCTTTTTGCCTCTTACTAGGCCCTATAGCCATTTTTTTGACTCTCTTAGTCTTTGTTGACACTACTTCAACTGATCTTTCTAATTTTCTCTTATGTTCACTAGGCTAAACATTAGATACTGCCGCATAGGGAATGCTCTATCTTGAAGTTGTCACAAAAACTGAAACTAAGAAGGGTTGTATGTTTATTACACCTTGTTTCATTGTCTATCTCACAACCTCAAATTCACTCTCTGTCATTCTGGCCTCAGATAATACCTTCTTCATGATTGACTCAACTTTCTTGTGAGATGCCTTCTCCAAGGTTGCTTGATGAACATGCTATGTAATCTCATCAAATGTGCCAAATCTATATTCAGCTTTATCTCTATCTAAATTCAACAATAAATCAATGTAGCCAATTGCAACATCATCACTTAACTCATAGCTCAAGGGATCCAAAAATGCTTCCCAAGGTTCCATTACTTAAATGTAAGTATGATCTATATCAACTAGAATACATATATCATCCTTGAATCTATCACAATTGCAGGTGAAATCCTAAATCTCTATTTCATCTCATTTTGGAATGTTTTCATTATTAGGTTTTCAATATCCAACACTTTTTCTGTAGGGTGCCTTTTGCATACCTCTATAATCTTTTCCATAGTCCATCTATCACTACTACTTATATTTGTTGCTAACAAGTAAGGAAATCTCTTCAATGCATGAAATAATATGTGATTTATTAATGATTGGAAACTAAACAGACCATTATTTTTCCTCTTAATCTTTTCAAGGTTTTCCAAGAGTTGCATTCTTAGTATTTCACTCAAATTTACTTGCTCTTTATCAACACATATATTATAAGTTGAATAAATAAATCCTGCTGAAAGTTCATCTATCTTAGAACTTGCACAGATTGAATAAGCAATAATTCTACTAAGAAATGCTTGATGGAGCTAATTACCATAGCCTTCCCATTATATACTACCTTAATATAACTTTCCACTTTCTTCTTTACCAGTTTTTAACCTATGGATACACTACCTTGTTTTCTAAGAGTAGTTATCTCATGAATAACATTGGCTGAGATGTCTACTACGTTACCTTGCATCAACAATTTTCCATCATGTATCCTACTCAGTATAATTTTTGTCCATTCATCTGTATCTAACTCATGGTAGAAATGATAATTAACTAAATCTAATTCCTTTAAGTGTTCAAATTTTGGCTTCATAAACATGTCAAGGTTAAATACTAATTCCATATCTTAGCTCATATATTCACTCCCAGTTGATTCAAACCTACAATTCAAATAGTTTTCTACATCTTCTAGATTAACTACATTGTTTGAAGTGATAGACATCATAGAGTTAGGGTTTAAATCACTAGTTTTTATGGAAACTACCTTAAGCTTAGGTCTATCCTCATTTTCAACACTATAAACAAATAAAATATCCATGATCTTTATCAAACAATATATTTTACCCAACAAATTTGTGGAAAAATGATAAAATACCTCTTTTTGAAAATAAAACTTGCTTCAAAATCACTCTGACAAGTTTCTTTAGAATGCTCTTTGCTTCAAATGTGTTTGCAATGAAGTAAAATTCAATTATGTACTCCATTTATTCATCAACTTGAGCTTGCATTAATTGCATACTTCAAAAATATGAAAAACGTATCAATTATGTTATGCAATCATATAACTGCTCAAACTCATCTATTAAATCTTCAAATTTCATCTGAGGTTTGCTATAGCCTCCTTCCATCATGATAAACATCCTCAAAACTTCACATCATGAAATTCTCTACAAAAACTTACTTTTCATCTTCTGTTATAGAGTTAACCTTTATTGCAATACCAATAACTCTGAATTTCACCATAACTTGTTTAGATGAGCTCCAAATCAAAAGAGAGCTTAGGTACCATCTAAACACAATTGAATACACCTTTTCCCAAATTTTCTACCTCTAATTTGGTCTCTAACTGAAATTGTCAAATTTTGATGCTATAAACAAGATTAATTCAACTTAATTGTATCAAACTCAACAACTGCCTTTGATCATCTTGGTCTGATCATCATCTAACTTTTCTTTTGAGCTTTTTATTTATTTCATTAAAGCTTCATTAATTTCTTCTCAAAGTTCACTTACAATGTTTCTTTTTTCTTCACTATTAGTTTTGGAGTTCCTTTCATGGTTCCTTCTATCATTCCTTATGTTACTGAAGTTCTTCCATTGTTTCTTCCATCTCTAAAGTTTCTATCCATTCTGTAGTACTTTAGTGTGTGTCTAAAGTTATTGTGTAATTGATATATGGGTGCTCTACTTCTAGGATTCTACTGATCCTTAGATGCATGACAATTCTAAGCAATGTGTCCTAAGTTGTTACATTTATAACACACAATCTACCTTCTATCATCATAAGATCTTCTTTCTCTTGATGTCCTTTCATTAGCTCTTCTTCTATCTATAGTATTAGTGTTTCTAGACATTCTACTATTTCTTCTATCATTATCATACTTAGGTTTCCTACAATCAGTTGCATTATGATCCATACCATGATAATTATGATAATAAAAGTCCTAAACATAATTAAATGACTTATTAGTAAAATCTCTTTTCATATGACCTATTTCATTGTATAAAAAGAACTTACCTCTAAATTTATACATGGTTGTCTTGGGAGTCCCCACTTGCTTTCATTCATCTAAGATTTCAACTTCATTGATTTGCTCAATTTCTTTAGGTTTCTTAGAAGATTGACTAGATTTAATCTTATCATTATATTTGTCTTTTTCTTTTGGATATGATCTAATCTAAGGTTTCTTTGCAGACATGTTAATTAGATAACCAAGACCAGTCTTGTCATAAGAAAGTCTCTGTATAGACATAGAATTATCAAGCTTTTCTCTACTAGAATAAAGTTTCTCAAGCTATTGTTTGCACTATGTCAATTCACCTTTCACAATAGTATTATACTTATGGAGTTCTTCATGATCTTCTTTCAGTGTTTTAAACTTAGATGTTTTCTTTGCAAGAATTGCTCTCAGATCTACATTTTTAGTGTTCAAATCATATTCAACTTTGCTAGGATCATTTCACAAAAGTCAACTTCAAATTTGTAATCTTCAACTCATGCTTCAAGATCATGTACTCTATCTTCAACTTTGAATAGTCATCATCAGTAGTTCTAGATTCAATATATCCAAGCTTTGATTTTAGATGTTCAATATTTTTCTTCAATTGACCAATGCATACTTTGGAGTCTTCATATCTATCCTTCAGCTTATCTCTTTCTTTAGTAAGGAGAAGAATTTGTTCAAGAGCTTCTTCAAGGTTCTTCATCAACTAATCCATATCCATAGAGATCTTACTTAATATATTAATCCTCTTCAAAGTAATTGTACTCTAATACCAATTATTAGAAATAGGAATTACTAGGGGGGGGGGGGGGGGGGGTGTGAATTAGTAATCTACAAATTTTTGTTGCCAACTAAATATTATTACTTACTTTAAACCATGCATAAAAAAGAAATAAAGTAATACTAAGTAGTAACAATAACAATGCACATAGATAACTCATAACACCATATTTTGTTAGCTAAGGAAATCTTGGCCAAGGGAAAACCCCAATGAGGATGATATCCACTAGATAATATACTCATATATAAGTTCCTTGTTAGATGATGGACTCTGTTAGGAGTCAATGAGAAAATTCAATATAAGAAGTCCTTGTTAGGAGACTTTGAATCCCTGTTAGTTGTGGTTTAATGTATGCAAGAGCCCATTGCCCAAACATGCAGTTTCAACTACAAGAAGAGCTCACTATTTAAACAAGTAATTTATTTTTATTTTCCTTCCTTTTCTCATCTTTAACTTGATCTTGGATCACCAAATAGTTCATACAAAACTTCACATATATTGCTTTCATAAAAGTTCACTCACTTTGCAATACACCAAGATTGCACACAATAGCACACTTCTTATCACAAGAATTCCTTTGCATAAATACCATACCTTTACATAAAATATTTTTGGGTTGGCTAAGACCATAGTTCACTTTTCCAAATTAGAGTAAACATCTAGGATGTTAGCTCTAACTAGACAAGTAATTTTTTTGCAACAAAAACAATTCTTTCCTTCAATTCCACTATCTTGCTTCATCAAAACACAATTAACTCTATTATGTATACTCCATACAAACTTCTCAGGTTATACACATCAACACCAACATGTATAATATCTTCATGTAACTTCACTTGTTATAAATAAAACACTACATTGTTGTAAACCAAATTCTATACTTAGACAATTTTCTGATAACCAAATACTAAGTATCTTTATTTCTAAGGTTTCCTATCAACATGTACATCATGTGTTGCCATTAATGACAATAATTACATATCACTATTAGCCAATTTTCAACAAATCCAAATCATAGGAATGTGGATTGGTCTATGACACATGATAGCTTAATCTACCATAAGTGCATGATTCTATGGTTAAGTGGCCAATATAATCTTCAAGATGCAAGGTCACGAAGGATATATGTCATTCAAAAGAAGTGTTCATCACTAGTTCACAAAGGTTTAAGCATAGTTGAAGTTTCAAGTTACAATGGATCAAAGTGATCACATAGTTAACTTTTATACCTTCACACCATCATTGGAGTTAGTGTTTAACTCATGGAGAAGGTAGCAAAGTGGAAAATGTAATACATCACACTATCACAATTTATAACCCTGGTTAGTAAGTTGATGTTGTGAATGAGCAAAAATAAGATCAAATGGTTAAAGTTGCAAAATATTGCATGTTGGCAAGGATGTAGATAAAATTTAGGTCATGATGCTACAATGAAGGAATAATGAATAGATAAAATAGTGAGTGTGACATTGCACAGTTAATGTAAGTGTCTTGCTAAACCATTGTGAAGCTATGGAGTACTAAGAAGTAAATCCCTAGTTGCATGGTTGTGAGTGCTATTTTTAAGGTCTAAAATAACTTTTTCAATGACAAAGTTTGAGCTGGATAAGAATGTGATGAGCTGGATGAATTTTTTTTTGAAAAAGTGTATATTTGGCTAGTTGTTCAAGAATTGATAGGTTTTCAAGTGTGTCACTCTTAAATTCCAATTAAAGCCACACTCTCATTATAGAAACTAATAAAGTCTGAAGACTAGGAGATTTTCATTGTCATTTTCTTAAGTTGTCTATGTTTCTAAGTAATTTTCAAGTGCAAAGTGATATCCAAGTGTTTTTTCATCTTTCAACATACAAAATTAACCATTTTTCTTATGGAAATGGCTTAGAGGGAGGGAGATCTAATTGCGCAAGCAATAATTGAGAAACCAGATACACCACCAAAGGTTCCAAGCACATTTGCAGGGGAGTGGATTCACATTTTTCTTGGTTCAACTAATGCACAAAAAGAAAATGATTTGGTATTCAAAGTCCCATATGCATTGTGTAGACATGGAGAAGTCCCTAATAGAAATGGGTATGAATTGTTTTGGTTTTTCTATAGGAATAGAGCATTAGATGTTTGAATTTATAACCCATGGGTAAGAAACTTAGGAAAATTAATTATACTTGAAGTATTTGTAGATGTCAACCTAGTGAAAAACCTAATCAAATTTTATAATCCTTTCAAGAAGGCATTTCATAGGAAGGATAGAAGTATTTTCTTATCCCTATACAAGGAGACATTTATATAAGTTTTTGACTTGGGGGGGACTATGTCAATGCCCATAGAGGTGGAGAAATTAATTGAGAATTTCAAGAGTCACAATAATTTCTATATGGGCTAGAATATGACCAAGCATATTCCACCTATAATGATGTAGTGCAAGGTAGGAGAATTCCCAAATGAGATGTCCAAACCCCCAACAAACAACCACACAACAGAAATACAATAACACAATAGTAATAATACAAGATCTAATACCAATTTAATATTGTTTATTCCTTGATAACTATTACATCCAATATGCCCAACTATAAGGCCTTTCGGGTTAGGGAAAACTACAAACAACAATTAAAAAAGTAGTTTTGCAAGATCCAACAAGATCCAACTTACAAACCAAATCACAGCTAGTCCAAATACAAAACTAGATAAAAACACCAAGAAGAATCCACACTTGTACTCTTAGGTCTAGCAAGCAATCATCTAGTTTCTAAGCTGCAACCCTAGCTCTTCAAAATTTGCATCTACACTTCATCCCCTTCTCTAAGCTAGAATGATAACTTCTGCAAAAGACTCTACAAGAACCCCTTCTTATACCTAACTAAGTCACAAGTTGTCCTATCTCCTTACCAACTAAATTAAATCCCTTACATGAAATATTGGATGAGCCACAAGTTGGCTACAACACTAAATTAAATACCCATACATAAATTAAATGCCAAAAGTCAACTTCATAGACAACTCGACACAAATAGAACCAAGAAAAATAATGGCACTTGACACATACAGGAACACTCAGCACCAACAGGTTCACTTGACATCCACTAAGAGCTATAGTAACTTGGAACCCACTAAGAGCTATAATAACATGGCACCCACTAGGTGCTATAGTAACTCAACATCCACTAAGAACTATAGTAACTCGACATCCACTAGGAGCTACAGTAACTCAACATCCAATAACTAGCTTGGAAGCAATAGAAAATTGGAAACCACACACCCTCGGCTCCAACATGTAGGATTGCAAGAAAGCCTAGGATGCTCCTACATTAGACAACCTAAGTTAGATAAGATGTTCTAGTAAGTGAAAGAACATCTTCTGGGATTCAACACATAAATCCCAAACTAGTTCTTCACATACATATCCTCCAAATCTTCAACTTGTGCACTCTTTCCCTTGTTCTTCCTCTACTTCTTCACATCCATCTTAGGTGTGCTAAAAGTCTTCTATTGACACTGATCTCCAACCTTCTCAAAATCTACCAACTCAACTTGGCCATCAATACTTAGGTTTCTCCTACCGAGCTCTTCATTTTGCAAAGGAATCAAGGAATTTTTTTGGCCACCTTTCTTAATAGTAAATACATTCTTGACACAATCATGCATAACCCTAAAATCATACTACCAAGGTCCCCTAAGAAACACATGAAAAATATTCATGTCCATAATATCACACAACACTTGAGCTCTATACTACCCAATTTGGAATTCAACAATGCATTGCTCCCTCACTTCTAAAGCATGTTCACCTTGCAACCAACATATCCTATAAGGATAAGGGTGTCTTACTCTTTTCAAACCAAGTTTCTAAATCATCTCCTCAATAATAAGGTTATCAGTACTAGCACCATCTAGAATCACCTTGTAGACTTTACTACTAGACTTAAAACAAGCCTTGAACAAACTAGTCCTCTAACAAGAATCCAATGTCCTCTTACCAACCTGTACTCACCAAGCCAACAAACTTTCTCCTTGCTCAAGCTAACTATCTTGAGCTATAACCTCATTCACAACAACAATCATCCTACCAATTGGACATTCAAAAGATTTATGCCCTTCTTGACCACATCTAAACAATTACCTCTGAACCCACCTCCACCTTTCCTCCTTTTCTAATCAATAGGCTTTGATTCACCTTTTGTACTTGGTTTAGCTTGTGCCAAGCTATCATGCTCCTCCTTCCCTCTAGCATTACCTTGACTTTTCCTTTGCAACTTATCTTCTACCTTCAAGGCATATTGATAAGCATCCTCAATTGAGGAAATATTTAACATACTAGCCTCATCTTGAATACTCAATCTCAAACCTTAATGTATCAAGCTACCTTTTCCTTTGACAATTCTCTATGCCCAAACTGAATAGTCAACTTGTAGAACTCCTTGGTATAATATTTCATAGACATATCCTTTTCTTTAAAATTTTGCAACCTTTTAAATAACTTGAGTTCATAATCAGTAGGAATGAACTTAGCCTTCAACTTAGTCACCATCAATCTCCATTTAGTGATCTTCATTTCATCTTCCTCTTCTTTTTCTCTTTGCAATTATTTCCACCAAAAAGTAGCATGTCATTTCAACTTGGTTTGCACCAACCTTACTCTAAGTGGATCCTCAATATCCTTAAGCTCAAAGTAGTCTTCCAATTCACCAATCCAATCAATCAGGTCTTCAAGAGTCAAAGTACTTGAGAAATTAGAAGCCTCCATCTTATGCTTCAACTTTACCCAAGATCCAGGTCTAACAAATGGACCAACCCTAGTTCCAATAGATCTCTCCAAATGATCAATTCTATCCTCATGACTAGATCCAAAAACTTCAAAGTATTCAAGAACTTCCTCATAACTAATTTTAGTGCCCACGTGCCTAGCTACACCACCTAAAGCACTCACAATTTCAGTAATCATGTCACTCTTCATTAATGCAATTTTCGATCTAAGCTCTACTCTTATCTTTTATGAGATCCTTTCTTCCATGACATCACTAAGATCATCAATTTCCCTAGGGTCCAATCTTCTTGTAGGAATCTTCCAAAATTTCATCAAACCCTAAGCATTAGATCCACCAATCCAAAAGATCAATCGGCCACAAGATCAACTTTCTCTACAAATCCTGGTGTAAACTACCTCAACTTTGGTGATCTATCAATACACACAAGAATAACGTGCTTTGATACCATCTAATGTAGTGCAAGGTAGGAGAATCCTCAAAGGAGGTGTCCAAACCCCCAAAAAATAACCACACAATGGAAATACAACAACACAACAATAATAATGCAAGATCTGATACTAATTCAATATTGTTTATTGATAGATAACTGATTACATGCAATATGCCCGATTGTAAGGCCTTTTGAGTTAGGGCCAACTAAAAACAACAATTACAAAATCAATTCTACATGATTCAATAAGATCCAACTTACAAACTCAATCCCAACTAGTCTAGATACACAACTAGATAAAAACACCAAGAAGAACCCACACTTGTACCCTCAGGTCCACTAAGAAATCCTTTGGTTTCTAAGACGTCACCCTAGCTTTTCAAAATTCACATCTACAATTCATCCCCTTCTCCAAGTTGGAATGATAACTTTTTCAAAAGACTCTACAAGACCCCTTTCTTATACCCAACTAAGCCACAAGTAAGCCTAGCTCATTATAAACTAAATTAAATCCCTTACATTAAATATAGGTCAACCTAGAAGTTGGCTAAAACACTCAATTAAATACCCACACATAAATCAAATACCAAAATTTGTCTTCATAGACAACTTAGCACAAACAAAACCAAGACCAATACTAGCACTCGACACATATAGAAACACTTGGCACCAATGGGAAGACTCGACACGAACAAGTTCACTCAGCATCCACTAAGAGCTATAGAAACTCAAACCCACTAAGAGCTATAGTAAATTGACACCCAGTAGGTGCTATAGTAACTCAACATCCACTAGGAGCTATAGTAACTCAACATCCACTAGGAGCTGTAGTAATTTGGCATCCACTAACTAGCTCAGTAGCAACACAAAATTGGAAACCTAAGGCACTCAATTGTAAGAAAGCCTAGGATGCTATTGCATCATGTAAAGAAGAATGTAAGAAACATTCCAAAGAGGAAGGATCTTGTTGAATGTATGCCTTTGGAATTCTTCCAAAGATATTTTTAGAATACTATGTTTGGAATCAACAAAGCCCTAGGTTTAGATGGAACTATGGAAGCACTATGAGGACATTATATTATGGCCTTGAAAATCCAAGACCCAAATCATAATATAGGTTATGGTTTTGTGGATTATATCATTGAGAGTATCCATAAGGAGATCACTGAAGCTTAGCAACAAGACTTGGAAAATTTCAAATTCCACCATTATTCTCTTCTCATCCACCTAATCCTATTCAATAATTCAAACATATTTGATCAGAGCTTCTTCAAGTCTAATCAAGAATGAGGAGAGAGATTTCCAGTACAAAGGTGGACAAGGGAATGGAAAATGTTTTGCCCTTATTCTAATGCAATTTCTTTTTATAATGATTTTGTTCATCCAATCTTAAAAATGACAGGGCTGATAATTGAAAGAATCCCTAGGAGTGTAAGAAAGGTTGTTAACCTAAAATGTGTTTTGATGTTGGGAAGCAATTAACTCATGATTGGGGTAGTATCTTTTTATTTAAATAATATATTGTTATTAAAGTTTTTGGATGCCTCAACCACCCCATATTTTATCTAAATATGTACTTGAAAGATTAGGGTTTGTGAAGGTATTGTAGACCCTAAAGAATATGAGAGGATATATCCTACCTCCTGCAAAACCCATGTGGTAAGAGGTTGTCTTTGCTGACAAGCTAAATGAAGATGTGTATAGAGAAAGAATGGTTAAGTATAGAGATATTGTCTATTTTGAGTATGAGATGAAAAAGATAAATAAAAAGTTCAAAGGTTTTTATCCTAATGAGGATCACTGATCAAAATTGAAAAAGTGTGACAAATTTTGATGAATGAGTAGCCCAAGTTCTTGAGGCAATTAGAAAAAGGATTGACCCTGAGTACTTAGATGATGAGATTTTTGTTGAAGTCTCTAATGAGGAGGACCAAGCTAAGGAAGAAGATGTTGAAGAAGATGTTCCTAAGAGTTTTGAGTGGGAAAAAAAAAGACATAAAAAGGCAAAAGATGGTTGAATTACATGAGAAAGCCCAACAAAAGGCCCTTCAAATCTTGCCAAGAGGCAGTAAGTACTTTGATGACATAAGGAGGAGATATTTAATATCTCAAGCTTTTTAGGATGAGCAAGGAGAAAACAAGTTGCAATTGGAAGATAAAATGATAGATGATAGAATTATAGAGGCTCATGAATTCATGAAGGATGATAATTTATAAAAAATGATGAGTTCAAGAGTTTTCTATTTAAAATAAAAAAAGAATTGAACTCAGCCTACAAATGAAACCAAGGAATTTTGAAGAGGTAGTTATTAGATTGGTCAAAAATCTACAAGAATATGACCCTATAAATTAGAGCCTTACTATTGAGGAGGCAAGGGACCTGAAAATGAGGAGTGGTATGATTGTTTTTCTAGGATGGGATCTTATTTCATCCTTTTTGCTAGACCAAATAAGAAGATAGGATAGAACAATCTCATTTGAAGATGAGAATCAATATGGAGAACTAAGAGGGTCAAGTTGTAATATATATGCTCAAACAATGGCAATTCAGAGCTTAGCTCTTGAGCATAATAAGCCTACCCTAATAAAAATCAAAGAGTCCCCTAGGGGAAATGCTATTTTTTGGCATGTTCAATCTATCTCTAGAGATCAAATTTTTGGGTTGCATACTTTAGTTGGACTAATGAAAAAAAACAAGATGGATAACCTTCAAGCTCAATTAGAACAAACATATGAGAGATATTTGAGAACAAATAGGAGCCATGAAGAGGAAATGCAAAAAATATATGTTCTAGAGTAGAGGACCATCAAACTTGAAATGGAAATAGTTGATTTGAGAAAAAGTGTTAGAGACACTACAGAGATCCAAAGACAAGAATGTGCAAACATATGGCTAGATGTAATGCCCCACCCAAGGATCCTTAGAAAAAGGATGAAATACAAGTGAAGATAAGTTTTTTTTTAAACAAGCATGAGTGCACAAGAAAACATCATACATGGATCACAAGGATTACAATGGAAGGCTTAACCACCATACCAGTAAGTAAAAAATCTTCAAATTCCACTACCTGAACTGACACACACACAACAGAAAATAGAAACCCAAAATGACAATAGCACAAATAATATATGTCAAAGCATGGAAAATGAAGTAAACCCAAAGGGTACTAGAATCACCAAAACTTGATCCCCAAAAACTAGTGGAGATGCCACCTATTTTTCGTGCAAGGACCAACAATAGATAGAACTTTCACATGAGGATGTTCAACATGCCACATGGGAACATACCTTCTATGTGAGGGTGTGCACCAAATGGCATGAGAATGTACTTGACCAAACAACTAAGACACCTAAAATTGGTGTTGAGTTTCACATGAGAAAGTGCTAGAAGCCACATGAGAAGACCTAACACACCTCAAGAGAACTTGCATTCTCACACGAGAAATAAAAAATTCACATGAGAATGTAAAATAGAAAACTAAAAAATGTTAAGGTAAGACAACTAGAAAATGGATTCCTCCACACTAGGGAGTACTGGATCCACAAATTAAGGAAAAGAAACTCAAATGAATAGCTACAAGATGGAAACTGCATATAACCATCTAACATAATAGTGAAGGGAAAGTACAAAAGGAAACATTGCAATGTACTAAAACAAAATTGCAATAAACTAAAGCAACATCGTAATGAAAAAATCAACCAAACTAAGTACATGGTTCCTCTGAGCCATAATAGCATCATAAGACCATTGTGGACCCTAACCATCCCCCATGCGTAACATCCCAAACTACCAACTAGATCTTCGGTGATAACTTATGAGGATGTCACTACTAAAATGTGCTACAACATAAGCATAAGATAATCCTACATAAGTAGCTATCATATGCTAATCATCATAATAAGGAAATGTGCCAATAAATAACATCATCCAAACATGATATACAAGCATTCCAATGAAAGCATAAATTACAAGAAAGCATACTCTAGAATTGAAAGTACCAAGTGAAAACATCTAGCAAAGGTTGCACTAGGACAAAAGACCATCTCTATAGACCAGTCCCTAGTAGTGGTATAGGTAGCTATACCTACCAACCACATGGAACTTGTAGGTCCACTCTCACCATGTTGATGTTGATAATGATCCAACCACAAACACACATAAAGTAAACATCCATGGCTAACACTCATGCCAGACAATATGATGACTGAAACTACAAACATAAATAATGTATAAATGATAGGTCCTAGTCAGACACTCAATGGGATACTAAGTAGGGGCTAACATCATGGAGAGTCACTTGGAATCAACAAGCCCAAGCTTAGATCATGCAAATTCAACTCCCTCAATGGAAGGCTCTCGTACAAAACATTTTTTAGTATCTTAAGTTTTATTACCAGCCAATGTTTTATTTACTTATCACTTAATTAAAGCTCCCTTTGCCAGCCTATGTCACCATGATCACTGGGCTACAAGACAGAAGCCCCCTCCATATGCTTCCCTTCCCTACCCTACCCATGCTCATCCAACAATGAGTGCCCATAGGAATTCAAATTCCCAACCCAACCCAAATGATCATAACTTCCAAAAGTACCACAAAAGATCAGGCCTCATAAGTCACCTAAAAAATGTATGTGCACATACTCACATGTGGCACACCACTATCATGAAGATCATAACACAAGGACTCAAAAAGAATTGCCCATCCATCTGTATTTAGGTCAATTGAAAATGCTTTTATTTATGCATGAGCTCTTTTATGGATATCCAAATTGATGGAATCTACAATGACTCCTTATAAGAAAAGGGGATGGCTCTGGCACAACACTTGGCTATTCCATTCTCTGTAGAAGTTTCAAGGTTTTCTCACACTTTTAATGATTGCATTCCTTATAGTTGCATCTAATGGCAAGTCCATCTTCAAGATAAAACCATGCACACACTATGGAACTTGGCACACACTGTAGAGTGAGATGGGATAACATGTGAACCTAAGTGTTAACATGATGTGGGATAACCTCAACTCAACTTAAACTGCAAAATTACTAACACTTAGCAATTTTTACAACTTGGTAATGACTAAAATTTGACAAAAACTAGTAGAATGAACAAAAATGAGTAGGATAACACATCAACCCAAGATGCTCTTGCATCAAACAACTAGGGTAGAAAGAAATGATTCTCCTAAATCATTGATATGTCACAACCTAAGATGAATCCAACACAGATTGAGAAATCCACATAGCATCTTTAATAGGTATGTTTTTCCACTTCACCAAATATTCATAGTACTCTTTTCCTCTTGTTCTTATACCAACTCTTTGATCCAATATCTATTCAACCTCTTTAGTCTCCATCTTAGGATAATCATCAAGTACAACAACTTCATCATTTAACTCATGATACTTATATAGATCAACATAATTGAATATAGGAGATATATCCATGTCATTAGGTAACTCAATTCATAAGCATTTCCATCGTCAAACTTCTTCAAGATCTTATAAGGTCCAAAATTCTTCATCTTTAGCTTACTGTATGTTCCAAATGAAAATATTCCTTTCTTCAGATGAACCATCACCTCATCACCAAATTCAAAAACATGATGTCTTCTAGACTTATCAATATTCTCCTTGTTCTTCTGATTACTTTATTTCAACTTCAGCTTCACTTTCTTATGCAAAGAATCCATAAAATTAACAAATTCTTTTCTTGCAGCACTTCTCTTCTCTTCACCAACAACATCCCTTAAATTTGATACTCCTCTAGGCTTCATTCTAGTAACAATCTCAAAAGGTGTCTTCCCTATGCTTTTATGCATAGAATTATTATATGCAAACTCAGCTTGTGCCAATACTATATCCTAATTATGTGTTTCATCTCCAACTAAGCATCTCAGCAAAACACCCAAGCTTGTATTCACAACCTTTGTCTATCCATCAGTCTATGAATGGAATGTAGAACTAAATTTCAACTTAGTACCCATCATTTGCCACAAATTCCTCCAAAAATAACCAACAAACATGTTGTCTCTATCAGAAAGAATACTTCTTGGTGATCCATTCAATCTAACAATCTCTTTAAATAAAATTTCAGCGATATGATCAGCATCTGATGTCTTCTTAGAAGGTATGAAATGAACCATTTTAGAAAATCTATCCACAAAAACAAATATAGAATCATACCCCTTTGTTGTTTTAGGAAATCCAAGAACAAAATCCATACTAATGTTAGTCCAAGGTTTCTTAGGAATAAAAATAGGTGTTTACAATCTAGTATTCTAACTTACTCCTTTTGCAACTTGAAAAACTTGACAACTCTTCAAAAACTTTTGAACATCCTTATACATCTGTAGCCAATAATACTTCTCTTTTAGTAAACTCAATGTCTTATCAATTCCAAAATGTCCAGCCAATCCACCACTATGTTTTTCCTTAATTAGATTCAACCTCATATAACTTCTAGGGATACACAACTGAATACCTTTGAACAAAATACCTTCTTGAATAAAATATTCATCATACTTACTGATGTGATCTATCAAATTTTGTGCTTTGCACTCTCTCCACACCTTAGAAAAATCATGATCAATATCATACATTTCTTTCATTTCATCAAACCCAAGAACTTCAACCTTCATTTTAGTCAACAAAGAATGTCTTCTACTCAATGCATCAACAACTCTGTTAGTAACTCCACTCTTATGCTTAATCACAAATGTAAAATTCTTAAAATACTCAACCCACTTTATATGTCTTTGATTCAATTTATGTTGACTTCCCAAGTACTGTAAAGCTTTATGATCAGTATACAACACAAACTCCTTAGGAATCAAATAATGTCTCCCCTTCTTCAAAGCTTGAACAATAGCATAAAACTTTTGATCATACATAGAATACTTCCTTTTAGCATCATTCAAATTCTCACTAAAGGAAGTAATAGGTTTATCTTCTTGACTTAATATAGCTCTTATTGCCCTACCACTTACATCACATTCAACTTGAAATACCTTATTGAAATTAGGCAAAGCCAATATAGGTAACTCAACAACCTTTTGCTTCAAAGTCTAAAAGCTCTTATCAGCATCATGTGTCCACTTGAATTCCTTTGTATTCTCTCTCATTGTCTCAGTCATAGAATTACAAAAAACATTGAAATTGTTTATAAACTTCCTATAAAACTAGCCAAACCATGAAATGATCTTACCTCACCCACATTCTCAAGTGTAGGCCATTCCAAAATTGCTTTAACCTTTTCAGGATCCATTTTCAAACCATCAATTGAAATAAAAAATCCCAAATATAGAATCTTCTCTTGCATAAAAGAACACTTTATCAGATTAATCATCAACTTCTCCTCTTTCAACCTCTGCAATACTTGTCTAACATGCTCAAGATGTTCTTTCTTAGTCTTACTTTATATCAGAATATCATCCAAATAAAAAATCACAAACTTGCCCAAAAATCTTTTAGAACTTCATCAATGTCATGAAAGCACTAGGTGCATTACTCATAACAAAAAGCATAACCAACCATTCAGACAAACCATCTTTTCTCTTGAAAGTAGTCTTCCATTCATCACCTTCTATGATTTTGATTTGATGATAGCCACTCTTCAAACCAATCTTGGTTAAATACTTTGCTGCACTCAAACAACCCATTATGTCATCCATCCTCGGCATAGGAAACCTATATTTCACTATGATCTTGTTAATAGCTCTTGAATCAGTACACATTCTCCATTCTCCATTATTCTTAGGTGCTAATACAATAGGTACAACACATGGACTCAAACTTTCTCTAATCAAACCTTTCTGCAACAACTCATGAACTTGTCTATTAAGTTCTTCATTCTTTGTAGGTGTCAATCTATGTGGTGCTTTGTTCATAAAACTAGCTCTAGGAATTAGATCCATACAATGACTTATGCTTCTCATTGGTGGTAAACCATCCAAAATATCCTTAGAAAAAATCTCTTTATACTTATTCAAAAATTTAGTAATTTCTTTTGGTACTCAACTACCACTATTTATTGTCACTTGGTCATTACCAACTTATGCTGTCACTTGACCATTACTATCAATGCTCAGTCCTCTAGGAACTATAGAAAAATAGACTTGATTCTTCATCACTTCTCTTTCAAATTACTTTCTAGTAACCAAGCAAACTTTTATTTTAGTATAAATAACCTCATTTGGACTTTCAACCAAAGGCAACAATATTTTCTTCTTCCCATTTTCCCAAAGAGTATATTGATTCAATCTTCCACCATGTACAACATATCTATCATATTGCTAAGGTCTACACAACAAAATATGAGAACAATCCATAGGCATTATATCACACAAAACCTCATCAAAGTAATGTCCAATCTTGAACTTCACAATGAATTGCTCACTTACCAATGTCTTATGCTCATCTTTGATCCATGAAACATGATAGTGTTTAGGATGTTTCAGCCTATACAACTGTAGCTTTGTAACAAGCTCCTTTGATGCCAAATTCATAGAACTTCCACTATCAATGATCACTTTGCAACATTTTCCAGCCATCTTACATTTGGTCTTGAAAATACTACTTCTAATGATAGGTTCCTCATCACTTCCCTTATTACATAAGGTTCTTCTTAGCATCAAATTTTCTCCACCCTTAGGTCCACTTGGTGAACTTTCAATGTCCTCCTAAATCATAGCATTTCTATTACCTTGCCCACTTTCAAAGGATCTACATTCAAAAGATCTATGCCCTTCTTTACCACATCTAAAACAATTACCATGAAAACCACTTCTAAAATAAGAATTACCTCTTCCTCAGTAAGAACTAGTAACTCCTCAGTATAAACTACCACCTTTCCACTCAGTCTTATCATTGTCATCATTTCTCCATTTAGATTTTCCTTTATTTTGCACAAAACTATTAGATCTATCACCTTCACCATAAGATCTACCTCTGCCTCTCTAGAATCTAACACCTCTACCTCTTTGTCTTTGTTCATGCTTCTTTTCCAAGATCTCCTTTTCTTTCAAGGAATATTGATATGCTTCTTCTAAACTTTCCAATTTCACAAAACTTATCTCATCTTGAATTCTAGATGTCAATCCATTTATGTATCTTGCAATTTTCTCAACATCATCATCCACATGTCCAGATCTAATGTCCAATCTATAGAATTACTTAGTATACTCTTTCATAGTGATGTCTTTTTGTCTCAAATTTTGCATCTTTCTCAATAAGCTAACTTGGTAATCAACAAGAAGGTATTTGTTGTTTACCTTGTTCACCATCTTTGGCCAAGTCTTGATCTTTTCCTTTCCCCTCCTTTGACTATCAATGAGAAAATGCTCCCACCGTAGTGAAGCATGAGCTTTTAGCCTAGTAACTATAATCTTCACCTTCCTATTATCAGGATTATTCTCATACTCAAATAAATTCTCCATATCAAAGATCCAATCCAACACAACATTGGTATCCAACTTTCCATCATAAGGAACAACTTCTATAGTAGTCTTTGAATGTGCCCTAGATAATACTCTCAACAATCTTTCCACATCTTGATCTTCTTTAGGGTTTTGATTAAGGTTTGGTGCTACTACTTCATCATCACTCACATCCTCAAGATGTGCTCCTCTCCTCTAGGCTATCTCTACAACATCTAATATAGTTGTAATTTGTCTCAATGCATCTAACATGACATTATCAGTATTTCCTCTTCCACAAACCATCTTTATAAATTAGGTTCCTATAAGATTGTTACCCTCTACAAGTTATAGGTCAAATCCACAGATCTACAACCCTAAAACCAAATTTTAATTAGGGTTCTACATGATCCAAGGTCCTAGTACAAATCACCTCACACTTTAGCGATCTACTTGTACACTTAGGAACAACTATGATCTGATACCACTTGATGCAAGGAGGGCAAGAAATAACTAGGGCCAAAGGCACACCCAACAATCCAAACCAATCTTGTAGAGTTAACACAATGGAAAAAAACACATAAAGAGAACAATACCAAGAGAGAGAGAACAATATTCTTTTTGATTCATCAAAATATCAACATACATGCCCAATTGTAAGGCCTTTTGGGTTATGGCTAAATACAAATACATTCAAGAACTAAGGTCCAGTATTAAACTCACACGTTTGGACACATATGTAATAAACTTTTCAAAATTTCACATTCAGCTCTAGACTCCCTAACTCTAAGCCTAAACACTCTATTTATACTTGCAAAAATGGCTTACATAACATTCTAGAACATTACATAATAGAAAGGCTGACCCAACAATAGTCTAAAAAAATCCTAAGAAAATATCTTATCATAAATGTCATGATTAGAATTAATCCTACAAGTTAGCTCACACCAAAAATGTAGAAAACACATCGAAAATACTAATGCTCAACATCAATAGGATAACTTGGAACATGAAGGATAGCTTGACACATGAAGAGTAGCTTGACACTTGAAGAATAGCTTAGCACACATTGTAGAGTGAGATGGGATAACACACGAACTTGAGTGTTAACATGATGTGAGATAGCCTCAACTCAGCTTAAACTACAAAATTGCTAGCACTTAACAATTGCTGGAACATGGCAATGACTAAAATTTAGAAACAACTAGCAGAATGAGCACAAATGAGTAGGATAACACATCAACCCAAGATGGTTCTACATTAAAAATAGGTCAAACTAACACTTAGAAGCATGGAAACTAGGACAATGGTTCACTATCATGAGGAAAGTATAAATCTATGATGTGGGCTCATGATGAATAACTGGGCACATTTGGCAAGCGATTAAAGTGGGGTTCTTAGATTTGTAGAACTGGAAATACTAGTAGAAAAGTGATTTTTGCATATTGAATGGAGCTAGGAAAGTGTGTAGATGAATTCATCAAGACTTGCAAAAAAACACACTTGAAGAATTTTTAGAGTAGAAAAAAGTAGTACAATACATTTGGTTCAAAAAATCATGGATTCTAAGTTATGAAATCTCGAATAGGGGTACTAATCAATCTGCATTTCTTGACACTAGTAAAACATCAAGAATTGCATTTTGAATCGTGTTCAGAAACAAGTCAAACAGATTTGTGATAGGCTCAAATCTAAAATATATCAAGTGTCTAACCTCTAGAATGAAATGAAAGAAATTTTATAATTTTGGTCACTTGGTCAAAGTTATAACTGGTCAGACAAGGCCTCCTAGAATTTTGTACAATTTACATCAGCATGACAACTGTAAACAATTGACTTTGAGAGATTCAAAACCTAGCCAAAACATATCAAAATGACTTGAAAATAGAAAAATAGGTTATTTGATATGTATGCTAAACATTACCAAAGAATTAAGTCATGAAACATAACTAGGTTCAAGATATTCAATTGCAAACTAGGCTTC
This sequence comes from Cupressus sempervirens, assembly GCA_028749045.1. NCBI lineage: Eukaryota > Viridiplantae > Streptophyta > Pinopsida > Cupressales > Cupressaceae > Cupressus > Cupressus sempervirens. The sequence goes on along the minus strand of CM053786.1, from coordinate 849,426,804 downwards.
ATGTCGCTATTTGACACTTACGCAAAAATGCAGATTTGAACATTGCTGAAAACAGAACTTCACAAAATGACTCAAAATGGTATTTTATCTTCATGGAACACATGGACATCCTAAATGTAAGGTCTTAGAAACATTAAACACTTCAAAGGCCTCAACAAGACAACCAAATAAACATGCATTAAATGCACTTATATGGCTTAATTTTTAGAATGGTACTCAAAATAAGGGCTTCAATTTTGAGTCCCAATAGCTTGCAATCCTTCTCATTTTTCTCTTTCTACTAGTTACTATCAAGTTCATAGTGTTGACCAAGTTGTAGTGCCAAGCATTGATGAGCTCTTATTAGTATTGAGTTCCAATATGTATTAAGCATTTTTGAGTGACAATATTGTCTTAGTCTTTCTTTGATCAAGTTATCTATGTTTGGTTCTAGTTTTATCCAACCTTTGCATTTAATTTCATAATAGGTATATAATATTTGCTATGAGCTAAGTTGTGTCTTGCTTATGCATTTAATGTAAGGGTTTATTATTTGGTAATTTGTAACAAGCCAACTTGTGGTCGCCCAAGTATTTAAGGAGGTCTAGGATTGAGTTTTAGATAGTCAAATTTAGTAAGAGCTTAGAGGATAGGAAAGTTAGTGCACATGCTGTGAGTTTAAAGTTGAGATAAAACTTAGGAATATATTTTGTATTTGGCCATAAACCAGAAGGTGTTATAGGTGGGCATGTCTATTGGACATTTGATAAATCAATAAACATTTTTCTCTTCTATCTCATTTCATTTTTGTTATTTGTGTTGTGTTTCTGATGTATTTACTCTTGCAGGTGGCTTTGGTAGATGGATGTGCCTTTTGCCTTAGTTTCCAACAATCTCCCTATGTCAGATTTACACATGGATGTATATCTCATGAGAATAAATGGAACACTTAGCACTCATTAGATATAGGTGATACATACAGAGGTGAAGCATTGAGACTTCTCAGGAGGTCACCCATCCTAGTACTACTCTAGCTTGAGCACACTTAACTATGGAGTTTCCTCCATGGTTAAACCCATTCTTCTTGAAACCCAATTTTAGAAACCTTCACCAAGTGTTGTGTCTCATAAGCCATTCATTAGAAATCCCCTTGAGCTCATCAATATCCTAAAAACATCTAAAAAAATTTGAGGAATCTAGGATATGATACCACTATCCTCTATTACTAATGGGGTTTGTTGGGACACAGTTTGCTCTACAACAATATTATTGTTTCCTATTCCACCCAACCATGACAAAGCCTTATTCTTATGCTCTTCAATTCTGAAAAGTTTGGACAAGGGCACTTTTACAGTAATTTGAGATAACATAGATATCATATCAACATGTTCAACCATAGTGGGTCTTACAAGAATACTTGTAGTTGGAATCTTTTGAGCAGTAGGCACCACTATTTGCTTGATAGTATCAGGTTCTAATTTCTTTGGTTGCACAACTAGTTTTGTTGCTTCACTTATCTAAATTTGAACCTTCTTCCTTGGTTCCCATTTCTTACCCTTATTTTCCTTGATCTTAGGCACATCTATATTTACTTTCTTGTTTTGATCATTCATCTTATGAGTGATGTCTTTGATGAATACACTGGATGGCTTTCCTGCATCATTATTTACTATACTATTTCTCAAATTGTAATTACTATGGACTTGTGAAATCATTTCTGCTATAATTTTGTCAATCTCCTCCTTGGAGGGCATTCTTAAGCTTGTGAGACCTACATCAGAAAATGTACTGAATACCTTATATGTATCATACCCTTCATCATCTGAAAGCACCTGCTGATGATGTAGATGGTAAGCAATTCTTTGGCTAGTAATATAATTTTTAGGCTCTTCTGAATCAGAATCTATCAAATCATTACACATGCTCACCATATTGCAACTTATATCATCATGGATTTTCTCTTTAGTTTCTTCTTCAGGTTGCACTCCTTGACCTTGGGCAAATGACTGAGCCATAGCACAATAATCAGTAGAATGAGGTGATTGACGTATAATGCACCATGGTACATCATCATTCATATTTATAGTGTTCCTTTGCAGGGGATCTGGAGTACCCTTATCCTTCACATTGTGGGTCTGGTTGGGAACTGGTTTACCATCTTTCCACTGAGTGGTGTAAGGGTAATTTTGCATTCTAGGCTACCTATTGAAACTGTTGTTATTCATAGGGGTTTTCTCAACAACATTTGGCTTATTAAAATTAGTGGGATTCATCATTTTGAGCATTTCTAAAACTTGGCCTATAGTAGGTTCTTTGGGCTTCTTTCCTATAGGAGTTTTATCACCCTCTCTTTTGTTATTGTTCTTTGGATTGAAAAGCTTAGGATCATCCCTTCTACCTAGTTTTCCAGATGCCTTCCTATTATTCTCTATATTTACTAAAATTTTATAGGCATCCCTTAAATTCTTAGGATCCTTATCCCTCAATTGATAAGCCATTTTTCTATCAAAAACATTAAAACATGTTGTGAGACAAACATCTTCATTTAACCTCATAACTTGAAAAAGTCTATACATACCTTTCTGGAATCTTACATTGAAATCAAATATGGATTCATTTGGATTCTTCTTGATATTGTTGAACTCACTCAACATGAATCCTACATTAGTGTTGTCTCCATATTGCTCTTTGCAAAATTTCTCCAAATCACTCCATGAGGTAATACTATCATTAGGCAACCTCCTAAACCAATCCCTTGCATCCTCTATTAGTGAATGTACAAACAATTTCATTACCATATCTTCATGTTCAACTTCATAATCATTCAACATATCAATGAAAATTCTCAAATGTTCTTCACCACTAACAACATTATTCCCAGAGAACTTAACCACTTTATCTCTTAAATCAAATGATATGGGATGTGGAGCACCAAGAATACTAGCAAATGATATTTGTCTATACTTTTCTAGATATACAAGTTTCTTCTGGAAACTAGGAACATTTGAGGTACTAGCTATATTAGCTTGACTCAGAGTAGCAGCTTAGGATTGTTGAGGTGGGACAAATGGGACTTGGGTGCCAATAGTGGAAGATGAGGTAGGAGTAGATTGGGGTACTCCTTGAGTTGAGATTATTGGACCACTAATTGGTGCAGGAATTGTAGGTGGGATAGACAAATTGGGCCATGAAGCCAATGTAGAATTAGACTTTATGAATTGGATTTTTCTCCTAGTTTCTGCAGCTTGAGCTTCATTCTCAACCTTCTCAAGTTCTTTTGCAAGATCTTCCCTCTCTTTTCAAGCCTTCTCAAGATCTAGATCTAATTTTTACATGGAGGGTTGTATAAGTTTGCTTGGTATATCTTGAGGCTCATTTATTTGGATTCCTATAGCCTTGCCTTTCCCTTTATCTAGTTCTTTTGCAGTGGGCTCTACAGGATCCACTTAAACAAGTTTATAGGCTTGGATTTGAGCAATAGTTGGTTCTTGCCTTTGATTTAGGCATTTCTCTTATTCTTGAACTTTAGCTCTCAAATTATCAACATCTCCAAAAACATCCTTATGGAGAGTTGTGGTATTTTCTTCTAACTTTTTATTTTGCTCCTTCAAAGTAGCCATCCTTCTTAGCAAAGCATCCCTTTCTATTATGTCATCCAAGGTAGCTTGCTCCTTTTCCTTTTCAAGACGAATGCATTTAGCTTCTTCCTTAGCAATCCATTTCTTCAAAAATCCTATTTCAGAGTGCACTTCTTTAAGATCTACAAAAGTTGCCTCTAAATCAGCAAGGTCATCCAGATCTATAAGATTTGGTTCTACATATGGGGCTGCTCTGGGATTAAAAGGATTATCAAATGAACTCCTAAGTCCTAGCCTATAGTTCATATCTTCTATAGGATCTAGTCTTGATGAAGCAACTCCTATTGTAGACACATTTTTGTCTTGAAAGACTCTCTCATCTGGTAATGGGGTACTAAAAATGCCTCCTAAGAGTCTTGTAGTTTCAGATTCAGAACTAAGCAAAGAAGACTTTCTTTTTACTACTGTTTGATAATGGGAATTGACGGATGCATTACCTCTAGGTTTCCAAGTGGGATTTGGATCTGTCTTCTTATTTTGGTTCTTTCTACCACCTTGGGGTAGATCAGTATACATTGATACATCGGGATTGGCTCTTATGTAAGATCTTGTGTTCTTTCTCTTGTCAACCATATTCACATTTTGTTACAACAAGCACTAGCTTCAAAACCTTGACTGAGTTGACACCCTATTTTGGGAAAATATGTAATGACACTTATTGCTGACTCAAGGAAAAAAATACAAATAGAAACAAAAATATCTGGCACAGACAGATCAATCATTGATGTTGTAAGACAGCAACTCTTGCTTGTTAGATAAAACACTTGGATAGGCTGGATACATCAGTCTGTAGCAATGGTACTTGGGCTTTATCTTCTTTAAATTCTCAAGGTTTGTCACTAAAAGATTCCCTTATAACCATGGGAAAAACTTAAATAACATGACACACATGTACACAGCAGGACCAAAGAAACTGCAGTACTTTTCACAGATGTGTTGGACAACTCCCTAGTAGAGTCACCATTTTGTTGGAGTTTTAAAATACTAAAACCACTAAGTGACAAAATGCTCAATACCAGAATGGCAGTACATACACAATCTAAAGACTAGCCAATTCTTATTAACAATTGTATATGCAAAGTATTTGGACCCAACTTCAACAAAACCACAGATAGTTTTCTACTCTTTTGGCTCTGCAAAACCAGGGTGGGTATACCCAGGGATGATTCAAAACTGGAACAACTATATGAGGATTATTCTTAGTTTCATTCTGATTCTCATTTCAAGATCCTCAAACATATACATAATTCTTACTAACTTGATAAACACATCCCATAAAATAGATATGGTGAAGAATTCTTCTATAGATCTGTAGATGTTCTTAACAATAGTGGCTAACTGAAGCTAAAACATTCCATGCGGACAAGTGCTAGCCAGCTTTGAAGATCTACAGGAAATAAAAGTAAAATTTGATTTGATGTTGCATTTTGATAATCATTTATGATATATTTCTCCTTCAGATGTATCAACTTGACCAGTGCCTAATCCATTGGGGTTCAGAGTCTATAGCAAGTTCTCAGATCTGGTTTGTTGCCTTACAACAAATTCTGTAAGCAATTCTTATTAGAATTCATCATTCAAAACCCTTTCCACTACTAAAGAAACCTTATCACATTCATCAAAGCTTTTATTTAATCCATTGAATTAACAACAATGATAAATAGATATACAACCTAACTAGATTGCATTCAATTGCACAAGCCTTTACTTATACAATATCAAGACAACCAAGTAATTGAAAGGAGACAAGATTCAGAAAGAACTGATATGGGGACAGTTCAAAATTTGTATTCATTTTCTTTGAAAATGGTATATCCCTTACAATAGACTCAGAATGACCTTTAGAAAGAAGCACAACTCATTCTATATTCATGTATTCTCAGAGAATTGACAGAAAAATACATTATAAACTTGCTTTCAAAATTTGGACCAAAAACAGACTAAGCATAGTACTTAGAAAAATAGAATTCAAACCCTTCTTTTTCCTTGGAACCTCACTTAAATAGTGTGATATGTAACAAGCTTCAAGCTAAAAGAAATGATAGTTTTCCTTTACAAAGAATATTTACATACACCTATCACAAAAAGACAAAATGCAGGTAACAGAAGATGTCCAGATCAAAACATTCTTTTAAGTAAGTCAGCTTTTGTTATATGATTTTGTGTTGCTGATTGGTTATTGATCTATTTTCTCTGTATAAGTAACTGCCAAATTAGTCAACAATGAAGCTTGTTCTGATGATGGTATATTAAATTCCACCTGTAGGCTTTCTTCGTCTTTATCTCGGGTGGTAGGAACAACTTCTATTTTATCCTCTTCTCTAGCCTTATCAGCATCCTGTGGTCCCAGGTTTGTAACTAAAAATGATAGGTTTCTCTTGTCTTCTTCTTCTGATTGCTTTTGAGAAATGATAGTATCAGTAGTTTGGAAGTCCTCATCCTGCACGTTATCACTGTTAGTTTCATCTGCATCCAACTGTTCACTAGAAGCCATTTCTGCCACCCACTTGTCAAATAATGCATCATCTGGCCAGTTGAATTGCAAAATGTCCTTCTATTTTTTTATTACATAATCAACCACATTATTAATATTAATGAAATCCTATTTTAAAGAATCAAAGAATATTTTGGCTTTCACCATCTCCTCTATTGTGGTGGCCCACCATGCATGCCCAGTTTCATTTACTACTCGATTCATTCTTAAACAGAATGCATCATCAAGTTCTTTCATCCATTCCTCTTTTCTTTTTAAATTATTTTTCTTATCCAGGGCATGAGGAAATAATTTGAAATTTTGACTCCTATATTTGTCCAAGTGATTTATTATTATCTTCTGTAAATGTGTCCTTTTATTATCAAAGTCAGCAAGGTCAGAAACAATATCAAATATTTTTTCAATCTAATCATGGGAAGTATCTATAACAGATAAACACAAAAAGGTTACTGCTTTTTCCCTTCTTAGCCACTTATCTACAATAGGCTTTAGAGCCTCATCATATCCTTTTAATTCCTCCCAAATGTTAATCACCCTGACCAATTGATGATGGATTAATGGCCATTCAACTCTATCTCCTACATATGTAAGAGCTTTTTTTAGTTTATCTTCATACTTAGATTCCAACTCTATATGTAAGGCCTATAGTTTAGCCTTTTCTTCTTCAAATTCCTCAGCAGTGTAATATTGTGGCCCTTGGGGTGTATTTGGCATTTCAATGAGGGGGGTAGACTTAAAAGGTTCTACAGGGGGATGAGGATAGGTTATTCTAGGCCTGGTGGATTGTTCCAATAGCTTATTTTCAAGCTCAATCCTCTTCTTTACCTCTTTTTTGTATGCATCCACCACTGTCTCATACTTGCTTTGTAACTCAAACATAACCTGTTCCTCCTTCTTAGCAGTGGCCAAAAGAAATTGGGAAGACTCCACATTCCAATATGCTGCTTGTACATGGGAGGTGTCAGCAACTCTTCTTACAAGTATGTTGCTCGTCAGTTTAGACTCATCTGGTTGCGAGGATGTGGCTCTAGATCCTTTTTTCAATGACCAACTAACCAAAGTAGCTTGATCCTCAATGAATGTAGTTCCTTGGAAATCCTTTTTATTTGGGTCTTGCAATTCCAATTTACTTGAAATAGAACTAAAAATGAAGGCATCTGCAGTATCCCAATTTGGCAACAATAATATGTTAAAGGTTTTTACCATTTGCCTTCCTTCTTCAGGAGTAATGTTCTGGAATTCCTTCATCATTTCTTCAGCTAGAAAGGAGGCAAAATAAAAAATGACATCTACACTGAAAGAGGAAATTTGAATCATCATATACATAAGGTCAATGGGCATGAAGTCTTGCTCATCCTCACCAAGAACATGGCACAGGGTCCTGTATATCTCTATAGCCTGGAAAGTGAAAAGGCTCTTCTTAAAAGGTTCTTTAGAGGCTGCAGTTATTACTGGCAGAGTTCCTATGGTACCAATGTGTGCCCTCAATGCACCTCCCCTAATTATATCTCTTTTTGCTTTGTATTCCTTTTCTAATTCCAGAAAATTGATTGGCACATGGAAATATGATAATGGTTCTAAGTGAAAAACCTCTATAATTTCTTCAGGGCTAATTGACACTAGAGGCACACCATCATTTCTTCTCACAACCCTAATGCCTTGGTCATAGTTTTTGGCAATATCTTCTAGCAAGTCGTAGTCCATGAAAACACTAGGAATTACTAACTTTCCCAAGTCAAAATTCCATATATTAGCATGAGGGGCAAACAGATTCCTCTCTGAAAACCACTTTTTAAACAAAACAAGGCCAGTCTGATTAGTTACTGCATCCCTTACCCAGTTTCCCTTGTCATACAAGCCATCAGCAATTTTATGCCCAGGACTTAATGAAATTAATCTTTGACCTATGCAGACTCTATAGTGGATCCTGGGAGTAACTTTAGGAAATCATCGTGGATATTCCTATTCATATAATTAACTTTCCTAGAGAATGATTTATTAGGAGGCATCTTGATTGTAACAATGGGAATTGGAATGTTACAGAGGTTATGATTGAGTACTTACTTGATTTTGCCAAAATTATCCTCTTTTGAACTTTTGCAACTGCTTTCAAATAGATATGAAACTATTTTCACGTCTTCACCAATGCTTAATCACAACGTGATCAATTGGTGCCTATGCTCAGAGAAAATGTAATCTTTGCTGGAGTGGACTATGATGAATAATAAAAGAAAATCTTATAGATTATACTCTACTTTTTTCTCACACGTGAATTCTTCATTCATCATAAATGAGTGGGATAGAATGTCACCACACTTTCCCTTTTCTTTTACAAACTTGCACCGTCAATTCTTGGAAAAACTTGCGATCTGGTAATGAAAACTAAGCTGGCTTATTTCCTTACTAACATATTTGCAATCAAACCAATAGGATAGCTCCACCTGTGCCTTTCCTTCAACCTTGGCACTTTAGACTGGGCCCACAGATGACTACAAACACGTGTCATCACATCACTAACTTGCTATACTTATACCTCGAGCATCTTTCCATGGTGAGCTAGCGATAACCTTTGATCTTGTGTCAATCGTGTGGCATACATTTGAAATGACTTTTCAAGGAATCAATGGTGGGCCATCATTCGCTAACTCGCTATGCTCAACTTCTGAGCACTTCTTCATAGCAAGCTAACGAAAACCCTTTTCTTGGCCCAATCTCACGGTCAAAAAACCTTGAAGTACATTCCTAGGAAGTGGGTCCATGGTACCGCTATTGTTGAGCTGGTATAATGCGTTGGCATACACATATATATTTTAATCATCCTTTATTTTAAGTTCTACTGTGTTTTAGACTTTTAGGTCAGTCATTATGTCACTACCAACAAATCACTTGTATATTTTGATAGCGACTTAGCCACTTGCTAGAGTAATTTGGATGCTAGGTTTATTATTCTCGATGACTACGAATGCATGTCATCACATTGCCAACTCGCTATGCTTAGCTTCTGAGCACTTTTCTTTAGCGAGTCAATGACAATCGTAGATTTAAAAGAAATCCAAAGGTGAGGTAAAAAACTTTCACAAGGATTAAAACAAAAAAATCAACATAGGTGAATAAAAAACATCTGCGTAACTTCCTTCCCCCCTTTTTTTAAAATTTGCGTGCCAAGGAAAATTTAAAAGGAAAAAGGGAGTAGTCCAAGAAAAACCAAACTTAGTTGGAAACCTAATCACCACTAAAGGATCACAACCTAAAATTTTATCTGGGCAAGACAAAACCTATTATACAAAAATTCAGGCCAACAAGTTTAACCATGGAGGGAACTCCATATTAAAGCATGCTTGAGATAGAGTAGTACTAGTATGGGTAACTTATCAAGACGTCTCAATGCTTCACCTTTGTGAGCATCACCTAGATCCAATGAGTTTCCATTTATTCTCATGAGAGATGAATTAATATGTGAATTACTAATGATACATGGGTCAATGAGGTTGACTCAAAAGTACATAGTTAAATCCTAATAGCACTATCAAAATTTGACTATATCTATATTTCCCTTCACTATTCCACTTGATCTCTCTATCTAATTCTCCTTCAAACTTTACTTGAATAATCCAAACTTTTCTTCTCTCACACATGCATACACACACAAAAACAAAGTTTGGACCCTCCTTTTATAACCAATGAGAGAGGGTTCTAATCAAGACCAATGATCCAAATATTTCTCTTTTTCCAATTGTACTCTCCATTTTTTCATTTTCTTAATCACCTTTCATAGAGATTAATTATCCATCATAAAACACATAATCATCTCCTTAAATTACTTGTTGATCATTAAAACATGTATTGAAGTCAACTAAAAAGTGTTTACCTCACTATTTGTGCAATTCCAAACAAATATTCAAAAATTGGCTTCCTCAACACAGGAATACTTTGATGCTCAATCATATCTAATCTTCATGTCATCCCTCAACTTCTATCTTCTTGGAACATATTGTATGACTTGGTATGAGCTGACTTTGAATAGCTCAACTTATATAGTGTAACCCAACTTCCATACACTCAACATGTGTTGTCTTTTGTCTCACTTGGCATGCATTGAATTACTTGGTGGTCATAGAACTACTTGTCTATAATAACTTCTTAGATTCAACTGAGATATGAAAAATTCCACTATACATAGCCCAACCTTAGTAGGATGGCTCGATCATAGTGATGACTACCCGACTTTGCCACATGAATGACTAAGTGTTTGACACTAATAGACAACAAGACTTAGGGATAAAAAATTTCCCCCTTTGACATTGGTGGAAAAAATACTTTTTCATAATCCAACATTATATCCAAAATTGAAAATAGTACTCAGGTATGTGTAGGATTATGGTGGGCTAAACTATACCCTTAAGTGGTAGTCTAAAATGAGAAAATGAAGTTTATATCAACTTGACATGCAATTTTGAGCTAGTTATGAAAATTATATTAAAAATTTGTAAGAATAGAGTCTATAGGAAATTGAATTTAGTTTCTAAAATACTAGGCTTTATCTAAAAATAAATTAATCTGATTAGTAAAAAATATGTATTTTAATGAAATATTACAAAAATTTCATGACAAAAATAAGAAGTAGGTGTATACTTGACCACCTTAATCACAATCATATAATAATATATTTAATAGAATATTCTAGATATAAAAAGTAGACTCATACATAGATGTGACACATATTTTTGGGTATTTTTATTCCCCAAAAATAATTAATTATGAATTTTGTACTATAACAATTTTTAGAAAAAGGCTCGTGTTTGACCACCGTAACTAATTCAAAACTTTACCAAATTTAATTAATTTTTTTACTATAGTAGGAAAAACATAGAATGTGATACATATTTTAGATTTCAAAAATGTTTTATGGTTTGAAAGTTTTAGCCATTTTTCAATCAGTATGTAAATCAACACTTTATAGACATCTTCACTTAAAAATTAAGTAATAATTAATTATCAAACTCATATTTTGACAATAATTATATCACTAGAAATCGAAGAATATCCTCAAGATACACTTTTTATAGTAATTAAGGCTCCTTTCGACCCATAAGATCAATTATATTATGTCCTTAGGCATCTTAGGAAACCTATGGACAAATGTTGTCATCAAACATGTCTAAAAGATTCATAGGTTAACCTATGACCCCTTGCAACCCATAAGATCAATTATAATATGTCCCTAGGGGTCCTAGGACTCCTAAGGACATATGTTGTCAACAAGCATATCAAATTTCAACCCATGAGATCAATTAGAATACATTCTTATGGGTCTTAGGACCCCTAGGGGCATATGTTGTCAACAAATGTGTCAAAAGGGTTCATAGGTTAACCTATGACCCCTTTTGACCCATAAGATCAATTTTAATATGACCCTAGGGGTCTTAGGACCCATAGGGACATATATTTTCATCAAATGTGTCAAAAGGGATCATAGATTAACCAATGACCTCTTTTGACCCATAAGATCAATTAGAATACATCCCTAAGGCTCATAGGACCCCTAGGGACATTTATTGTCAAAAACCATGTTGAAAGGGGTCATAGGGTAACCTATGATCCCTTTTAACCCATACGATCAATTAGAATATGTCCTTAGGGGTCTTAGGACCCCTAGGGACATATGTTGTCAAAAACCATGTCGAAAGGGCTCATAAGTTAATCTACGACCCCTTGAGACTGATATGATCAATTAGAATATGTCTCTATGGGTCCTAGAACCCCTAGCGACATATGTTGTTATAAAATGTGTCAAAAGGGGTCATATGTTAATTTTTGACCCCTTTTGACCCATATGATCAATTAGCATATGTCTCTAGTTGTCTTAGGATCCCTAGGGACATATGTTATCATCAAATGTGTTGAAAGGGGTTTTAAGCCATAAGATCTATTAGAATACATCTCTAGGGGTCTTGGGACCCCTAGGGACATAACATGTCTAAAGGAGTTATAGGTTAACCTATAACACCTTACAACCCATAAGATTAATTATAATATGTCCCTAGTGGTTCTAGGACCCCTAGGGACATATGATGTCAATAAACGTGTCTAAAGGGGTCATAGTTTAACCTATGACCCCTTTTGACCCATAAGATCAATTAGAATATGTCCCTAGGGGTTCTAGGAGCTCTAGGGGCATATTTTGTCATGAATTTTTTTAAAAGGGGCCATAGGTTAACCTATGACCCCTTGTGACCCATAGTATAACTTAAAATACGTCCCTAGGGGTCCTAGGACCAATAGGGACATATGTTGTCAACAAACATATTGAATGAGGTCATAGATTAAACTATGACCCCTTGCAAGCCATAAGATCAATTTGAATACATCTCTAGTGGTCCTAAGACCCCTAGGGACATATTTTGTCATCAAACATGTCAAAAGGGGTCATAGGTTAACATATGACCCCTTGAAACCCATGAGATCAATTAGAATACAACAAACATGTCAAAAGGGGTCATAGATTAACCTATGACCCCTTTTGACCCATAAAATCAATTAGAATACATCCCTAGGGGTCCTAGAACCCGTATAGACATATATTATCAAAAAATATGTTGAAAGGGGTCATAGGTTAACATATGACCCCCTTTTGACCCATACAATCAATTAGAATACATCCTTAGGGGTCTTAGGACCCCTAGGGACATATGTTGTCATCAAACATATCAAAAGGGGCCATAGGTTAACCTATGACCCTTTGCAACCCATATGATCAATTAGAATATGTTCCTAGGGGTCCTAGGACCCCTAGGGATATATATTATCAACAAACATATCAAAAGGGTACCTATGACCCTTTTCAACCCATAACCTAGGACAAAGTTCAATCTGTTATGTTATAATTGAAAAGGTTGAGTACATGTGTGCATACCAATGTATATATATATTCATCTTACTACAAAATCAACATGCAGCTATTATAGTTATAAAATGTTATAATATATCTAATTTAAAAATGAATAATTAAAGAGGAAAAGTCTTACCCTAAACTAACTACACTACTAAAACTTATCAACTAACTAAATGAAAATAATCTCAGTCAAAGTTATTAATGTAATAACACACACTAATTTGATTTCACTAACAAAGCACTAACCTACTAATTATAACTAACATCACCTACTAATTGAGTATGATTGACCTCCTAGAACACACACTTACATTCTAAATAAAACTCATTAATAACTAAATAAATCAATACTATTTAAATTAAATCTATATCCACTACCTACAAAGATCAACTTATAAGATAATTTCAATAACTAGATGCTCACTTAACAATTCAATCATATCTACACACAAAAAAACCTCACATGGTTCATGGCGGGGATAACAAGGACCCTTCCTCAACTTTCAATCCTAAACCTTTATTTTCCATAAGATTCCTTTATATAATTAGGTGGGGAAATCGGGCATCTAATATATTGGATACCTAGTATTGTTTTGGATACTTGATATATTAGATACTTGATATTTTACTAGAAAAGTTTTTTTTTTAAAATGATTATGGTACCCTTACGCAAGACATTGGAATATCCAATAACTTTTTCATGGGGTATGAGGGTTTTTCTAGCAAAAAATAAGATTTGGGGCCAAAACTTTCAAAATGTTATCGAATCAATTGATTTGGTGTCCAATAATTATTGACACTATGGGGAGCAGTAGTAGGCAAAAGTCTAAATGGAAGAGGAAGGTGACCAATGAAGAAATTGAAGAATATAGGGAAAAAGGTAGGGAAAACCATCATAGAAAGAGGCAAGGTATCTAAAATATTAATGAGGTTGAGCTCATAGCACTAGTGTCGAATGAAGATGATGTTGAATTTGATAATATGAATCAACTTAATATTGTGAATGACATTGCATTAATCAAGGAGGAGAATGGAGAGCTTAAAAGAGAAAATATAACAATTGAGAAGATAGTGATAATGTTCAAATAAACCTTACACTTCTCGTTATAATTGAAATGAGGTTCCTTGTAATGAAGATAGGCAAACATATGACCCTACACCCAGTAGAACAACAAAGTGTTTTTTAGAGATTGATGAGGCCATTTTGAGCACATTGGAAGGAAAGAGATCACATAGAACAATTTGGTTGTGGGATTCAAGACTATATTGACAATTTTATGGCAACAAGATGATGGTGGAGCAATGCTAAACTTTTATGCAATTGTTAAGGATTTAAAAATGAAGACCTATGCCACATGTCAACAAGAAAATAGAAAGAAATGCCATTATTGTGAAGAATCTTTTTAGTGCTTTCAATACCCTATAAAAAAGAGCATAGAAAAGGGCAAGAAAAATGCTCATAGGGTTATTAAAACTTCCTTGGTAAGACACCATTTGAGAAAAGAGGTATATGTCATAAAAATTTTAGTAGAGCACTTGAAAGATGAGAGAGACGTGACAATCCTCTTCAAACTGATACATGGGCTTATTGTGGTAGATTTCCACGTTCTGATGAGAAACTAATAGAGGGCATGAAGGAAAAATTGCACAATTTTGGCACTCTATCTAGAGAGTGTCACCAAATGTGAAGGATGTTTTGAAGTTGAGAATTGGTAATAAAGATTGTACCTCATATCCAAAACATTATTTGGAGGTAAGCCAAAAAATGTTGTTCAAACTATTTTTTGAGACTAACCCAACATTGCATATATCACAAAGGGATTTTGAATCAATGAAGCCATTTTATTGTGTGCCTCTTAAGATTCAAAATACATGATGTTGCAAATATAATATGGATTTTTCTGTGCACCATGAAGTATTACACTCCATTAGTTTTGTTTTACATACTAATGAAATGTTGGAAATTTGTGGTGCTACTTGCCTTCCAAAATCATCAAGATTGTTACTAGATCAATTCTTATGTCCTAGAGATGATGGTTGTTTCTTTTATGGAACTGATTTCTTAACTTAGAAGTCCTCACAATGTGGTAGTTTATCATAATTCATGACATGTTTCCATGAGGGGTGCGAAGAATATATTGGAGAGATGTTAATTTCAAAGAAAGTTTAAGAAACAACAAAAATAGAGATTGAAGAATGAAGGTGAAGGCTCTATATGTGAGTTGGTTTCAAAACAAATGTGTGTGGCTGGTTTTATTTTAGATTTCATGGAAAATATTTTTTACAAGTATGTAAGGCGTATTCATAGATATCTATGGTTAAATCAACAATGTAGAATGTGTAAGGAGACTTTCCCCATTGACACTATTATATCAATTGTATACTTTGTAGAGAATTATACATTACAACCCCAAAATGAGACAGTTTGAATATTACAACTTCATTTAGATTTCTATTTTTGTCCACATACCATATAGACATGCTCCTGATAGTGTGGAAGATAGCTGAAATATAATTAGAGAGTACCACTTTTATATGAGTGATGATGGATCTCACTCTTATGAGTTTTTCCAACATTGTTTCAAGAATTATTTTGAGTTCTTGTCAGAACATGGTATTGCTATAGATAGACATTTCATTTGGTCATATAATTGCATAGGTCAATTCATGAATACTCACATGTTTTTTTGGTTGTGTAAAATGCATGCAAAGATGTTTGTACCTCATATTTGGATCTTATTTGAGTCTATACATGGGAAAGGGGAGTATGATGGAGTAGGGGCATGTGTGAAGAGAGCCCTAGTGAAGGAGAAAATGAAGATTTTAATAATAGAACTTCATGATTCTTGTACCATAGTTGTTTGGTTTACATCTACATTATCATAGGGTTCTTGGTTCATTAGTGCATAGGATCTTTTGTTTGGTTGAGGAGGGCTTCCTAGGTAATAGATTGGATTATGCTATAGTCAGAGATTCTTTAAAGCTATATTCATTTGATAGCTCTTATTTTAGTGCATTGGTGATTTGGATACAACAACTAGCTTGCTTTTATCCTAGTTATTTTTAGTATGATTGTGATCACTATAACTAAAGTGAGTGGGTGGATACATGGGATCTAAAGTATCTTAATCCAGTACCTCTCATGCCCTCTATTAGAAATGATGAGATGGATAGTTCTATTGACCATAACCATCTATCAAATGTTCTTCAACTAGGATAGGTTTTTGCATTGGTCACACCACAAGAAAATCATGAGAAGTTAGATTATTGGTTAGCACTATTGGCATTTTTACACTATTAAGAAAAAAGATACCTAATACCAAGATAATAAATATCACAACAACCTAAGGATCAACTAATTCCCATAAACAGTTATGTGTGCTTTAGATCTAAACCCAAATTCAACAAAATCAAAAATATTTTCTATTGTTTTGGCTCTACAAAACCAAGGTGGGTGCTCCTAAGGGATGAATGATTTACAGTCTGATACTAATTACAGATTTCACTCATTCCACGATATTTTTACAACAATACACATCCCTAATAGTAGATTAGTCAGTATTCTTCTTTAGATCTACATTTAAATTTGGGTAATAGAAGCTAACTAAAACTCAAAAATTAAATGTAAACAAGTGTTGACCAGGTTTGACATCTTTCAAAACTTCAAGTAAAATTGATTTTGAGTTTAAGCTTGAAGCTCATTTATTGTTTCTTCATATGCAGACTGAACTAATTGATCAGTGCCTTATCCATTGGGATTATGAGTCTATCTAATTTCTAGACCTAATTGACTGCATTACAATCAATATTATCAGCAATTCCCATTGAAACTCATTCTTACACACATCCTTCCTACTACCATGGAAATCCCATCAACTTCACTAAAGCATTTACTTAATTCATTTAATTAAAAGAAATAATGAAATTACATACACCTTAATTTAATTGCATTCAATTGAACAAGCTTTGCTTATATGATTTCAAGCTAACCAAGTAATAAAAATGGAGATAAAATTCAGGAAGAAAAGATATGGGGACAGTTCATCTTTGTATTAATATCATTTGAAAATTGTATAACAATTATAATAGAACTCAAAATAACTCAAGATAAAACATCAAGATCTTTTAACATCAATGTATTCTCAGACATGTAGAAAAAATACATCATAAAGTTTGCAACAAGACTGGATCAAAAAAAAATAGTAAAACTAAAATTATGCAATGACTCTAACCTTTTCTCTAGCCTTGTAATTTCACTTATATAGTATGAGATGTGACAAGCTTCAAGCATAGAGAACTGACAGTTATCCTTAAGATAGAAAATATATTTACATTTCTTCTACCACAAAAAGACAAAATACTATGCAACGTAAAAAACTTTGCATTCAAAGATTCTTTTTGTGGGACTAGCTTTTGTTACACTTTAAAATGTTGTAGATTCATGATTGGTTTTGTTGCTCATGTTGTAACTCCTTGGAAGATGTAGCACATAAGTTTGTTTGTGATGTTTTTGGCTTTGATTTCTATAGACTTTAACTTGAGGCTCTCAATTTACATCATCATGTACCATTAAAACAACAAATATGTTTGATTCCTCAGTTGCCATATCATCAATTGGAACCATTGTGCTTATCACTGAGGTTGGTTGTTTTGTTTTGTCTTCTTCTATTGATGTATCATTTGTTTGATTCTCTTCCTTGTTCACATCATCTTCCTCATCCACATCATCTTCCTCTATTTCCAATTTCTTTGAATATACAAAATCTTCCATCCATTTGTTGAAAATTGTGTCATCAGGCCAAACAAAACTTAAGATCTCACATTGTTTCTTGATCATAAAGTCTCCTGTTTTATTTATCTCAACAAATTCTTCTCTGATGGAATTATAGAACAACTACATTTTAACAAATTCCTCATTTTTCATTGCCCATAATAGATACCCCTTCTCATTTATGACTTCATTCAACCTTTGGCACAATAAATCATCTAATTCTTTCCCCCACTCTTCCTTTCCTTTTATCCTGTCAATCATTTTAAGTGCCTAGGGAAAAAGATCAAATTTCTCACCTAAATATCTAGAAATAAAATTCATTATTCTTTTCTAAACTGCAACCCTCTTCTCATCAAACTCGGATAGATTATTAATTTTATCAAAAGTTCTTTCTATTTTTTCACAAGATAGAGTAATAATTGAGAAACACAAAAGGGTGATCTCTTTATCTCCTCCACCTCATTTTTTCATAATAGGCTTTAAAGTGTCATCGACACTTCTTATTTCATTCCACATGTCTAGGATCTTCACCAATTGCTCATAAATGCCGGCCAATCAATCTTATGTACTAGACATAAGATTTTTTTTCTAAGTTTTTCTTCATACTAATTATTCAACTCAACATGTAAGGCCCACAAATTATTCTTTTCTTCCTCAAACTCGTCGATAGTATATAATTCTAGACTTTGTGGAGTGTCAGGTAGCTCTACAATTGGAGTTGACTTAAATGGATAAATTGGGGAGTGAGGATAGACAACTCTAGGCCTTCTAGACTCTCCTACTTTTCTCTTTCCTAATTTCTTGTCCATCAAGGATACTTGAGTCTCTAACTATTGTATCCTATTCCCTCTCTCTTCATATGCCTTCAGTATTTCTTCAAACTTGGCATTGAACTCTAGGAATTTATTTTTCTCTTTTCCAACAACCACCATCCCAAAGTCCACTATTTTTTTAGTCATTTTATTTATCTCCTCACTATCAACTTTATCTTCTTTATATACTATGAGAGTTCTTGTATGCTTAGCATTTGAAATTTCTTGTATCCTAGTTTTGTCTCTTTTCTCAATAGACCAAATCGCCAATGCTTGGTGATCGTTGATCTATGATATTCCTCTATGTGCTTGCAAAATATCTTCCTTATTTTTATGCTGGGCATCCTTTTCTTTCCTAACAACGTCAAAAGTCATAGCATTAGCTATGTCCCACTCAGGTAATATCAAAACTCCTGACTCTTTCAATAACTATCTTCCCCCTTTAGGGGTCAGTTGTAAAAATTACTCCATGAAATTAGCTTTAACCTCTTCCTCAATCTCAAAGTCCAACTTATTTGGTTTCTCCACTTTTAATGATTTGCACTTATTTTAAAAATTTCCAATGTTTTTTCTACATAAAAATTATGCAAAGGCTCTAGATTTTACAAATTTTTCATCGTCAATGATTTTTTGATACACCTATGCAATTATAGGATCTATCTCCCTACCTCTAAAGTCTACAATAGTAAGATCAAAAGATTACACTGGAGGCTCTTCATGTATTCCTCCTTGAATATCTTTAAGTGCCCATGTGGGTTAGCAAATGTGGAACTAAAGAAATTTTCAAGTACAATTTGCTAACCCACATGGGCACCTTCATTACAATAATCTGCAAGATAAGCTATGAACTATTGCCTAGAGCTGTCCTAGACAATGTTTAGGCCTTTCTTAAATAGGCACTTTTATGCCACTTGGGAAGGTTCTAGACATTGAAACTTAATGCCTAGGGCTGATAGACCCTGACAATATATATAGAGTTAGCCAAATATATCTTTGACAATTATTTTAGATATTTCGGGTAGCCTAACTTTGAAAGGCCATAACTTATGAACTATTTCTCTAATTGGCTATTATAATCACTTTTTAGAAAAGCTAGCTCCTAATCTATAGGCTTGGAACTATGCTAGTGCCCTTTGGTCAAGTTTTCAGACCTCATCCAAGCATGGTGAGCCTAAAGAATTTTTTGCAAAATTTTCCACCAAAAATTTGCAATAACTTCTCTGATACTTATGATTGAGAAATGAGATTTTTATGGTAGGCTTACAACTATAAAATGGATCTTCCTATATAAAATGAGAACATTTTGAGCTCATATGAAAAATTTACTAAAAATAGCAAGTTCCTATAAATAGTAACCACCATGTTTACTAGTCCTTATTAAAAATAGAAAAGACTGAAATAAAAATATTTTTGGGGTGATGCAAGATTACTCTTACACCCAGGATGCTCTTACATCAATATCAATAGTGGTAATCACAATGTCCCCTTCCCCTCCAATTTTCCTCAACTATTCTCTCAGAGATTCTTCATCATCTATTCTGAGTGGAGTCTAGGATGGTGAGTATTCTCCTACATGAGAAGATGATCCTTGTTCCAAATTTTATTTCTTGGGGGCATTTGTGTCAGGTGGGCTTTCTATTCTTGGCCTCTTGTATGGAGGAACATACTATATACTTTGAGCCACAACATATCCAACCTTTCTTTGGGATGTATACTAGCCTGAAGTTATAATCATCCTACTATTTAATCTTCTTTCCACCTCACCAGCTTTGTCTAGATGTGCCTTTGCTATAATATCTTTCTTCTCATTTAGGGTTTACATAAAAATTATTCATCAACATATCCATTTTGGCCTTCAAATATTTCTTATCTACCAAAGGATCATATTTGCGCTCAAACACATTTATAAAGTCCTAGACTTTGCTATAAACTATCCATTTTTCTTTTCTGAATTCCTACTCCTATAGTGAGAATTTGTTTCTAATTATATCCTCAGGGAAATATATAGCTTGTACAAGATCCTTAGCCTTACTTCTTTTCCTAAGGAGATCATAGAATCCCTCTAGATCAATATAACAAGCATGGGAGTGGGCCATTTGATACTTATTTAAAAAATTTCCCAAACTTCTCCATCCCTTCTTAACAAACACAAAATCATGGACAATAGTAACCATTGGAAAGAATGTACATTTAGACTTTCCTAGCAAATCCCTTTCATCAATTAACCCAATTTGGCATAACAATTTGGAAGTTCCCACCTGCAAAGGCACCTAGTAGGGTAGCACATGGGGGTTTTCCCAAGATGCCATAAACTCTAAAAATAGTAGAAACAACATATGGGATGATATCTCCCCAATTATGACTTACCAACAGTCCCTTAGCATGATCCTTAGGTCTTATTAATTCTGAAAAGGGTTTTGGTATTCTAGGGATATCCCCTCTTAACAATAATCTGAGACTTGAAGTGAAATATCTATCAAATTTGACAAAATTAGCATCAATGACCTCCCATGTCATGTCTGACTCCACAACTAAACTAGGAGTCTTTCTCCATCTCTCTCCAATTCTTATTTTATCTCTTTGGAGAAGAAAGTAACACCTTTATATAGACATATATAGATCAATAATGAGTACCACCAAAAAGGCCTATTAACCTTAGCTTATGCTATTCCAATTAATCCATTATGAATCTCTTCAGCTAGAAAAGTAGCAAAATCTAGAATCAAACTCATTGCATACTATAGAGTTTGAGCTATGATGAGAACAATAGAGCCTTGAATGTGATCTTTCTCATCCATTCTAAATATTTTGCAAAGACAAAAATATAAGGCCTATTCCCTACGATTAAAATACTTTTTCAACAAGGGTTCTAAGGTATTTAGTGTGACCACAGGCAATGATCCAATTTTAACAAAATGTTGTTGCAATAGTCCTCCCCTTAGGTATACCCTTTGTGTGTCATACCTAGCTTGAAAATATTCCATATCAATTTTCTCGTGAACAACATGGTTAGGGTTAAGCTTGAATACTTCTTTGATCAGTTTGGGTGAAACCCTAAAAAGGTTATCCCCTACATGGTTATTAACAACCCTAGTAATTAGATAATATTTTTTGGCCATGTTTGCTAGTAGGTCACCATCAAAGAAAACTCTAGGGGCAATTAGTTTTCCTATAACAAATTCCCAAACATTAGTCATTGGAGTATCCAAATTTCATTCTACAAACCACTTCTTAAAAAGTTCTAATCCTCCCATAGAGACCTTTGCATCCCTCAAGTAATTTTCCTTGTCATAAAACCCTCACTGACTAACAACCTAGGGTTTTTTGGAATGAATTATCTACCCTTTGTTAATTCATTTACTGATGGAGGCATTTTTTCTAGAAAATCATCATGAAATGCTCTTTTTAAGTAATCTACCTTGCTAGAAAAGTCCTTATAAGGAGGCATTTTCAATTTACCCTAGCACAATCAAAAAAATTCAATTCTCAGAAGTTTCAGGCAACTTACTCGCTTCTTTTTGACCTTTAGTCTTATTAAATCACTCTACAAACCACTGAAAACCCTAAAAATTCTTGCCCTAGCTCTTGGAAATTCTTGCACTGTGAGAATTTTATGACTTTGTGGCTCAATAATGGTGAATTAGGCAATCTATTGCAGCATTAAGGTCACATGAATTGGCATTGAACTAAACTAATGCTTTAGACATTCAATTTCAAGTTGTACTTTGAAGTTTAAATTTCCTTTGTTGATCATAAAGCATTGGATGACTTGATTTGAAAATAAGAAAGCTATGTTAAAACTTTAGAAAATATTCCATGCATCAAACAGGTGCATTCTCTCATTACATAAACCTTGAGGAATTTCACAAAGCAATGAACTACTAATCATTGATCTTCCAAAGATCGATTATCATTAAAATTCATTACAACTTGACAAATATGGCTTTAAGATTACAACCCCACTAACACCTTTATTTCTAGCCTAGCAAATGCATGCATTGTTTTACCAATCATTGCATTCCATATCATCATACTTTTCCACCCTAGAGTGGCTCAAAAACTTCCTTAATGATAGGTCCCACTTTTCCACATGGTGTGCAGGCACTTTACCACTTCGATTAAAGTTCCTTCACTTTCATATTATGAGAATATGCTACCTATTGATCTTCTTAATATCAATGGTATTATAAAGTTCATTTCCTTTTAAGATCAAGTTAGCTAATTTAACTAATTGATACATTGCTTTGTGCCAACATGTTTGATAGTTGCCAACTATACACACTATATTAATACCTTTCATAGCTATAAGTTCATGACATAATCATATTGTACATGTCTTGTAGGTGCTTTCCTACATTACTTAAACTTTGAGCAAATTCTTATAGCGGGCATGTTGTTATGGATCTTGGTTTAGATTTAGATGATGAGACTAAGATAACAGCTATGGGTTTGAAAGGTAAAGCTCTTATTTCTAGTGTTTCTATTCATAATTGCACTTCTTCATCTTTAGTTAATGATTTCCCTAAAGATAAGAAAAGGAATGAGTTGTTTCATTTAAGGGTTGTTGCTAAGAACACTAAAATTGATGCACTCATAGATAGTGGTTCTCAAGTGAACTTGATTTCTGAGAGTATTGTGAGAAACTTGGGATTGAAAACCACATTACATAAGAAATCTTATCCACTAGGCTAGATTTGTGAAAATGATAAGTTGCAAGTAACAAGACAATGCACCTTGAGATTTGCAATCACTAGTAAGTTTGTGGATAAAGAACACTTTGATGTGGTTCCACTAGATATCTATGGGATAGTGCTTTGTAGCCCTTATATTTATGATAGAAAAAAATTTCTATAGGGAGAAGAATCATTATCACTTGTTTAAAGATGGCATTCAGTATGTTGTACATTCTCACAGGATTAAGACTGATCATTCTTTTGCAAACATAGGCAGTTAAAGAGGGTAATTAATGCAAGTAAAGAGTTAACTCTTATGTCTGCTAGTACAGGTGGTTCTACACTTGAACTTGGAGTAGCTAACTACGGTAAGATGTTGTAGGATGCACCCATAGTACAACATGAGGAAATGATGATTGAAAGCATTGATGGTTCCTTGGGTTAAAATGTTCCTATTGTGAAGGATTGATATGTTGTTGATTTATTCTCTTTCATTTCTGCATTATTGTTTAGCTTGATGCTAGTTAATGTTTGTTGGTTAGTGGCTATGAAAAATGATGTAGATGCTTATGAAATTGATAGAATAATATTTATGATCAACAATGTTGTTTTGGTCTTCATTGTGCTTGTGAGCCAGGTATTCAAATGTACAGATGATACAAGACAAGTGAGGAGGCCAAGTCCTCACTTTATGTAAGAGTAAATGTCACTTTTGGAGGTTCAAAAGGTCTTCAATGGGGAGGCTTGATCCAATGGATATTTTCAATGAAAATTGAAGTATCTCATTTTGCTCCAGAATTTGCACCATCAGAAAGATCTTGGTGTCTTGATTCCAATGCAACTTGAATGGACAAAAATGGAGTTCGGATGTAGAAGTTATGCCCAGTCAAAGTTCTGGTTAATAGGTAGACTAGAGGGCTAGACAAGGGTAAAAATTGGACCATCTCAAAAGTGGTCAAAAATGGATTTTAAAATGAAGATCTCGTCACAAGCTTTCCATCAACATTTGTTTTGTCGAAAATGGACTTCATATGTAAAAGTTATGTTTGTTTGAATTTTGGAGGTAAAAAAAAAGTCATTTTGAATCCTGATGACATCATCATGATGTCATGGCAGCAATTTAAAACCAAAAGGAAAAAAAAAAAGGTTTTGAATGAGTTTTGAACCCTCAACCACCCCTTTGCCAAAATAAGGCTTGGCCATTGCGCCACATGGAGTCTATGTAACTTGTTTGACAAATGTTTCTTTTATTGTTGTAAATACCACGAATTTGGTCTAAGGGCATCATAGTGGTTGGAACCACCGACCTCCATGTGTCTTGTGCCCTTCCAAAAGTGTTGATACCATTACGCCATGCGTTTGACTTAAGATATTGTTAGCACCAAATTTATTTAAAATCTAACAAAACTCAATTCCCCCTTGTCTAAATAAGGGCAATTATTAAATACTAACCCTCAAAAAGGGTATGAGGACAAATTTCAAAAATAGGAATGAGTCTTATTTCAAAGATGGACTATTGTAAGGGTCTAAATATGTAAAATCTTGTTTTCCCCTATTATTAGGCAAATATTTTGTATAAAAGGGGGGTTTAGGGGCCTTTTCAATGCATGGAAAAACAAGGGAGACTTGGAGAGAAATTTCTCTTGGTGAAGTTTTCCAAAGGAATAGGGAGATTTTTTTTTAGGAGATTTTTAGAGCCATTTTTGTACTTTGGAGAATTGCTATGTTGTCAAAGTGCTAGAAGAAATGGTTTTGGTGCATAATTGTAATTGATTTTTGGAGATTAATCCAATCAGTTGTACTCTATTGGAGCTGACTTGGAGACATAGTCACATTTGTGGAAAACTTCAAAATCAAACTTTGTTTGCACTTTCTATCTTCTTTTCTCTCAATTCTATTTCTCATCTTAAGTTTTGATTTCATTTATGATAAATTTATTAAGACTTATGCTAATTTGATTTTATTTAAGCATTCAATACTGCAAATAGTCTAGATCTATCCATTAGATCATGGAGCCATTAGTTTGAGAATAGAGGGTAAAGTGCTATTGGTTTTACTTCATCCTAGAAAATGTTGCTCAGAGAGTGGTTTTCCATTCCTAGGTAATAAAAACCACCACATTTCTAGAGGTTTTGAAAATGGAAATACAAGTGACTTTAAAGTGTGAATATTCTCTAGAAATGCGTAAACAATACATTAGGAAAAGTCAGTGGTGAAGATGCGACCCTAACATAATGGAAAGGAAGTGTTAAATGCATAGGGTAGAAAGTGAAAGAATTAAATGTGCAAGCTATTAAAGGATCAACCCTTACACTATGATTTTGAATCTAAAGAAAATGGGCTTATGGAAAAGTTTAATTTCTCTCTCTCTCCCCCACATATGTTAAGTCATCGAATATATCTATGATTCAGATTCTGAGGTTAAATAAGGCACTTTCTATGGGACTAAAGTGCTTGTTCTGGTAAGTGATTTTTAGTGATGTGAATTTACTTTAAAAGTAAAGTAATAAGGTTTCTAGGGTTATGAGTTTCTATGTGAAATAAAATGGAAAGTTTAAATAGTCATTGATTATGGTATTAAATGAAAATCTTGTTATTATAATCATTGGATGAACTTAATTTCATTTTTGTGACACCAATGTTTAGATTCCTATACCTATTTCATCATAATTTTTTGAAATTTGTTTCCTCAAGTATTTTAAAATGGCTATTTATTGAGTATTGCATCCTTTACAATCATAGCAAATGATAATCAAAGCTATGGGTTATGATAAATTAATAACCTTGAAGAGTAAATTGAAAGAGTTAATAGATACATCATTCAAATTTTACAATCTGGGTGATCTCCATAGAAGATTGAGTTCTCACCCTATTCACTCAACCACTCAAAAGATAAAGAGGGTGGATTGGTAGAAGCAATTGGTTTTCTAATGGTAGTACTTGCACAAGAGCTTTTAAGGGAATGCATTAAGAGATACAACCTAGAGATAAAGAGTATGTTGTTCCCTGATCAATCCATCCTCATTTCAATGAAAAAATATCTAATGCAGTCTATGTTCAACATCCTCATAAAAGAGGATTATTGTGATATTGACTCCAACTCTTCCACTTCAATGCTTTACAAAATGGAGACCCTCAAAAAGGAAGACATGTAGAGGACATAGTTTTAGAATCCTCACTTGAAGAAGAGACAAATGCCCATGACCCTATTTGGCACTAATTTGAAGAGGGAGATCATAGATATCTTTGATCTACTAATGAGATTCTTGAGTTCATCGAACACCATTTCTTCTTGATGCAAGCTATTTGTGCAAAATGTATGCAAATTGACTAGGCATAGATTATATGTGATGAGCTTTCCTAATGGATGAAATCAGCCAAAGGATTTAATTACTTTTAAAGAGACTGCATAGGTACCTAGAGGAAAAGGTGGTTCTAGTTGAATTATGTCAAAAAATTCTTTAAGTGAACACCTTGTGTTCAAATTTGAATAAAATAGCCATAATTTCCTTCTCCATAGTGGTTGGACCTTATTCCTATGCTTCTAGATCCGATGCTCAGAATCTAGTGAAGAGTTTCAAGAGAAAAAACAAATTGGGTTATTATGAGTTACTTAGGCCTCACTATGATTTGGTGAACTTTGTAAGGGACCACTCAAAGTTGGGATATGCATATAAGACACATCCCAAATATTGAAGATTACTAGACTAGGTGACTTAATGAATACTAGACTTGGGAGAAGTTTTTGTCTTGATTGAGTATTGAGGAAATTAAGTTATTTAATGATTCTATTGATGTTTCTAACCTTGCCGATGATGACACCCACATGTATCCCTTGACTTATGAGAAGATCAAAGGTACTCCTATTTTATCTACCCCACTTGTAGGTCCTATCATAGACACCATGGAGGTCCTCATGCATGGAATAATAAAGAGAACAAAAAAAATTGGTAGAACAGACCCGAGCAAGGAAGAAGAGGATGGGAAGCACTAGTTCAATTGGTGGAGTATGTTTTGGAACTTCCTAATAAATTACTGCAACCACACCATGAATTCTACTACAAAATCTACATGTCCATCATAATATATTGGTCAAAGTGGAGACCAACCTCTAGAGATGAATGTGCCAATCACTTCTACCTATGGTGGTGGCTATCTTTTGAACATCAGAAAAGTTGGGAAGAAGGAAGGGGACAAGGAGAAAGAGAAAGATAAATCAATGGTGAATCCAATCTTCCCTATTCAAATCATCAATTTGGGTGGTGACATGAACCCCATGGATAGAAAAGATACATCTCAACAAGGGGATACATTGGCCCTCACAAGGACTAAGGTTGCTACCTTCCCTACTTCTTCCTAGAGCAAGAAAACTCCCCTAGTACCAAGGAATCTATTTGATCCTATTGCCCTTTGGGCTACCATCAATGTCCTCTCTACGAGTCATGGCTCAAGGAGACCATAGATAGTAAGAAGAGAAGATACAAAGAGGTTGCTCCATCAAAATATTTGATCACACAAGCCACCTCTTCTTAGAAACCCTCCAAGAAGAGGAAGAAGTAGAAATCAATTACAACATTGGCCACTAATCCCTCTACTAGCCAAATGTTGGTAGACATTGTGGAACCACAAAAGGTGGGAAAATTCCATGATCTTTTCATGGATGAATTCTAGATCAGAATGGTGGATCTTGGTATCCCTATTCATGACTCCATGGTGAATATATGAAAGTACACCAACAAAAATATTGAGGATATAATAGAGGAGCTAAGAGTAGAGAAGGAGGTCCTAAAGGTCTCAAATAGAGAGTTGATGGAATTTATCAAATCTACACTCAGGAGCACTTTAACTAACTAATTCAACCTGAATGTAGAGTAGAAAAAAATCTACTTCTAAAGCTACAATAAGAGAGGAAATTTGAGAAGATTGGCTAAACATGGGTAGATCAAATGAAGGCTCAAGGTCCCCTATTAATTGAATACTTGGGAGGTATTCTATTAGATGCTAATAAGTCTAGGGAAGTCACATACTTCCACCCATCATTTGACCATGTAGAAGGCAACATATAGCTTGATAGAGTAGATGGCCCTATTACAAGAGGTCATTAACATGAAGACCAATTTTTCCATCTCTCATGGGATCCTCAAAATGGGCAAAGAGCCATTGTTTCATTAGAAACAATATTTGGAATTCATAGTGGAAAGCTCTGTGAGGTCCACAAATGAGCTAAAGGATGTGTATGACCTGGTGGAGAAGGTCATTGAAAATTTATTTCAATATCTGAAAGTGCTACATACAGACTCCTATGTGTCTATTAATGGAAAACTTGTGGATGTTGAGAGGATGAAGTCAAAGTTCTTACCATTTTTTGATGAAGCTTCCAATCCACTAAATATCTAGATGTCAAAGATTCAGGAGCTTTCATTAACAAACTTGATCATAAGGAGGTCATTAGAGAAGTTCCATTTAAAAGTTACTAGATTGGACAAGCTCACAGAAATTAACAACTAATGGATGATTCAAGATGACAATATCATCATCCCAGGTGTCAAGGAGTTGGACAAAGTAACTAATGCAATGAAACCTTATAGAGCTAAAGTAGTTACTTCTAAGAAGTCATGATGATTTGACATTCTTCCAAACATCTATCATCTCTCTCTCTCTCTCTCTCTCTCTCTCTCTCCAATCATGTCCTAATTTTAGTTTATTCTATTGAGAGATGCTTTGTAATACAATCATCTATTATAATTGGCCATTTTGAGAAGGCCTATTTATTTAATCTTTTGAGAAGTTAATGGGATAAAAAAGTAATTTTGGGTGAACCCCTATACTTGGGTCTATTGTGTGTGACTCTGAGTCCATTTTAATTTTAGTGTAGTATATGGATGAATAAGCTATTGTTGAAAATTGAAAGAAGGGAAATGAACTTGGTTTTATTTCCTTCGTTTAGTAGATTACATACCTTACTTTCTTTAGCATAAATATCTTTCTGTTCTTTCTACTATACATTGTAGTTCATGTGTGTAGTGTAGTTAATTGCATGAGAGGACCAAAAAATGACTAATGGAGTAGCTGAAAGATAGACAATCTGGGTATTGCAAAAATATTAGTTAACTTTGTAATCCACAAATTACCCATTCTACCATCCATCCTACTCTCTTCCTATCATAGTTAGTCATCCATGTTCCATATCTTTCATTTAAATCTAAATAGATTGCATTTCATGAATTATTAACCATTTTCACTTTTCTAAGGTTTTTAAAGTGTTGAGCAATCTAGTATTTTCCTTTTCTACTTTCTGGTTGAGAGCATACCCCCAAAATTTGAAAAAAAAAGAAGAAGCAAAATTCATTGAAAATCTTGCATTCAAAAGGGAGTTGTACCTTTAAAATTAGGGGTGTTTGATAGATTACTACACTGACCCATTTTGTTGTTAATTTCTTTTTCCTTCACAAGCCATTGGGAAATTTAAGAGTCAAGGTATAAACCAAAATGATAAGAGAGACAAACTATTAACCAATACTTTTTGGTGGCTCTATTTTGGAACGAACTCATAAGTCCTAAGTTTTCTTAGTAAGTTTTTTTGTGGTTTTACTGGATAACTTATAATTTATCTCTGTGGCACACAACATGTTGAGTCATGCATACTAACTCATAAGAAGAAATTTTGTTGCCTCATGAAGGACAAATCCTGGTAGTGCAATATAACCTCAGCTTCTAGGATGATCAAGAAGACATAGTAAACTAGTTGAATACCCTTTCCTAGAAAAGCCCAAAGTCACTTGACCAATATTGAAGAGTTAGCTTTGTCCTCAAAAGAGAAGAAGTTAATGTTGAGTATTGGGAAGGAGTATTATGGGAAAGAAGATTGAGAGTAGCTTACCCATTGTGAGTTAAGAAAGTTCATCTTGGATCCAAAGTATACTTGAAGTGCTTATGGAAAAGGTTAAATTGACCCAGTGATTGAAGAACTAAAGAAAGTTGAGTTTCCTATATTGGAAGATCCTCTAAGAAGAGGAAGAACCCACTCATGGGATCCGATGTTTCAAGGTATTTATGGAGCTCTATTTCTACCACCTTAGTCTATCTCCTAAATATAAAGTCATTCCTCTTCTCCTTCTATTTTCTATACTCAAATCCCATCATTGGGTAACACTCTCACTCTTCACAAAGTAATTTTCTCTATTGCTATCACTTTTGAGCCCATACTAGTAATCCTTCCTACTTTAATGGTTGTTCCCTGGGGTAATGTTATTTGTCCTCTTTAGCTTACTACTAAAAATGACCTACCTAGAGCCTCTTGAAAGAATTTTCCCAAATTAAATGGTGATGGGAAGGTCTCTAATGATGAGCACATCATGAATTCCTTTTTCACATGTAGTATTGTTTGTCCTCAGCATGAAGACATAATAGTAAGGATGTTTGTGGAAATCTCAGTTGAGAAAATAGATGACTAGTTTCAACATCTCCTAGTGGGATGTATCACTACCTATAATGATATGCATAATTGATTTGAAGCATGCTACAAAAGCACCTAAGATGAACACATGCTATTGATTCAACTCACCTAAATAAAGAAGGAACCTAATGTTCTTATGAGAGACTTTATTGTAAAATTCAACAAGTTGGTCGATTAGATTCCTATTGCAAGTAGACCAACAACAAATAATTAGAAAATGTTTTTCATTAGCTCCATGCCACTTGACATCACTTTTTAGATCAAATGAGTGCATGTAGATAATCTCTAGGATGCTCAGACCCTATAGTAGAGTTTGAAGATGATCTCATAGCAACTAGGAAATGGAAAAGAGAGATTCAAAGTGGAGCCTTAGCAAGATCTACAACTAGAAAAACTAATACTACTAAAGAAATTCTTCAAAAGCTAGAAAATAAAATTATTTCCATGAAAAGGAAAATGGGGAAGACTATTCCCTCTTTCCAGCAACCATATCAAGAAATTCTCTAAAGGAAACATGAAGGAAAACTATTGCAATTTCCATCTTCTTAGCAAAACCTTGCTATTGAGGCACCTCCCAAGAAGAAAAATATGTGCATATTTCACATAAGAGTAGATAACGATGGTGATTCCTTCCCAAAAATGAATAGATACAAGAAGCTTACTACTAGTAATGAGCTAACAATTGAGTATCCTGAAAGTAAAGATAATTTTTCTTGCCATGGTGACTTTGGTACTTTTTCTTGGAGTATGAATTGGATTCAGAGATTGGAGGTGACTTCTTTGCCACCTTGGATGGAATAAAGATGACCATGGAAATAAGAAGTCAGAGAGAGAAGAACTTGGTGAACTCTATTCCTATCCAAAACACAACCACTAGCCCTTTACTAGCTACAACTAGAGAATCCACTTCCTCATCATAGAAGAAAGAATAGACAAAGTTTGAGCCAAATGGTAAGCCTCACTCCTCATTTGAAATAATACAATATTGTAAAGGTTCTTCTATCTAGGTGCCTCCCCTTGACTATCTCAAAACCCACCTTGCTGAGTTATAGAAGTTATTACACTATTGTAAAGGTGATACTAATGCTAAAATTTAGCCTAATATCAATTTTACCATTAGCAATGAACAACCCCAATTGAATAATGGATCACTAGCTGATGGAGATCTTGTCTTAACTTTTCTCTTTAAAGAGGAAGAAGTTTCAGTCTTGGCTACCTACCCTAGTTAGAAACCCAATCCATTTTATGTGTTCTTATACATAAATGGTCATAAGTTTATTAACTATATAATTGATTCTAGAGCCTCTGATAATGTCATTCCCTCTTATGTAGCTCATGCCCTAGACTTGACCTTGACCAAGACATTTGGACACTACTACTCTATGGATATAAAAAGGGTCCCCCTCTTAGGACAAGTGAAAGATACATAAGTAGCATTAGCTATGCACCCTACAAAGAGAATGAAGTTGACCATCTTGGTAGCTAATATTCCAACTAGCTATGACATGCTTTTAAGTAGAATCTTTTGTAGAGATATGGGAGGAAAAATCAAGATGGATTGTTCTAATTCCATAATTCTAGTGGGAAATAAGAAGATCAAGTGAGAACTAGAAGAGAAGGCCAAATTCATGGTCTTGAATTTTGATGATCCTAAGGCAAAAATCATATACCAAGAAATGAAATTTGGAAATTATATGTTGTTCTCTAACTTTAATCATTTGGAAGAATAATAAGAACCTCCTACTAACCAAGAGGTTTGCACCCTAGAGTTTGATGGTAGTTGTGGCACTGCTGAGTCTACCATTAGTGTGGTGCTTGTTTCTCCTGATGGAGATGTAACACAATTTGCATGCAAGCTACAATTCAAGAACACCAACAATACAATGGAGTACAATTTTTTTTTGTTTTCTATAACTACTACAAATTAGAGAGGGGTTAAAATCCTAAGAGAACAAGGAGATGTAGAGCTCATTGTGAAGCAAGTCTTAGCTTAGTACAGCATGAAAAATGCAAGACTTCAGAATTATAAAAATAGTGTCTGGGATGAGATAGTGGACCTGGACACCTTCTTGATATAAGCTATTCCAAGAGAATAGAATGAAAGGGAAAATTTTTTAGCTACCTCATCCTCACTTCTACTTCCATGTCTAGATTTATCGGATAATTAGTACAAAGTTGAAGTCTTATTTAGGACCATTGTTCTTCACAATGTTGAAACATGACAAGTCTTCAACAATGATAAGAAGATCCAATCTTTCCTAGAAGGGTCTAAACTTCTTAGTGATTAGTAGTTCAAAGGAAGATAAGTGCCTACAAAGATGCCTCCCCTAACAACAAGAAAAAGCTAGAGCTTGGAGCTAAGAAACCAAAAGTTAATAAGATTCTTGGACATCTCATTCCCCTTAAAAAACTATTTGATAGGCATGATACATTTATCAAAATGGAAAGGGGTAGGAAAAGTGGCACTTCTAAAGAATTTAAAGGAATGAATGTTGACACTAAATATAAACCTAAAATGGTTAATATTGGTAGCAACTTCTCAAATGAAGAAAGGGATAAGGCTACGAGACTATTGTTAGAATACCAAGATGTATTTCCTTAGGGATATGAGGAACTAGAGACCTTTAGAAACAGTTAATTCAAGCACAAAAACCCCCTCAAATATGAAGTTACTCCCTTTAGACAAAAGTAACATAATTACAACCCTATGGTTGCATATGCCATCTTTAGAGAAGTTCACAAGATGTTGGAAGAAAGAATCATCTACCCCATACACTATTCAAAATGGATAGTCAATATTGTCCCTATCCATAAAAAGAATTGGGAGATTAGAATTTGTGTGGATTTCAAAAATTTGAATTAGGCATCTCTAAAGGACAAATACACATTTTGTAACATGGATAATCTACTGCAAATAGTGGTTGGCTTCGAAATGATGTCCATGTTAGATGGATTTTTAGGTTTCAACCAAATTGATGTAGACCTAGAAGATCAGTTCAAGACAATATTCACCACCTTTTGGGGAATATTTGCATATAATAGGATTCCCTATTGGCTCATTAATGTTGGAGCCAACTTTCAAAGTGTAATGAACTCCTCATTTGTTGATCTCAAGGATAATATCATTGACATATCGTTAGAAAATCTAACAATATTCTCCAAGAAAAGTGAAAATCACTTGAGGCACTTATAAAAATTGCTAAGAAGATGTAGGGAACATGGGCTCTCACTCAAACCCAAGAAGTTAGTATTTTGTGTTACCAAAGGAAAATTGATAGGTCATATAGTCTCCTAGAATGCATTAGGATTGACCAAGAACATGTTAGAGCCATCCATCATTTGAAATTTTTTGGAAGCAAATCTAGAGTCAAGTCATTCTTTGGACAAGTACTGAACTTTTTGAGACACTTTGTCTTTGATTTTCCTGAAATCACCAAATGCATACTTGGTATGATGAAGGGAAGCCAAAAGATTTTAAATGGAATGAATTTGGGAGAAAGGCATTTGATCAAATCAAGTATGCCAGAGCCAAAGAACCTATTTTGGTCCACCTAGATTACACCAAGTAGTTCATATTGTATTTATATGCCACAGCCCACACATTATTTGCAATACTCATATAAGAAAACAAGGAAGGCATTTAAAAACCAATTTCTTTCATGAGTACTCCTCTCAAGGAGCATGAGTTGAGGAATTGCTAGATGGAAAAGCACACTTTTGTAGTGGTAAGAGCATTCAAGAATTTCAAGTTTTACATTTTATAGTCTCATTTTGTTGTATATGTACCTGATTCAATGATCAAGATAATATTAACCAAACAAGAAATATGATGTAACCCTAGAGGTACATGGATAGCAAAAGCCCAAGAGTATGACATTGAGCTGAAGTCAACAAAATTAGTGCAAGGAAATGGCTTGTGCAAGGTGATTGCAGAAAATCAGAACTCAAGTCAAGAAGAGGAATACTCAGAGCACTAATGGTTAGTCTCCATGACCCTTGGTTCTCAAATATTTCCTATTTTATCACTTATGGAGAATGCCTTGAAGGAATAACATAAAATAAAAAAAGAGACCTCAGGATTAAGTCAACTAAGTATGTCATATATGATGACCAACTACATAAGAGAGTAATAGATGGAACCTTCTTAAGATGCATGGATAAGCCCCAACATGAAATATTGCTTCATACTTTCCACAATGAGGCTTGTGGTTGGAATCTCTTATCCATGGTTACAACATACAAGATTTTGAGGCAATGCTACTACTAGCTGGGCATGTTCAAGGATGTTTATAAGTGGGTGGACAAATGTGGCAAATTTAGGATGTTTTCTAGTAAGCATTAACTAGCTACCCTATCCCTCAAGCCAATTATAATACAAGACCCCTTTTAGTAGTGGAGAATTGACTTTATTGGATCAATAAATCCTCCTTCTTGTGTTGGTCACTTGTACATCAATATTGCTATAGATTACTTCACCAAATGGGTGGAAACCAAGCCTACCAAAAGAACCACCTCTGGAGTTATTTGTGAGTTCATCAAAGATAACATCTTGGTAAGATTTGGGGTGCCACTAAAGCTTGTCATGGATAATGTTACATATTTTTCTTCTACAAATATTATAGAGTCCTACTATGAGAACAACATACATCTCAATCATTCATTAGATTACTTCCCTCAAGTGAATGGTCAAGCACAATCAAGTAATAAAAACATGATTAATATCATGAAGCAATTAGTTTATGAGAATCAAAAGGAATGGCACAAAAGATTGCACGAAGTTCTCTAGGTGGATAGAGTGACACCAAAGAAAGCTATCAAAATTTCTCTATTCGAGCTAGTATATGAATTTGAGCCTAGCCTCCCACTCCCATTAGAGCTATCCATCTGTAAACTACAACAAGTGATCAAGGATCCAGTATTCCAAAATGTTTTGGAAAAATGCATCATGTACCTAACTAAGATGAAAGAAGAATGTGAGAGGATGGTTGATAATATTATGCAGCATCAAAAATACATGAAAACATTCTTTGATAAGAAGGCCAGGCCAAAGAAATTCATGGAGGGCAATTTAGTCTTGTTGTAGGATAAAGGGAATGAACCCAAAGGTATGCATCATAAGTTTGACTCCCTTTCAAGATTATGCAAGTAAACAAGAATAATTCTTTCATTCTGGCATATCCCTCTAGAGAAATTATGCCATTATCCTATAATAGCTAGGATCTAAAGCTATATCAAGTTCATAATTGAAAGAAGGTAACACCTTTAGTTAGTTTTAGTCTAGGTAAGTTTTCTTTTGTGCCTTTCATTTTTTTCCTAGGTTAGTGTTCCTTTTTGTTGCATGCTTAGCTTAGTTTTCTCATTGTAGTTTTCCATTTTGACTATGGAAAACTAGATATTTTTGGGTCCCTTCTCAAGCATTTGAAATCCCTAGTCCCTAGTCAAAGCTAGATATAGCCAAATTTTAGTTATTCCCTTGTAAAGTTCAAGTGACTAGTATATAAATGAATTTATATCTAAAGTTGATGTCTAAGTATTCATTAGGTTACTTACTTCTCATCATTCTCAAGTATCTCACTTTCTATATTTTTTGGGTCTCCTTGCATTAACTTTTACCTAATTATTCCATGTGAGTTTTTTATTTTTCTAATGTGTTTGTGGTCTAGGTGAATTAGGTGTGGTTGGGATGTGTTTGGGTGTCTTCCTAATGAGAAGTAAGTTTTCCAAGTTTCAATATCTGTGATCTTATCCCAACATGCCATTCCTACAAATCTTGAGCAATCAAGCTAGTTTTCCCCTTTAGAGAACTTCATCAAGTGCATTTCTAATGAGTGAAGTCATGAAAATGATCAAATATGTATACATGATTATGTCATGATAGAAAGACCCATAAAGCTAGAAATCAAAGCTAGGAAGAATTTCATTCAAGTTGTAGAAGTAAAATTTACTTTCATGAGGAAGAATGGGTCTATGGGTTTTCTATTGTGCACTAATGGAAGTGAAGGTGTTTTGTTCTGCTTCTAAAGCTATGATGACTTATGTCAAATCTAAGTCATTATGTACAAAAAAATTGAGAATGATGTTGAATGAGCTATTTTGGGCTCATAATTAGTAAGGCATGCTCGAGATCTAACATTGTAGCCATTAGTTTGAGATTAAAGGGTAAAGTGTTGTTGGTTTTACTTCATCTTGGAAAATGTTTCTTAGAGAAAGGTTTTCATCCCTAGGTAATAAAAAGTGCCACATTTCTAGAGCCTCTAAAAATGGAAAGACA
Source organism: Cupressus sempervirens (assembly GCA_028749045.1). Classification (NCBI taxonomy): domain Eukaryota; kingdom Viridiplantae; phylum Streptophyta; class Pinopsida; order Cupressales; family Cupressaceae; genus Cupressus; species Cupressus sempervirens. The sequence goes on along the minus strand of CM053786.1, from coordinate 849,389,818 downwards.
AGTGATTTTAAAGTGTAAATATTCTCTAGAAATGCTTAAAAGATACTTCAAGAAAAGTTAGTGGTGAAGATGCGATCCTAATATAATGGAAATGAAGTGTTAAATTCTTAGGGAGGAAGATGAAAGAATGAAACGTGGAAGATATTAAAATATTAGGCCTCAGACTATGATTTCAAATATAAAGAAAGTTAGCTAATGGAAAAGTTGAGTTTCTCTCTCTCCCCCCTACATGTGTTAAGTCATCAAATATATCTGTGATCTAGATTCTAAAGTGATACAAGGAACTTTTTGTGAGACTAAAGCACTTGTTTTGCTAAGTGATTTTTAGTAATGTGACTTTACTTTAAGTAAAGTAATAAGGTTTTGGGGGTTATGAGTTTCTATGTGCAAGAAAATAAAAAATTTAAATAACCATTGATTATGGTATTAAATGCAAATCCTACCATTATAATTGTTGGTGGAAATTAATTTTGTTCATGTCGTGCCAACATTTGGATTCCTATACCTATTTCATTGGAATTTCTTGAATTTTTTCCCCAAGTATTTTAAAATGGCTATTTATCAGGAACTACATCCTCTATAATCATAGAAAATTGCAATCAAAGTTGTAGGTTATGATAAATTAATAGGCTTGGAGAGTGAATTGAAAGATTTAATAGATACATAATTCAAATTTTATGATTTGGTGATCTCCATAGAATATTGAATTCTCAGGCTATCTACCTAATCACTCAAAAGCTAAAAGAGAGTAGATTGGTAGAAGCAACTAGTTTTCCTATGACAATTTTTGCACCAAAGCTTGTAAGGGAATATATCAAGAGATACAACTAAGAGACAAAGATGATTTTATTCCTTGATCAATCCATCCTTATTTCAATCAATAAATCTCTACTAAATTCTATGTTCAACATCCAATAAAAGAGGATTATTGTGATATTGACTTCATGTCTTCCATGGAAATGTTTAATGAATAGAAGATCCTCATAAGGGAAGACGTGCAAACGACATGGTTTCATACTCCTCACTCAAAGAAGAGAAAATGGCCCAAGGCCCTACTTGACACTAATTTGAAGAGGGAGATCATAGATATCCTTTCTCTACTACTTAGACTGAAGGAAAAATAGGAGATTCTTGAGTTTATTGAAAACCATTTCTTCCTAGTATAAGCTATCTATGCTGAAGGCATACAAATTGACTAGGCACAGATTATTTGTGATGAGCTCATCTCATGGATGAATTTGGCCAAAGGATTTACACACTTTTACATGTTCTCCTATCTAATTTATGCCTTGGCTACTCATCACTTGTGTTCTAACCTTCCTAGTATCCAGAATTATGATGAGCATATGAAGGTATATGAGTTCTATCCCCATCTATAGCTACAAAGAAGCTTCAAGGAGTATGTTGTAGTAAATTATGCCTTCACAATGAGGCTATGACAAGAATTATAGGGATGCCTTAAGAGGATATTTTCACCAGAGGAAATTTTGGCTATAAGTTAGTTTGGATGCATATTCATCCAATTTATGAGCTTCTCTTTCCTACAAATAGGTACCTTTGATGGTTTTTCAAAGAGACCACCTAGGTACCTAGAGGACAAGGTGGTTCTATTAAAATTATGTCAAAAAATTATTTAATTGAACACCTTGTGTTCAAACATGAAGAAAATAGCTAAGATTTCATTTCCCATAGTGGTTGGACCCTATTCCTATGCTTCTAGATGCAATGCTTGGAATCTAGTGAAGAGTTTTGAGAGAAAAATCAAGTTGGTTGATTATGAGGTACTAAGGCCTCAATATGATCTAGTGAATTTTTTTAGGGACAACTTAAAGATGGGATATGCCTATAGACACACCCCAAATATCAAATATTACTGGGCTGACTATCTTAATGAATACTATTCTGAAGAGACATTTTGCTCATAATTAACTATTGAGGAAATTAATTTATTTAATGACTCTATTAATGTTTTAGACCTTGCATATGATGGTGCCTACATGTATCCCTAATCTTATGAAAAGATCAAATAAAATCCTATTGTGTCCACCCCACCTATAGGTCCTATCATAGACACCATGGAGGTCCTCATGCATGGAATAATCAAGAGAATAGACAAATGGGTAGAGTGGACCTAAGCAAGGAAGAAGAGGATGAGGAGCACTGGTTCAAGTTGTGGAGTATCTTTTGGAGCTTTTGAATTAATTACTATAGCTACTACCATGGTTGCTACTTCAAAATCTACTGGCCCATCATAGTCTATTGGTCGAGGTGCAGTCCAACATCCAAAGAAGAATGTGCTAGTCAATCCTACCTAAGGAGGTGGCTTTATTCTAGACATCAAAAAATTTGGGGAGAAGGAAGTAGAGAAGGAGAAAGAGCTAGAGAAATTAGTGGTGAAGCTAGCCTCCCCTATTCAAGTCATAAATCTACATGGTGACACAAACTCCATGGATGGAAATGACACATCTTATTAAGGAGATACCTTGGCCCTCTTAATGACTAAGGTCATTGGCTTCCTTGTTTCTTCTTGAAGCAAGCTAAATCCCCTAGTACCAAGGAAGTTGTTTGAGAAAGAAAACTCCTTGTTCATGAATCCATGGTGAATATATGAAATTCCACCAATGAAAAGATTGAGGATAGACTAGAGGAGTTGAGAGTGGAGAAGGAGGTCCTAAAGGCATCAAACAAAGAGTTGATAGAATATATCAATTCTACACTCTTGAGCACTTAAATAAGACAATTTGACCTAAATATAGAGGAGAACAAAAATAGACTTCTAAAGCTACAACACGATAGACAATTTCAGTAGATTGGCCAAACATGGGTAGATCAAATAAAGGCTCAAGGTCCCCCATTAATTAAAAAAAAAGAGGTCTTTTATTGGATGCTGATAAGTTGAGGGAAGCCACTTCCAACCATCAATTGCCAATGCAAAAGGTAGAAGATATCATGACAAAGCAAATGGCCATGTTTCAAGAGGTCACTGACATGAAGACCAATATTGCCATCTCTCACAAGATCCTCAAATTGGGTGAAGATCCATTGTTTCATTAGAAACAATCCTTGGAATTCATAGTGGAAATCTCTATGAGGTCCATGAATGAGCCAATGGACTTGCATGACCTAGTGTAGAAGGTCCTTGAATAGTTATTTGAATTTCTAAATGTATTACATATAGAGTCCTATGTGTCTGCTAATGGAAAAATTATGGATGTTGAGAGGATGAAGTTGAAGTTACTGACATTTGTTGATGAAGCTATTGATCCCCTAAATTTCTAGATTTCAAAGATTTAGGAGCTCTCATCAAGAAACTCAATCATAAGGTGGGCATTAGAGAAGTTCCATTCAAAGGTTTCCAAAGTGGATGAGCTCACAAAAATGCATGACTAATGGATGATTTGAGCTGACAATATCATTATCCTAGGTTTTGAGGAGTTGGACAAAGTAACTAATGCAATGAAAGCTTATAGAGCTAAGCCAGTTACTTCTAGAAAGGCGTGATGCTTTGACATTCTTCTAGACATTTCTCTCTCTCTCTCTCTCTCTCTCTCTCTCTCTCTCTCTCTCTCTCTCTTTGTAGCCATTTATGGAATTCTGTTAGTCTCTGTAACAAACAATGTTTCAATCATGTCCTATTTTTAGTTTATTCTATTTAGAGATGCTCTATAATACAATTGTCTACTATAACTAGCTAGTTTGAGAAGGTCTATATATGTAATATTTTGAGAAGTTAATAAGATCAGTAAAAATTACTTTGGATGGGACTACTGTGTGTGACTCTAAGTCCTTTTTTCAATTCTATTGTTCATCTAGTTTTAGTATAGTATGTAGAATGAATGTGCTATTGTTGAAAATCTAATGAATACAAATGAATTTGGTTTTATTTCCTTCATTCAGTAGATCATATGCCTTACTTCCTTTAGCATAAGTATCTTTTTGTTCTTTTTGCTATATGTTTTAGTTAATGTGTGTAGTGTAGTTCATTGCATGAGAGGGCCATAAAATGACTAATGGAGTAGCTGAAAGATAGAAAATCTTGGTATTGTCAAGATATCAGTTAACTCTGTAATATCGTAATTACCCATTCTTCTATCCATCCTACTCTCTTGTTGTTGTAATTATTCATGAATTTTTCAATATCTTGCATTTAAATTTGAATAGATTACATTTCATGAGCCAGTCCCCATTTTTGCTTTCCTAGTTTGTTTAAAGTGTTCAACAATCTAGTATTTTCCTCTTATGCTCTTTGATTAAGAGCACACCCACAAAATCCAAAAAATCAAAATTTATTGTAAATCGTGCATTCAAAAGGGAGCTATACCTTTCAATTCAAGTGTCTATGATATATTATTGCACTAATCCATTATATTGTTAACTTCTTTTTCCTCCACAAGCCATTGGACAATTTTAGAATCAAGGTATAAACTAAAAAGATAAGGGAGACTAATTATTAAGAAACAAATATCTATGTAATCACTTAGCCTATTAGTCCATATTGGTCAAAGGTTGATCAAAATGGTTAAAGTATTCAAAGTCATTAAATATCATGGAGGGAGCATAAAAATCATATTTCTATTTTATCCAGTTAATATTGGTCATGTTTACAATGTTTGGGTGCATCCTAATGACACTTATATTTCAACCATGAAGAGCATAGAAAATTCATGCGAACCCCAAACCTGAGTGTCTCCAAGGTGCCCTGAGCACGTTTTAATTGCAATCTTCCAATTCTTGTAACTTGAAACTCACCAGGCCTATCAAAAAAATGTTAGATGCTAGAGGACTATGATAACGATGTCCCTAATAACCTCCCTCAATTCTGAGAGATTTATTTTCTTGGAATTGGTATAGCCATCTTGATTAATGTCAAACCTCACAATGTTCCTTAGTGAATAGGTGTACCACTATACAACTTTTGAAAAATTTGGTGTGGCATCATTTCATCATTTTTGTTACCTTTGGATGGTCAGGTGAACCCTAGTGATACCATTGTTTCAATAATGGAGAGCCTAGAACATCCATGAGAACCTTGAACTAGAGTGTCTCCAAGATGCCCTAAGCACATTTAGGTTGTATTCTTTTGATGCTTGTAGCTTGCGACTTGTGAGGCCTATCAAAAAAATATCAAATACTAGAGGAACATGATATTGATGTGCATAATAACCTCTCTTAGTTTTGGGGGATTCAATTTGAATTAGAATTGGCACAACCATCTCGATTGATGCCAAACCTCACATTGTTCCTCAGTGAATTGGTGCACCAATGTTCAACTTTTGAACCATTATTTGTCGCATCATTTCATTGGTGATGCTAGATCCAAATGGCTAGGTGGACTCTAGTAACACCTAAGTTTTTAGCACAGAGATTGTAGAACATTTGTGAGCACCCCAAACGAGAGTGTCTCCAAGGTGCCTAAGTAGGTTTAGGCTAAAAACTTATGAAACTTGTAACTTAGAACTCATGAGGCCTATCAAAAATTGTCAAATGCTAGAGGACTATGATATCAATGTCCAAAATAACCACTCTTAGTTCTAGGAGATTCAATTTTTTTTGGAATTGAGATAGCCATCTCAGTTGATACCAAACCTCATAATGTTCCTCAGTGAATTGGTGCACTAGTGTTCAACTTTTGAACCATTCATCGTGGCATCATTTCATCGGTGTCATTAGCTTTGGATGGCCAGGTGCACCTAGTAACCACTATTTCAACCATAGAGATACTAGAATGTTCATGAGCACCTTGAACTATAGTGTCTCTAAGGTACCCTAAGCATGTTTGGGGTGCAATCTTTTGACGCTTGTAATTTAGAACTTAGAAGGCCTATTGAAAAATTGTCAAATACTATAGAAGCATGATATCAATGTCTACAATAACCTCTCCTAGTTATGGGGGATTCAATTTTGTTTGATATTGGTACAATGATATTGGTCGATGCTAAACCTCACAATGTTCCTCAGTGAATTGGTGCACCAGTGTACGAATTTCAAACCATTCACTATGGCATTGTTTCATTAGTGCCATTAGCTCTGGATGGTCAGGTGAGCCCTATTGACACTGATGTTTGGACCATGTAGAGCATAGAGCCTTCATGAGCATCCTAAATTGAAGTGTCTCCAAGGTGTCATAAGCATGTTTGGGCTGCAATATCCTAACACATATAACTTGGAAATTGTGAGGACTATTGACAAACTATTAAATTGTAGAGGACCATGATATCAATGTCCACAATAACCTCTCTCAATTCTAGGACATTCAATTTCATTTGATATTGGTACAACAATCTCAGTCAATTCCAAGCCTCACATTGTTCCTTAGTGAATTAGTGCACCAATGCACAACTTTCAAACCATTCATCCCTCGAAAGTTCACAAAAAACACAAATCTAAGTGCTTACAATGTGTATCAAACACATTTGAGAAATGATATTCGAGGGTCATAACTCAAAGCCCTTGTTTTTTTGTTTGTTCAATGTGTTCATAGTTAGTTGGATGTTGAAAGTTTTTAAGGGATTGTCTCCACTTCTAGCTATTTTTTCTCAATGAGGGAATTTGGTTTTGGGGTTTCTTAAATCTTTGGAGGAGTTCAATTCTTTTTTATTAGTGTGATATTGATTTCATAAACCATACACAAGATTCTAATGAACGAGAATTCAATAAACAAGATTCCATACACTATAAAAATACACATGCAAAAAAATTCACAATAATATAATATATCAAAATATATAATCATATATAAATTTGATTCAAATATATGTCAAAATGTACATTTTTATACAAAATATAGTGCATGCTATCAAAATATGTCCATGAAATCATAGTTTATAGATAAACTATGACACATGCCATCTGAAAATGTGCCATAAGGTATCCCTAAAAACTACTATATCATAGGTTGTGGGAGGATCATCAAAATAAAATCTCTTTGATCTACTCTTTGAACTTAGTAGATACTATATGAACAAAAGAGACAAAAGCCAAGTTAGACTAGTTTATTAAATGATTTGTACATATAAAATATAAATTTATTCAAATGCTTATTGATCAATAATGAAGGCAACTTCATTTACCTCTCTCCCCACCTTCCTTTGCTACTCAGGAGTCCTTGCATATGTACTCAAAAAAGAATTCACCACACTAAGTCACACCTAAACATGTTTGTATGGTTGTCAGATTGATCTCATACTTAGACTATAATGTTATCAATGATAAAATAATAAATTAATAACATAATTAATAATTCAAATTATAGTTTGCCTTAGGTGATCTCTGATCAGCAAATAAGTTGTGTGCTCAAAGAGACAAAGCCCTACTGATCCCCCTTCATTACATCATGTATTTTTCCTACAATAGTTAAAAATATGGTTTTTACAATGATGACAATCATTTCTTATAATGTAAGAACACTAAGATAAGTAAAAAATAAATCAAAAAATAAATAGTATAGGGCTCTTTCTATGAATGGAAATACTTGAGGGTCTACGATGGTGAATCTAGGTATCTAAACCATTAGAGGTCATCCCATATAAAATTAAAAATACAACAATATTTCATTAACACAAACAATTAAAAAGTACATATCTCTCTATATATGCATTTAATGACTTTAAAACATATAATTAACCACCCCCCCTCCCCCCCCCCTCACCTTGTTAATGGTTGGTGGCATAACCCCTTCACACTATTCCCCATTAACAGGTGAAACCTATTGTATCATCTTAAAATGGAAGCACTTCCATCTTGGTATGTTTAGCACCCACTTTTAGTACATTTATCATGATATATCTGCATTTAGGATGTATTTTTCACTTAATTCTTCCATTTTAGGTGAAATTAGGGTTAGGATCTTGAGGATTCTCCTTAATTTCCCTCCTCTATGGCTCTATTTTCTAGGTAGGACTTAGGAATAGGTCCTTCTAGCCTTCATCACATTCATTATAGTATTTTGTGCCTATTCTTGACATTCAATACTATTCTGATATCATTTCTATGTTTCTGGGTATCCTCATGACTTTTTACTTTCTGATCTAGTTGGGTTTTGACCCCTAGGTCAACCCTAACCTAGGGAAACATTGATGTCATCCCTAACCTAGGTCAAGGTCAAGATCATCCCTAACCTTGGTTAGGGTCAAGGTTGACCTTGACCCTTTTTTGGATTTGATCCCCTTTTCAAATTTTGGTCCTAGAGGGTCTTGAAATCAATGTCGAGCTTTCAAATTTGAAATGTAGAAGGGGTTTAATTTGGGATTCATTTAATTATTTTTCCTACTTAGTTAGTTATTATGATTGGGCAATAATTTAGGGTGAAATTTGAATTATGGGCCATCACATTACTCTAGGAGCCTCACCTTGAAGCCTCTATATAAAGACTCTCATTTGCATCAATCTACAACTAGAGAAGAGAACTAAAAGGCCAACTAGAATCAAGAGATGACTCTACGAAGATGCAAGATTATAGAAGAATGATATAGAAGATCAAGCTAGTGGGGATATCAATAATTTTTATACCATTGTGAATATCTATTCGGAGTAAGAGAGATCCAATCTTCCTTGATCCACCATTATTGATATTCAAGTATTCAAAGATATAATCATGGGGTAGCAATTATAGATTATGAGTTTGGTAGGATTACTTTAGCCTTAAGGGCTTGGTATACTTTCTTATCTTATTCAAGTCTATGCATTTCTTTATAATACATATTCATGCTAGGATTTTAATCTAGTAGATTAGATCTTGGCATTACACATTCAATACACACACACATTCTATTATATCTAGCTATTCATGGAGGTGGAAATCAACAAAATGGGGTTTGACTAAGGAAAAACCCTATATAGCCACCCCAAAACCCCATTTTTAGATATATGTAGGTGTTTTTTCAAAGATTAGAGTATAAATTTGGAGATCCTTTTTGGAAAACTTCTGAGATCCATGAAAAAAAATGTCATTGGAGTAGTATAGGTCAAGGTTGACTTTTTGGGGCACAATTGTGCCCTAGGATAAGATTATGCCCCGCCAATTGGGTCATGGTCAACATTCGTTTAGAAGGATAAAAGTTTTCTAGGTTTTCTCTATCTCAACATTTCCAATTTGAAATGGATTAAAGATTTTCTAGAAATTGTGCATAGGCTTCAGAAAACATGTATTTCTAGATCGGTGCTATTTTGAGGTATGTATCTTATCTTGTTTAATTTCAAGCATTTCTATTACTTATTTCATATCCAATCTAAAACAATATACATGAATACTAGTGAATATCTTATGCATTATTAGAGATCCATTTTTACCCTATTTATTTTGGTGAACCCGCAATAGACAACTCTTTCTTTTGATGTTAGATTTTCATCTTGTGTTACATCTTGCATGTTAATTAGATTTCTTTCATTTATATTTTTCAAAAATACAAAAAAAAAAAGAAGAAAAATTCTTTAAAAATTCAAAAATATTTACATTTTAATGCCTATCATATTCTTGTTTGGAATACTCTGAGGAGGTTTTTATTGTAAAAGAGGATAGATTCCCTAATGAGGTACATGGAAGTGAGACTTAAAATTGTCTAGATAAGATCTCCATTGATCCTATTCCTATTTCACTCTCCTCCACAACCTCTACAATTGACCTTTACTATAGGCTGTGTACATGGTTACCTTCGTGTTCAAATATATGCAATATTGATAAAACTAAAATGATATATCCTACACCTTTGATGATGGTAAAAGGATTCCCTTGAATAACAATTAAGGGTAAACTTAGATATCCTTTGGATTTATTTTATAATACTAATTCTATTTTACATTCTTATCACACATGGAATAACCCTCAGCCTATTATTCTAGATTCTTTACTACCTTCTCAACCTATTCTACCTCAAGCTCCTAATTTTTCTTCTACCTTTAAGGAGTATAACTTAGTTGATTAGTTACGTGCTACTCCTACTAATATATCTTATGGGAGTTACTTCAAACTTCTCTAACATATTATGAGGCATTGTAAAAATCTTTATTGACTCTTCCTACTTTGCCTCCTAATCATAACAACATTCATTCTATTTTGGATTGCATGCATTTTATGCCTTATGTACCTCCTATTGTCTTTTCTAATAATGATTTACTTTCTATTGAGGTGCAACATCAATATGGTGCTCTTATGGTTACTATTTCTATTAATTAGAATATCATTGAAAGAACATTAATTGATAATGAATTTGGGCTTACTGTTTGTATCATGGAGATGCTTAAAGTGATTAAGGATGATCTTACTACTATTCAACCTAATAATGTCCCTATACGTGGATTTGATAATATTTTGAAAAGAACTTTGGGCATTATTACTCTACCTATTAAATTAGGTTAGGTCATCTTGAATATGCCTATCCATGTTATGTTTGGACCTCTCAATTATAATCTTCTATTAGGAAGACCTTGGTTACATACTATGTATGTCATTCCTTCTACCCTTCATCGCAAGATTTAGTTTATTTATAACAACTTAATGTATACATTACATGCAAATGATGTGCCAAATAATTTCTTAAATGTAGAATATGTTAAGATCTATGAGCCTCTTCAACCACTTAAAGAGATTGAAAAACAACCCAAGATAAAACAACATAAGATTTAATAGTTAGAAACTTCATCTTCTTCTTTAACTGAGGATGATTGGGGGACATTAGATTTTAATCCTACTTTCATTGGAGAATATAAGGTCTCTGATTTGGAATTCATGAAGAAACAAAGTTTATTTGAGAAACAAGTTTTTATTCCTTCTCCGCTTTCTGAGGAACTTAAAAGTAGTTTTTTTTCTCCTTTGGTACAAGATATGATTGAAATGATAAAACTTGATTGTTCTGATATTGTGGAGTATGGCACTCCTTGGACTCCATCTAAAATGGTTGATCAGTATGGTTTTGGTTATCATTTTCTTAAAAAAATAAGATTTAATGGGAAAGGATGTGGTAAATATGAGCAAGGTATACGAGTACCTTTGGATAATGAAATTTATGATCATACATATGGATTAGGGTTTAATTTGTATAAAAATCCATCAAATTTTCGTCTTAATATTAATAATATATGTGGTACTCACTTGAAATTGGTTAAGCCACTTCTTATTAACATGAATCAAACACCTAGTTGGGATATTTTTCCTAAGGATGAAATTTTAAAGGAATTTTTAAGGGTTTATGAAGATTTTCCTAAGTTCCATCACAAACAAAGGAAGCCCTTTTGTTTAAATACAAATATTTATTATAGAGAACATGATAATTAGGATATTGTTCCTTTATCGATGGATCCTCCAATAGAAAATGATTTGTTAATAATTGAGACTGTTGATATTCAAATGAATGAGAATAATCCTGAAAAGATAACAAAGAGTGTGAAATGTTTGAACTAGGATGAATAGGATCAATTAGGTTCCCTTTTACTTGAATTTAAATATATTTTTGCTTGGACATTTTTGGATATATCGGGTATTGATTCTAAGATTGTTACTCATAATATTGTTTTAAAACCAAATATGAAACTTGTGAAGTAGAAAATTCAATAGATGAATCCACAAATTACTTTATTAGCCAAAAGTGAAATTGAAAAATTATTAGATTTTGGATTTATTCATTCTATTGTTTACACAGATTGGATTTCAAACATTGTGCCTATTTCAAAAAAAAGAAAAAAGAAAAATATGTGTACTAATTTTAGAGATTTAAATTTGACATCCTTAAAGGATGACTTCTTGTTACCCAATATTGATATAATTGTGGATTCAACTATAGGTCTTGCTTTGTTATCATTTATGGATGGTTTTTTTGGATATAATTAGATTTTTATTCCTCCTAAATATCAATTTAAAACTACATTTATAACACCTTGGGGAACATTTTTTTGGGTCATGATGCCTTTTAGATTAAAGAATGTTGGAGCAAATTATCAACACACTATGACTTTGATTTTTCATTGTGACATCCATAAGATCCTTAACAATTATGTGGATGATATCTTAGAAAAATCTATGCAAAGAGAAGATCATGTTACTATTTTACGACAAATATTTGAAAGGATTAAAAGTTACAACATGAGATTGAATCCTAAGAAGTGTGTTTTTGGAGTAGACTCTGGTAAATTATTAGTATTTATAATCTCTAAGAGAGGCATAGAAGTTGATACTGAAAATATTGATTCTATTGTTAATATGCTTCTTTGAAAAATATTTCTCAGCTATGCAGTTTACAGGGAAAAATACAAGCTATTCGTCACTTTGCTTCTAAGTTGGCTGATCAAAAAATTCCTTTTACTTACTTTCTTGCAAAGGATGCTACTTTCTCTTGGAATGATGAATGTAAGAATACTTTTTTAAAATTTAAGGATTACCTTGCAAATCCTCATATCTTGCAACCAACTCAATTTGATAAGCCATTTCAATTGTATATTTCAGTGACTTTGAAGGTTGTGAGTGCCCTATTGGTTCAAAATGATGATGATGGTAAGGAAAGATGTATGCATTACATTAGTCAGACTTTACTTGATTATGGAACAACATACACTAATTTGGAAACACAATCTCTAGGTGTAGTTTATGCATGTCAAAAACTTAGGCATTATATTATAAATGCTAAAGTCAATGTGATTGTCAAGTTTGATCCTTTGAAACACCTTTTCTCACAAAGTAATCTCTCTGACCATTTGGCAAAGTGGGTGATGTTACTTACAAAATTTGATCTTAAATTCATTTCCTAGAAGTCTATTAAGGGACAAGCTTGAATGGATTATTTAGCTAAAGCTCCTTATCCTTACTCAGAAACATATTATACTTCAATGCAATTTCCCAATGATATTATTCTAACAATTAAATAAGATGATATTTGGAAATGGTATTTTGATCAATCTAAATGTACGATAGGTTGTGGTGGTCATATTATCTTAATTCCTCCTACAAAAAATCTAATTCCTTTATCATACAAATTAACTTTTCCTTGTACTAATAACATTGTGGAGTATGAAGCTCTTATATCTAGTTTACAAGAAGCTTCATCCCTTAACATCAAACATTTGTAAATATATGGATATTCACAATTGATTGTTGAACAAATTAAAGGAGGCTATCAAACTAAGAATGATAAAATGAAACAATATAGAGATTTGGCTCTTGATGTGCTTTCACAATTCTCTTCTTATATGATTCAAATCTTACCTAGCAAAGATAATTGACATGCATATGCCATGGAAAACACAACTTCTTTGGTGCGTCTTGAAAATAATGTTGAAATTTTTCAATTTACTATAAAAGCTCTAAAAAACCATGCAATTTCTAAAAAGATTACCTTTGATTGTTTTAATTTGTATTTGGATGAATGGTATTACCACATTTTTCATTTTTTGAAAGATAGTACTTTTCTTGAATCAACAATAAGAAACACATGTAATTGTATTAGGACACTTGTAGTACATTACATCATTTTAGGAGATATGCTTTACAAACACTCTTACAAAGGATTGTTATTAAGATGTCTCGATAGAACTAAAATTTTGGTAGCTTTGGGAGAAGCTCATTTTGGTTCTTGTGGAGGACATTTTGGTGGAAAATATTTGGTTAATGAATTAATTAGAATGGGATATTATTGGAAAATGATTGTGAAGCCCTGCCAAGGGATCGAAAAGAATTAACCTAAAGTTTTAGTAAGTTTACCAACATTTTTAAAATAAAATAAAGAAAGATAAATCATACACATCAAACACATAGTATTGGAAGCAATAACATACAATCAACTAAAAGTATACATAATAGGTTACATTCCTTAAGGATCCCATGACATCAGGTCACATTTAAATTTAATCAATACTAAGTCTAACAAATACCACATCCACATGAAAGAATAATTAAAAGTCCAATGTCCATTTAAATAATATACATTTGTTCCAAATGCCTCTTGACAAATGAAATTCGAAATGCTCAATCATTCACTATACATGTCATAGGGTACGAAAGGCTAAAAGAATATACATATGTAAAAATAGAAATACATCATCCTCCTTGGATCCATGATACAAAGTATAATACAATAAATCAAACCATCCATCATAAAGATATAACTATCCATCATAAAACACAAAGATAGAAAGAAAGGAAATGCAGACAAGGAAACTTCAGCCATGGGATCAATAGATAGATCTCAATGGAAGAGTTAAAAGCACTACCACCTGATCATGTGGAGCCTAAATGGCCCATTCCCACTACACTAAGGAGATAGTCTCAAGTCCTAAACAAGATATCAAACCACATAACATAAGTACTCTCTAAGACCAAGAAATCCTAAAGGTATGCTAACTCAAGGGTTCCAAGATAGGTCAACATCTATACCCAGAGGCACACAAGACATGTAGGAAACTACTATGTAAGTAGGCAAGTGTCATTGCATGAATCATGCTAGAGTTACCCTGGGAATCTCTCAAGACCCTGACCCCTTAGTGATCCCTATGCGGCCACTAGTATCCTCTTGTATTGACAAGGCATACTATAGATGCAAGGTCACAACCAAGCATTCTCTCTGCTCCCATCCTAGTCTATACTAGCACTCGAGGAATCAATAAGAACATACGAAGACTCTTATTAGGTTTATTTTATTCCCATTTAGTGTAATTTTTTCACTTATTAAACAACTTACAATGGGTTACCCTGAGAACCACTTAGGGCTCTGACCCCCATTACAAGCCACTCTTTGACATCACATACAAATTACCTACCCTAAGCTCATGAAATAAAAAATAAAGAATCATAGTAAAATCACCTTAGTCCTCTACAAGTGACTGGAAAGCATCAAAAGATAATTCACAGTAATCACATCAATTCTCTACAAGCAACTAGAAAGCATCCCAAAAATAATATTGATCAAAGACTCATAATGGTTAAGTCAAACATGTAACAACATGACATCACCAAGAACAAGAAAACAAGCACCTTAGTCCTATCAAAGTGATTGGAAAGAAATTCAAATATAACTAATTGAGGACTCAAAAATGGTTAAGTCAAGTAAGTTATACATTCACCTCAGTGTCACACAAGAACACTAGAAAGTAATAACAATCAATAGATCAACACATATCATGGAGCATACCATCACATTACCATGGTTAAGTAAAATAATCAAGATCGAGTTACCATAGTACCACACTCATAGAACTTCCAAGCCTTTGGTAGACATCCTTAGATAGGTCAACAATATAATCAACCCCCAACCCAAAACATAGGCATCACACAGAAAACAAGACAATCTCACAGTTTGGATTGATTTCAAAAATATATTGTTGAGTTAAATAGTTTTAGTTTTAGTTTCTCATTTAATACATGTTTCAAGTACATAAGTATCACAGTTCACCCTTATAGTTAACCCATTCTTATTTTTAAATAATTTGTGCAATTACCCCTATTTGATTCAAGTAAATTTTCCCAAAATAACCAAAGAGTAATAATTTATTTAAATTATTAACATAATACTCGCTGATTTTCAAATGAAATAATCTATGATTTTTATTAAAAATTAGTATTATAATAGTAAAATAAATTTAATACTTAATCAAACATCTTCTATTATTAATTAACTTAAATTAAACAAAATTTAACTAAATTAATTAAGAATTACATACATACATACATACATATATATCATATTAATATTATTTAACTATTTATTAAATTAAATAATATTAATAAAACTTATTAATAACATTAATAACAATTGTTAATTTAAAATTTAATATAATATAATTTTAATAAAATAATTTTTAACAAATAAAACTTAATAACAAATGTTAATTTAGAATTTAATATAATAAAATTTTATTTAAAATAATTTTTAATAAATTAAATTTAATAAACAAACAAAATAATAATAAAAAGAGGTGTTTATTTAAAGGCTCACTAGCCTTGGGAAGCCATGGTAGGCCAGTTGCCGTTGCAGTAGGTGTACCTGCTACTCACGGTAGTAGGCCTATCGTACAGCCTTAAGGATGCCGACAGCCCATGCTTGCCACCACAAAAAGGTAAGGGGGAGGTGGGGGTGTCACGACCCCACCTCCCATTTAATATTATTTTGTTTTAAAATTTATTTATTTTTTATTAATATACATATATTTTAATAAAAAATTATTTTATATAAAAATTTAATACAAACAAATATTCACCCTTTTTAAGATTCACACACACACACACACACACACACACATATACTTCCAATATGATCACCCCCCATATTTTGTTATTATTTTTATTTTTTATTTTTAATAAGAATTCCAATAGTACCCTGATAGGGAAAATACAACCAACCAGTCAATTTTTTTTTGATTTAAATTTTTGATTTCAATACAAAACCCTTCCCTATATAATTTCCAAATTTTAAATCCACTGAAGGGGAAATTCTAATGATATTTTAATCTTCCTATATATGGATGAAGTCAACATACATACCAACAATTTTAGAGTTAAATATTAGAAGATTCATCACAGTGAAATTTGGATAAACGATTCAACAACAATGAAGAATAAAAGTTTCAACAATCATGAAGAAGACAGAATATCAAATTACATAATTCATTCACTGATCAAAACACAAGACCCTACCTGAGCCTAATGCTAATACACAACCACCTGAAAATTGTGAGAGTATTCACTTCTATCCAAAAACTCCTCTCTGAAAATTTTCCCAAGAATCCTTCTTCCAAAATTCTCCATCCATCAAAAAAGAACCCCCAAGTTGTGATATGGAGTTCTCTCCTAAAATCGGGGCACTAATTGTGCATTCACCCAAGAGAACTCCTTGCTCACCAGACTTCAACTCTATATTAACTTTTCTTTATCTTTCTTTTATCTTTTCCATGCACGTAAATTGCATTATGAAATTACTTTATTTAATTTTCACTTGACTTCACTTTTAATTAATTTATTAAATTTAATCTCATGCACAGTTTATGCAATTAAAATATCTTTATTAAATTCACTTGTTTTATCTTTTTAATTAATTTCTTATATTTTAACCTCATGCATACATCACGCAATCTAAAAACTTTTAATAATTTAATATCTTTTCACTTTTTAATTTATTTTTGAAACTTAATTGATAAGCTATTTATTAACTTAAATAATAATATTATTTAGCATTTATTTAAAAATGTACCCTAAATATATTATTATTAAATTAAATAAATATTATCACATTCTAAATTTATTCTTATAACTTTCATCCTCAAATTAAATTTTTTTCATACTCGGCTGAGTTTGGAGGGGGGTGTTATAAAACCCTCACCCAAGCCAAACACTTATCATGTTTTTGTTCATCGTTTTGTAGGGTTTTGGTGACTGAATGAGGTAATGCATAAACTTCACCCACGTAGCAGTGCAACCAACACCCTCAAACTCTCATGCACCCGCAGTGGTAATTTTGTCCACATAGTGGCGTGGCCTGTGCCCTCAAATTTCATGCACTCGTGGTGGCAACTTTACCACATAGAGGCATGACCTATGCCCTCAAATTTCATGCACCCATGGTGGCAAATTTTCTCGCATGGCGGTGTGGCCTACACCCTAAAATTATATGGGCCTATGGTGGTAACTTTACCTGCGTGGTAGCAGGGTCTGCACCCTCAAATTTCATGCGCCCATAGTGGCAACTTTGCTTGTGCAGTGGTGTGCCCTATGCCCTCAAATTTCAAGCACTCACAGTGGTAACTTTGCCCATGCAGTGGCGCGGCCAGTGCCCTAAACTCTCATGCACCTGTAGTGGCAACTTTGCCTGTGCGGCAATGCCTTGATCTCTCATGTGTGCCCGTGGCAGGGTCATTGCCTACATGATGGTGCCTTAAATTTATGCACGTGGCACACCTAACATAATACATGCCTGCGCTTATGTGGCATCACTTGTGCACGCGCGACACCCCTATATGCACCCCTTTTTTAAAATTTTCTTTAAAAATGTTGAAAAAAAAAAAGAAATTATATATATATATATATAAATTTAAAAAATAATAAAGGAAATAAAAGGGATATAAAAAAGAAGAAGAAAATATTAAAAATAAATGAAAATAAATAAAGTGTCTAAATGGGGGCTCTTTCTTTCTTTTCTTTATTTTAATTAATAGTTTTTTTACATTTTTTGGACTAATAACAGTTTTTTCTCATAATGTATAGATATTTAAATGGCATCCATGTCTAGAGTAGCACCCAAACCGGTAGTCTTCAAGTTCCAAGGTGTACCTTCAAAGTCAAGATTCCATGATGATTACACTGAGATCAGAGATATCGACCTCGAGCATATAGATCTAGAAAAATTCTAGATAATTTACAACAAGACAATAGAGAGGTCAACTTTGGTGTCTACATTGATCTGTTCTAGGTTAGTGAACACAACATCTCACCCAATGTCAATACACTTGACTAAGCTAATCATAGCCCTATCACAGTATTTTGTTCCTGATGAAAGAATAGTCAAGAGTGTCATCGAGGAGATGGTTTTGGATCTACGACCTGACAACATTGAGAGGGTCTTCAATCTTCCAAGAGTAGATCAATTCATCTGATTGTCATATGAAGTAGCTAAGAGATGGTATAGGGAGCACCAAAAAGAGGCCATTGACATCATACAATCCTCATACCTAATTGAGAAGCCTCCTTGGGGAAGGATAATAGGAAAAGTAGACATGACTTGAGGATACATGAAGGAAGACATTGGATACTCTATTCTTCCTCTGAGTAGGGTCATGGGCTTACCCATAGCTAGCCACCTCAAAACCTTCATGGTCAACTTCATTGAGGCCATTAGACAAGAAAAGATACCATTGGATTGGGCCACCACACTAAGTGAAAGCTTGTGTGAGTAATTGAGGATAGTAAAGGATAAGAAGAAGTTTTATATGACTTCTTACATGGTGTACCTACTAGTAGTGAGGGAAATAGACTATCCTGGTTTGTACAGGAAAGGTAGTATGCAAGACTCCAATGCCTGGCCCTATATAGTCAACCCTCAACTAGTGAAGAAGAAGCTCTCAGTGCAGAGAAAAGAATACAAAATTGTGAATGATGCATTCATCTTTGTAATCATTTGATTTATTAAAGAGGACTATGGGAAGAGGTTATCCGATGAAGCCAAATCACAAGTCACATCTCTTAAAGCCTACTTCATCCAATTCAAAATGTTTACCTATCTATAAGTAGCTAGTGCATCCATCAATCCTAGGAAGCTCTCGAGATACCCAAGTAACAAATTGGTACTATTGGAGATCTCCTAGAAAATTGAGATGGCCTATGAGAAAATAAAGAGACAACAGAGACCTTGCTGGGCATGGCCATTGGTCACTAGAGCATATCAAGTGAAGCAGAAGAAAGACATTCCATATTTTGAATAGGACTAGGAGAACTATCCCCTTGAAGAATACAACTCTCCCTGGCCATATTTTGACAATGTTAGGAAAGTGGAGAGTCTAGCGGGAAAGGACTTCCATCATGAGGATGCTATTGAAGATCATTGGATGAATGCCACAAATGACTATGATGTCCACATTAGGGACTATTTTAGGATGAATTTGTATCTAGAAGAAAAGGCTCTCTAGTTGAACATCCTGGATGAGATAAGGCAACAGGATTCTAAGGAATCACTAGATCCCTTGTTTAATGTAGATAAAATTGGTGAAAGATTAATTATCAATGTAGAGGTTGATAGGGAGGAAGGAGATGATATTAATCATTAAGAAAGACATGTCATCTGAATGACAAAGAATTGGATTAAGAAACCTTTTCCACTTGATCCAATTCCAGATATAGTGATTTTCCATGCACATGCTCACCCAGGAAGGGGTAAAGGAAGGAAAGTCACAATTCCTACCTTTGTGCTCCAGTCACCTATCAGGCTAGAGATAGTTTACCAACTTGATTTCTTGATGGGATATTATCAACCTCCTGAAAAGGAAGGGAAAGAAAAAAAGAAAGAGGAGCTCTCCTTAGAGGATTCAGAATAAATAGGCACCTTCCCAGCAACATGAACAAAGTCCACAAGGGTCTCAAGATACTTGAGCTACCCAAGTGCAGGATGAACCATAGTTTCCTCTCATTGTATCTAGCCAACTAGAAGAGGGAGAGAATCCACAAGTCTCCATTCCTCCTAGGCAAGATGAACTTGCTTCTCCTTCTACCTCTAAGAAATAGAAGAAAAGAATTAAGATTCAGATGAAGAAAAGGAAAAGGATTAGTAGAAGATTAGTGCCCAATCCATCTATTCCTAAAAGTATTCCTAAAGGAGATGAATAGGAAGAAGAGGAAGAATTAGAGGAGGAAGAGGAAGAGAAACAAGTGCCCCTATAGGGAAGAACTCTGCTAGCAAGAGCTATGAAGTTACAAAGAAGAAAGAGTGTGATGAGTACCCTACCATCCACTCAAGAAAAACCATTAGAGCTCTCTTCTTTAGAAGATGAAGTACAATAGTGTGTGGATGAGCAGAGTGAAGGGAGTGATGATATTTTCTAAGTATCAAATTTTAATTTCATTCCCATAGGTACAGAGTTGATTGGGGATAAGATGAGGGACACTCCTATAGGTGAACCTCAACAAGAAGATTGGATGCAAATGCTGCTAGATACCTAGGGTCCTAATCTTACTCCTCCATCCCCTCCTCAAGTTATAATGGTAGAACAGGGCTTGGTGAGTCCCCCACCTTAGAGTTTAGAGGAAGAGCATGTTTAGAAGGAACCATTATCAGAGGAGAGATTGGAACAAATAATAACTAGTGAAGTGTCAGAAGGAAAATGGTGGAATATTCTCAGCCACTTTCCCATGACACTAAGGTTTAGGCTACAGGGTCTACTAAGACTGAGGCTATAGAAGGAGAACCCTCCCAATAGGATACAACTCCCAGTAGGAATGACAAAGGAAAGGAAGTCATAGAACACACTCCTTCATCATCAAGAGTCAGGTCCTCAGTAGGACACATCGCTAGATGGATTCAGAAGGAGATAATGAGGAGTACTAAGCCTCAATTTTGTGCTTCAAAAGATGATATTTGTGACATTGCAAAAATATTAAACAAACCTAAGTCTCCATCACATGAGGTATCTGAGGTATCACCATTGGAATTTGTCACCACCATACGGAACCAAGATTTATTTGCACAAGTGGCTCTCCCTCCTAAAGGCATAGATGTAGAAAGCCTTAGCCTTGAAGATTATGAGTTAAAGGATGTTATGTTGGGAAGGCCTACATGGGATTCAGCCTAAGAAATGATGACTATGGGAGTCAAAGAGGTCCTCAAGTAAATGGAACAAGAGGAGATTGAACTTCATGCACTTTAAAGGCAAGTTGAGATCCTAAAGGGATATCTACCCAAAGTCATTGGTCCTCTTATCCTAAACACCTAGAGCAAACTCTAAACATTGTACTTAAAGAAGGGGGAGGTGTGCAACTAGACCCATTTTTGAGAACTTGTCAGGAATGGCAAGAGAGTTTTGAAGAGAAAGGTATTACAACCATCATAGGGAATTTGAAGTTATTGCATGCTATGTAGGAGAATGTGAATAAGATCGTAGCAATTTTGAAGTAGGACTTCAATATCATGGATGAGGTACATGCCTAGAGTAAGGATTTTTAGACTCTACAATCCATAAAGGGCCAAAGATATTGAGTTTTGATTGATGTATATACCAGAGAAGAATTCAATTTGATCAATGATTTGATAGAGAAAATAGCGGATAGAAATAAGGTAATGGAGACATTACATGAGGAGATCCATAGGCTCAAGGACCAAGCTTGAGAGTGAATTTTGGAAGCAAAAAGACATTATAGTGATGCATGCTTGGATATTTTTGAAGATGAGGAATAAGAGAAATTGTTACTTGTAGAGACAGTAGTGCAAAATTTCAAGAATATTTTTGTGGAGATTGTAGATGATGAGGACATTTGACAAGCTTTTAGGATAGAAGAAGCCTTATTAGAGTTGGACACCAAACTCAGAGATTTTGCAAAGACTCAAATTGAGGTGGACAACTATAGATAGAAGGTAAGAGAAAAGTATGAGGCTTTAGATCTTCCAGATGTGGCTAAGATAACTAAGATGATAGAGAAATTCAAGGGCAAACATCTAAACATAGCTTTGGGATGAAGAAGAACAAAACCTAGATGCTAGAATTTCAATTTTGACACTTAGTAAAATTTTGAGATTTTTGACCCTATCAAAGTTTGCTGCTCTGCAGGTCTATAGGTTGGCAACTTTGCAATTCAAAGGTATGCCAATAGATAACTGCTAGTTTCAAAAATAGCACCTTCCATGCATCAAGAACACATTTTGATGATAGTTTAACTTTGACACATGCCTAGTGAAGGACCAGCTTCTATTTTTGACACCTCTAAATGCTCCTACTTTGACTGAAGGCTTTCTCCTACTTTTTCTCTCAGGCTTTCTCTATTTTTGACATGTAAAGGGCTCATGCATCCAATTGATGAATAAAATATGGATGGAGTCCCTGTAAGCACCAGATTAGTTGTTAGCCTGTATATATTTAGTTTATTTTAATGTTTTAAAAGAATTTTATTACATGAAGATATCTCTCACTCTCAACAAAAATTGAGGAGACAATTTCTTATAAATACCCCATTGTAATATGTAACAAAGGTTGCCATTATTATGCAATAAAATTATGCTTTTGGTGCTTGCATTTGGAGTGTAGTGATTCTTGTTTGAATGTGTCATTGTTTTGTGAATTTTATTAATGAGATTGTGATTGAGCCAAAGGATTATTGCATTGTTTCTGGTTGCCTGATCTTCTAGTTCTGGTGTTTGCTACAAATTTACAAATTCTGCTGAAATAATGAGCTTGAGAAGAGATCATCAAATTGTGTCTACATAGCCTTTTGTCTTGCATGAGCACACTTTCTATGGCCTTGCAATTTGATGAAAGGTGAAATATCATATGATTGTTAAAGTTTCTCACTGATGATTGCATCAGTGGATTCTAGGAAGCACTGCTCCTATTTTCATTGGTTTCTTACCTATTTCTTTGAAAGTTTAAATCATAGCATGTTGTTTTCTATAGCTTATGTCCATTTAGAATTTCAATTTCACGTTATTTCAAATTTTATTTTATTTTCTTTTAGTTTCATTATTTTCTTTGCTAACCCTTTGTTAGAATAGGAACTCAATGTAGTTGCACCATTAGATTGAATTCATTGAAAACCCAAAAAATACAAAAATATTGTTCTTTTGTGTGTGATTTTGAGACAAAAAATAGATTTAATTCATTCAAATATCATAGTAGAACTAGCAAAGGCCTCCTCATGAACATTCACATTTATCTTCAACTAAGTGGATTTTCGTACATCGCAAGACAAATACTGAACCTTGGAGTTGATCCTCAAAAGATTAGCTTTTCAAGAGAAGAATTGCACAATGGATTCCTACCATTGACCTCATGCAAAATGACCACCCAATAGTACTAAACTTAGATACTTGTCCTAATTTTCAAATAGGACAAATGGCTTAAAGGTTTGAGATTTGGACTCAAGAATTTATCTCCACTCTCTTATTGTTAAGATAATGCGATAGGGTATGCTCATCCTGGCAATTTAGGGAAGTCGATACTTGGTACCAACAACTTGCATAAAATCCATGCATGTACAAACATAATATTCTAAGCTAAAAAAAAAATGGCAAGAAGTGGTGCATTATGTAGATCCTGACTAGCAGCTAACTATGACTCCCTTCCTTAACAACATTAGAAATGCCATACATAAAGAAAACATACACGCACACCATACACATGTAGTATGGGGTAAGTATCCATAAGAAAACACATGTGGTAATACATCTAACTAATCATCATTCACAACTAAAAATAGTATAATAATCATCATGCATACATAAAGTACAAAGTACCAAGTAATCTCATCTTATATCAACTAAATATAAAATCGTATTTGATAATCTCAAAACAATACTACTAATAATCAAGCATAAAACTGGCCTAAAAGAGTTTGGCAATGATAATAGAAATGTCAACTAGGGGCAAGCACTACAATGATGGAACAAGATTCTTTTATGTTTGTTAAGAAATGTCCTCAATGTCAACAACATAGTAATTTGATTCATGCTCCTACTCATGAGCTTCGTAATCAAGTTTCTCCATGGCCTTTTAGTATTTGGTGTTTTGATCTTATTGGAAAAATCTCATCAACTTCTTCTCAAGGGTATACTTACATTTTAACTATAGTTTATTTCATGAAGTGGGTTAAAGTTTTTACTCTTCATTCAACAACTATAGATGTTATTTGTGGTTTCATCCTTAATAATATCATAACACGATTTGGTATACCTTCAGTGATAGTTTCAAATATTGGTACAACTTATTTTAAAAAACAAGTCATGAAATTCTTGGAGAAATATTGAATTCAACATATATTTTCAATTCCTTATTATTCTAAATCTAATGGCCAAGCTAAAGCGTCAAATAAAATTATTGAGGAGATTCTAAGAAAAACAATTAACAAGCATGTGAAAGATTGGCATACTCAATTGACATATGTTTTATGGGCTTATAGGACAAGTGTTCATACTATCATGAATACTTCTCCTTACAATCTTGGTATTGACACTATTATGCCTTTGAAATTAGAAATACCTTCTTTACATGTTTCATTTAATGGGATAATAAATAAAGATACTTTTTGAGAACAACATTTACAAGAGTTAGAAATCTTGGATGAACAATTGCTAGAGAGTCACAATATGGGATTTTGACCTAATTACAATTCACAACTTATCTTGTATATTTTAGATCACTTTTTAGATCACAACATTTTCTTGGCTTTTAGTCTTTGCAACTCTGACAGCTTGTCCTCTTCTCAAGCTTTGTCTCCTTGAGTCTCCATGATCAATGTACCAGTGCAATCATCTCTCTCTAACCACTTATCAAAGTAGAGTCTTTGTGCTCTATTCTTCCTTCTCCTTGATGTCTTCTACTTGACACCCTTCAACCACTATACAATTTTGGCACACCAGCAACTCTTGCTTCTTTGGCCTGTGACTCCTTAAATAGAAATTTAGAATCCTCTTTCCTATTCAATTCTTCCCTCCTTTAATTTTGGTTTTAATGGATTAAGTAAGATTCATTGAATCTAACCCATAACTTGTGTTGCTTTCTCTTTTGGTTGATCATTTTCATAGCGTGGTAACCTCATCTAGTGGTATCTTTTCCTATCTGATGGTCTCAATGAAGTTGACCATAAAGGTGTTGGGGTGACCTACTATGGGTAAGCCCATGACTCCACTTAAGAGAATGATGGAATAACTAATATCATCCTTCATGTATCCTCAGGTCATATCCACTTTGCTAGTTATCCTTCCTCAAGGAGGCTTCTCAATGAGGTACGGGGATTGTATTATGTCAATTGCCTCTTGTTGATGCTCCTTGTATCATCTCTCAGCTGCTTCATATGAAAGTTTGATGAAATGATCCACTTTTGGGAGGTGGAAGACCATTTCAATGTTGTTACGTCATAGGTCAAACACCACCTATCCCATGACACTTTTGACAATTCTCTCTTCAAGAATGAAATATTGTGATAGGGCCATGATTAGTTTAGTTGATTGTAGCAACACAAGGTGTGATACTGCATTCACCAATCTAGAATAGATCAATGCAGATACAAAGGTAGACCTCTCTGTTGGTTTGTTGCAAATCCTCAAGAATTCTCCTAAGTCTATGTGTCCCAGGTCGGTATCTCAGATTTTTGCATGGTCATCATGGAATCTCGACTTTGAGGGTACACCTTGGAATTTGAACATGATAGGTTTGGGTGCTACTCTAGATGTGAATGCCATTTGATTACCTACACATTATGAGAAAAAAATGATTATTAGTCCAAAAAAAAAAATGTTAAACACTATGAATTGAAATAAGCATAGAGCAAAAAAAATGCCCCATTTGGACATTTTATTTATTTTCATTTTTTTCTTTTATCCCTTTTTTATTATTATTTTTTATTTTTATTATTTTTATTATTTTATCATTTTTATAATTTTTTTTTTTTTGAAATTTAAATTAAATAAACAAAAAAAAAATTAAAATGTATGTGGGGTTTTTGGAAGGTGCGTGTGGTTAGGTTTTCAAGGAGTGCAGCTAAGCAAGTGCTGCATGGGTGCAAAGTGCTACTGTGGATGCAAAGCACTGCTATGGGTGCTTGTTGTTATTTGGCACCATGCACATGAGTTATGGCACCATGGACTTTGTTTTATGGCACTGTGAGCACTTTTTTTTTTTTTTTTTTTATCATTGCGGGCTTTGTTTATGGTGCCACTAACTATGAAGCACTACTGTGTGAGCATAGTAGGGACATGAGGCGCTGCCACTGCATGAGTGTAGTGGGAGGGCACAAAGGACTATGGTAATGGTTTTGGTGGCCATGCCACATGTGAAGAGTGGAAGGCATGAAATGCTATGGGAGTAGTTTTGGAGGCCATGTTGCATGTTGAAAATGGAGGGTGCAAAGCACCACAATGACAGTTTTGGAGGCTGCATTGCATGTTGAAAATGGAGGGTGTGAAGCACTATGACAATGGTTTTGAAGGCCATGCTGCATGTTGAAAATGGAGGGCACGAAGCACTGCAGTGAAATAAGTTTTGACACCATAGGTGGGAGCACTGTGAGTGCTAGGTATTGATGCCATGGGCGTGAGCACTATTGGCACGAGTGTGGCTAGTGCCTCGAGTGCAGTTTACCTTATGTGCTGACTAATGCCCCAAAAAAAATGGAAAAAAATGTTTGAGTGTTTGAAAATAGGTATGGGGTTTTATAACCCCAACGCTAGGTGGGGCATTCACTCTGCTCACGAGCATGTGCTTATGCACAAATTGATTTTTAAAAAAAAAAAAAATTCAGACACAATTTTTTTTTTGTTTTTTCAAATTTTTTTGTTTTTTCAATTTTTTTGTTTTTTATTTTTTATTTTATTTATTTTTCTTTTTTATTATTTTTTTAATTTTAAAATTTTTTTGTCTTTTTTTTTTAAATTTTTGATGACTCTAATACTTTTAACTCTAACAATTTTCTCCTGACTCTCGAACTGTGAGTCAAGGAGTTTGAAAAAAGTAGGAGGTCCCCATTCCTAGTAAGGAATGAAGCATGTTTTGTGTATACCACAACAGGTCTTTGCATCACTTTGTGACACTCTCTCCTTTATTCCCTCAATAAGAGGTCTTCAGACTTGTGGTCTTATTTCACTTGTAAAATATTTCTCTACTTGAGAACTCAACACATCAGTATAACCTTCTATGGTTTGATCTACCTTAGTAGGATCTTCATGTCTTCTCTCTTCAGTAGAAGACAAACTCCATTTCTTGGAATCTATAACAAGTGTCTTCTATTGTAATTATGCATTTTCATCAATAGTAGTTATATGTGTTTCTATTATTGTCATAATTACTTATTGATCCATATATGTCTTAGCAATATGTGGACATTCTATGATTTGTATGGTAATTGGATTGGTGGTTTCCATAAAAGTGTCCTTAATGGACTTAGGAGCTTTCTCCTCTTTCTCTGACTCAATAAAAACTATCTTTTTTTGGAACTTTGACAACTATAGTCACATTAGGAAAAATAGTGGTAGGAGTTTCATCCTTAATGATGTCTATCTCTATATGTTGTTCCTTTTCATAAGCCATTTTATCTATAATTTCTAGTAACTATTTAACATCATTGTACAAGTCTTCTATGTTATCCAAATCAACTCTATCATCTTCTTTTTCTTCCTCTTCCACTAGTGTTGATAACATCCCAAAAGATTTCTTCTAGAAATTTTTTCTTTCTTGAACAAAATTTGTAATTCTATTTCTCAAAATTTTATATGCCCTTGTCTAATGCACAAATTTCTATGCAAAATATCTCAAGGCTATAGACATATTAGTTTTACCTAAATTAGGCATAGTTTGGGCCAAAGTAGTTTCCCTTATTTGTCTTTCTATTGGTATCTCTAGTTATTGTTTTCTATTAGTGTCAAACACTTAATCATTTACTACGAAAAGTTTGATGGTCATTAATGTGACCAAACTACTCTATATAGGTTGAGTCATGTATATATACTTGTATATACCAAGCTCTATATGAGCCTAGCAAATATGTGGTTACTGAGTATTTTATATACATGCCAAGTTCAACACTTACCAAGCAGTTCAAGAATATAAGTGTTGAGTTACATAGTAAGTGTCAATTATAGTACAAAACGAGCATCAACAATATGCCAAGTATCAGAGACAATAAGTGCCAAGAAATGTAGAGTTTACATACAAGTTAGAAATGATACAAACTTTGAGGTAAACCATTTTCAAGCTAACATGGAAGGAACATTTAATGTTTGTAGATTTTTTTGCAAAGAGTTTTACCTATTTATGATGTTGATCATAGATCCCTATGTTTTTTGATCAATAACTTAGATGAAGAAGCAAACTATGAAAAAATCTAGAAAAATCTTTATGAAACTCTTCAAATAAACAATATTTTAACCTAGAGAGAGATGTGAAGAATATCAATAAGCTATGGCGTGAAAGATGAAATGAAGATAGGAGTACTATGTGAATGGTGAAGTGAAGGATCAAGATCAAATCAAAAGTTAAGTAGATGTATTATATTATCTTTTAGCAAACAGAGTAACCTAATTAGTACAGTGAAAGAGAAGAAAAGCTTTATCAGATTAGAAGAGAGGATTAGTTTGAAAAGAGAAGACTTGAAAATAGCTTATAGAGAAAATCAAGAGTTAGACACTAAATTAGTTCTAGTCAACTTGAATCAGCATAAATCTCTTAATAGAGTGGTCTTAATAGATCTTTGTAAATCTCCCAATAGAGTCCTTACTTTATTGTAAGTGTTAAACCCTCTAACAAGATGAGACCTAATAGTCTCAAAAGATTTTAACTAGGTAGACCTTTCACAGTGTAGATTATATATTATGATCAAATGTTATAACCTTATTAGGTTAACTTTATTATTGTAGTAGTGAAGATTTGTGGGTGTTATCCCCACCCCAATTTTACCTTCACCTTGAGTGTTTCTAGGTAACCAAATATTGTGTTATGTGTTTATTTTCATACATGTGATAGATTAGATCTACATGTTATGACAAGTTTACTCTAAAATTTTTTACATGCATAAGATAACTAGTGAATATTTGGAATGAATTGTTGAAAAGATAAATTTTTTAAGAGTTTGATTCATCCCCCTCCCCGTCTCAATATCTAGTTATCCTATTTATACTTCCATCAATCAACAATTGGTATTAGAGTCAATTTCTCTTAGATAATCTTAAGCACTTGGAGATAAAGGCTTATAAATTGAACAAGGTTACTGATAAATAGGTGATTGATATCCATCTCATATTACAAAACCTTGAGAAAGAAAGACAAGATCTAAAGAAATCTCGAAAAAGAAGAAAGGAATTGGCTATCCAGGATAAACAATTTTCCTATGAAGAAGTTGAAACTAAAGTATTGTTTGAACCAATCAATTCAAACGATAAAGAATCTATAGATCTTCTTGAAAAGAAAAAACTATTGAATGAAGAAATAAGAGGACTAAAAAGGGAACATGAGATCCAATATGCAAGACTATGTGAAGTGACTAAGAAAAAGAAGAAATTTTAAGAAGACAATGCTATAGACGAGGAAGATAAAGGGGTAATGTCTACTAGACTTGAAGAAATGATACTAGATGTAGAAAAGATCACATATAGTCAACTAGACATGATGAATCAATTGATGCATGCAAATTAGGAATTAAACCAAAAGGATGTGGAAATAGAAAATCTCAGATGATAGAAGGACATACTGAAGAATGAATTTAAAATAGGGAAAGAATTTATGGAAAGATTCAACAAACCAAATGAATAAATGAAATACTTTGAAGAAGTTATGAAGTCATTTGGTAGTACTCATAGCTCAGGACATTCATGCATCAATCAAGGAGAATCATCTAGGAATGAATAACCAAGGAATGCAAAGTCAAAGGAAAAATCAACATGCTATCACTATGGAAAACTTTGTCATATTGTAAATATTTGTCAAAGTAAACATGGTATGCAAAATCCTAAACCAAAATTTATTGGTTATTATTTTTATTGCAAGAAACAAGGACATCAAATACATGAGTGTAGGTCAAGAATGAGGAAAGGACCTACCATACCTAGATTTGAAGGATATTCTATAACTATAATAAGTATGGGTATATATCATATGAATGAAGATCATAGACAAAACCTTATTGGACAAATTAGAGGTAGAATTATGCACATAAAAATGCATGTTCCTAGTTTCATAAGTTTGGACATTTAAGGAAGAATTGTAGGACCAAAGTATCATCAACAAATCACATCAAAGACAAAGGTAAAGGTGTGGACATTGAACAAGTAAAGAAGGAGATGAATCAAATATGGAAAAAGTAAGAAGAAGATGAAAATAGTGAAGTGAATGGAGTTGAGGTCACCCAATATAATGGAGTGTTGACTTGATGGTCAAATCATTTTTGTATTAGTGTCTTAACATTTAGTCAGTTGTGTTTGCCTAGTTTTTCATGTATTAAAGATTTCTAAAATATTCCAATGAAACTCTAATTTACATTCAAAATTAGGGTTCTATGCTCTTTGAATCTTTGTTGCATTAAATTAATCCCTAATTTTGTATTGTTGTTCCAATAATAGTTTTTTCCCAAGTCCTTAAGATAGGTTTGTGTGGTGTGCCTTTTAAAGAAATGCACAAGAAATATTAAAATAAATCATTTGAAAACCCCTTTTTATTCTCCCAGGTACCTTTCAAATTTGTCTACATTATCTTACCTTACCCCAAGTCTTAGTTTAAAATTATAACCCAAGCTTTTGTTGTAAAATATTATGCAGGTTACATTTTATGTATAAAAATTTACCAAGTCATGATGGAGCTTGATCTTCATTAAGATCAAGGGTTGTCTCTTTATTGCAAATGAGAGTTGCAAGGTCTTTACTCTTGGCGATGTAGTGACAAGATGACAACTATCCACAAGACCCAATAAAAGGTAATTTTTTCAAACAAGATCATTGTTGTAGATTAGTTGATCGATCAATGGTCATCACTTTGTTGCCAAAGGAGGTTGCTCATTCTTTATCCTTGGAAACATAGTGACATGAAGCCATCTGGAATATGGTGGACCAAACCTCATAGAAAGTTTCCCTAGGTTCCAGTCAATAATAAGTTTTTAGCTATCAAAAGTTGATTTTCCACATAGATAAAATTTATGAAGAAAAGGTATTTGGTTTGCACCGTCTGATCTTTTCAAGATCGATGGAGGTCACTTTGTCTCCATAGAAAGTTACATAGTTTTTAGTCTTGGTGACATAGTGACAATATAAAACATGTTTGGTGGGCCCATCTCAGTTGTAGCATGTTTACTTTGTTCTTGTCATTAGATTAAAGCTTAATCAATGGATGTTGCTTTGTTACCAATGAGAGTTGCAAGGTCTTTACTCTTGGTGACATAGAGACAAGGTGACACATAGCATGGTGGACCACTTTCAAAGGAGTTTTGAATTATTATCTTCGATTGTTAGATGCACAATAGATTAAGGGTTGTAGTTATATTGCTAAGGGAAACTACTGACCTCTATCTATAATGACATACCGAGAGCTTGCCACATGTCCAGTTACATGCATGAATAATATGCAAGTTGCTAGTGAGGTGGAGAAAGGTACATATGTAAAGTTTTAATTGGGTTGACTACCAGGTTGAAAGTTTGAAGCTAAGTCAAGTTATGTTTTATTTCCTGATTGTTAGATTTTTGTAAATCAACAGTCTATTTTCAAACTCAAAAGGGAATGCCACTTTGTTTCTTCTCTATGGCCATTTATGGGAATTAAGAGCTTCTTGTGTGAGCTAATATAGGGAATGTAGTGAAGAAGGTTGAGAATTTTATCCTACAAATAGATTTTCTAAATTCTTAAAGCTTGGTACCTCTTGAAAAACCTAGTATTTCACCTTGTTGAGTTGTGAATTTTTCTATAGCAAAAACCCATTGTAGCATTCAGAGAAGAAGAGAAAAGGCTAAGTAAGTATCTTTATCTCTATTTAATTAAAGAATTCTAGTATTTTCCTCATTGTTGTTCAATATGCCTCCAAAGAAGGATTTTTTTTGGGAAGGTCAAGTATGATAGTAGAAATATTCATGATGACTTTTTCGAGGAATTGAATGAATCTACCAATGAGGCTGACCAGATAAAGAAATTAGTTCCCATAAACCCTAGGCTATGAGTTTCAAATAGTTTATTTGATAAAGAGAATTGGATTCAGGATGCAATAACTTCTAAAATGGGATTACAATTATTCAAAAAATGGTTTTTAGGGAAAAAGTTATTTTCCCCCTATAGAAATATTTGGAATTTTTACCTAAGCAAGTTAGTAGTTCCCAAAGTCTTCATTGATTAAGACCTCCTCACTATTGTATCTCAAAATTATGATCCAGTAGATAGGATGGTGAGGGGAATAAATGGGGAATGCCTGGTGAAGATTACTACTAAAGAAATTCAAGGAGTCTTTGGAATTTATCCTACAATTGATTATCATGAGGTTATTGATTTTTAGGGATTAGAAAAAGAATATTAATCCTGTAAGGATAAAATTTAGCAAGGAGCACTAAGAGGAAATTTGGATACAATTGGAAACCTATCCTTTGTCACAACTTCAACCAAAGAGTTTTTTAAGAATAGTTTTTTGATTCTAGGGCTATATATATATATATATATATATATATATATATATATATATATATATATATATATATATGACTTTATGTAAGGTTTCTGGTGAAGATGAACAATAATTTATGCTAATAAAGTTCATGTATATGATAGTGTAGATTTCTTCCTTTGGAGTTGATATTATTTTTTATTTTGCTTCTTTTCTAGCCAAAGAAATTCATGTAGGTTTAATTTGAATTGCAAAAGGGAAAATTGAGAAGACCTTTGGTTTTTACTCTTTGTTAATGCACATGTTTCTATATAAGGGGGTCACATTTTTTTAGAAGGAAATGGTGGTAACAAGAGAACATGATGGACAATCTCTATCAGTCTAATTGTGGAGTGAAAATATGAATTAGGATGCCAAGGAGGCTAGTTTTGTAAGGTTTGATAGATGTTTTGCATCTAGACTGAGGAGCTTGTTATTAAAAGATAATCTAGGGATTCCCAAGGCATCATTAGACTTCATCAGGCCTATGGATAACCCTATTAATTTGAAAGTTTCTCATAATTGGGTAGAATTTATACCATATCCAGTGTCAATAGTATTCAGAGTATATGGATTCCAAGGAATTCCACATGTGCTTCCCTACTAGGTATCTCTTAAGATAGGAATAGCTAAGATGTTGTGGCAACTAGGTGGTTTGGAAGAAACAAAACTAACTAGTAGGTCAAGAGGCTCTATTTTCCCATCCTATACAATAGCTCATCAATTTATAATCACAAAGGGTGATTGGTTATTTTTGTACAAGATTTTGGACACATACAAAATGGAAGTCTCCCATGATAGATTTAATGATAGTGAGAGATTTTTTAAGATATTAGATAGAGGACCAGGACTAGTTCTTGCAAGCATCAATTCTATTTCCCTAACGATGTAATAAGGAATGAATTTTGTCTCCAAGAACAAGAAATCAAGAAAGAAAAGTGGATAGTCTATTCTAGGGTTTTAGAATTCATTAATTATTTTGAGAAGGATTATAATCCATTAAAAGATGCAAAGACATCAACAAATAGAGTAAGAAAATTTATGATCACCTTCTCACAGATCATGGATGAAATGAATGAAAAGAAGACTCTTCTCATCAATAATTATCCTAAAAAAACAAGGGAGGTAATGAAGAGGTTGTCTTTTACTCCTACAATAGGATTAGGACAATCAGTTATCCAAAAGAAGTCTGGCTATAACATAATCAAGAAGAGAGAACATGCAACTAACAAAGGAAAGTAGGTGATTGGGTTAACTGGTACTACTTTGACAAAAGGATTCCAATTGGAAGAAAATCCTAAAGAGACAAGGCCTAAGATGTAGAAGATAAAAGACAAGTAGATGTCACAAGTAGAAGATTACACTCCTCAATCTCCATTGCATATAGGAGAGAACAACTTATTGGAGAGAAAATTGATCCTAAGGGGGAATGTTTATAACTGATGTAGAATTGGAGGAAGGAAATCCCCATGAACTTCCCATGCCTAGCCTTGAACTAATCATTACTATTTATAGAGGGAAAGAATTAGATCTTGTAATAGAACAAGCCAGTCATGAATTTCTATTAGATGATAATTTTGTCACATCAAGAGCTTTCTACCAATTTTCTTGGAGAACTAATAATCAAAATTTTGAAGAAATATGTAACAAGAGGAAGGCTAAGCATCTAGAAAAGGAGGATGCAATTATACAAGATGAAATAAAGGATGAAATGATGTAAGAATTTGAAAGTTTGACTTTGGAAGAAGGAAGAAGAATGGTTACATCATCTAGAGTCTTACTTTTTCCAAATTGGGATATTGCAGATGCCATGGTTTTTAATATTGTCACCAAGAAGCTAAATGCTAAGGAAAAAGTGAAAAGGGGACTTATAGGTACTAAGTTTAGTGAAGATCATGCTACTTTAGTAATCTGGTTTCTAAAAAGAGGATCTGGAACCATTTTTCTCAATTTGATGATACTAGATTGGTTGGAAATTTGATTGTTAAGAGAGTAGAAGATAATCCAAATGATGAGGCCACAAAATTAAATGTTGAAATAGATAACCTCACATAAGCCACTTCCATGAAGGAGAAAAGAAAAAAATTGGAATTGCAAGAAATATGAACAGGTTCTAAATGCTTACAAAAAAGAAGTGTAGAAGAGGATTGAGCTTGAAAATAAGATGGTAAGGTGTAAAGGAAAATCTAGCAAACCTAGGATTACTTATGCTCCTTTTCCCCCAATTACACCCTTCAACATAGTTCCTCTAGTAGAAATACCAAGCACTCCATAGGGATTGCAATCATATATGACAAAAGAACTTGAAGAAGAAAGGAATAAAATATGGTCATTACATGTGGAGCTAGGTGTGCAATATGAGAATAATTTAAGAGATTCCATCATGTACTTCATAAATAGGATAGGTTGGCCTTCTTTCTTTGATAATTTGTAAAAAAAAATGGATATATGGAATGAGTTAAAAGGTAATGAGGACACCTCAAATCCAATTGTGGAAAAGTGAAACAATAGGGATAGCAATATTACAATTTTATGTTGTTTAGTTATCAGTCTCTCTTGTGAATAGGTAAATAAATTTTTTGATATGACAAGTGGCTTATCTAATTTTGATAATGATAGAATTATGTTGTAGAGGAGGATTATTACTTATTTTTCAAAATATCTTAGTGAAAGTTTTGAGCTCTTCCCTTATGCAGTTAAGGCCATAGATAAATTAAAAGATAGAGAAGAGTGGGCCAATGAGATGGATGAGGTGTTGTAAATTAGGCTGAATAAAGTCATAAATGAAAAAGGCCACATATGGTTTGGCACAAAAATTGAAGAAGTTGTGCAAGTTTAGATATTCTTTGATTCTTTCAAAAATGAGATTGATAAAATCAAGAAATTGGGAGAGGATGTTTTGAAGAAGCAGTGGGAGATATTAAAGTTTAATTGGCCAGGTAACTCTCTTTTTAGAAAATGTATGGTAGATCTTACCCAATCAAATCAATTAATAGGTTAAGAAACTAATAAAAGTGGTGTGAACATAGATGAGTTACAAATAATAGATGCACCAAAAGAAAGAAAAGAAGATCAATCGGTTGTAGAAATAGAGGTAGTTAGTCAAAATGATAATTTGGCATTAGAAAAAACAACTGTAATTGTTGACATTTTAGTTCATGATGATTTGGAGGGAGATCATCCAGTTATATTAAACTTCTAGATATTAGAACCTAACACTTCATATGCAAATGAACTAGTCCAGGATAGTCTAAGGAACAACAATTGCATCTAGGCTAGTCATCAAGTGAAATTCCTTAGCAAAAAGAAGTTGCAATAGAAATGGCCCCACAACAAGAAGATTCACAATGAAAACATTTTGTTGCACAATTTTTTGTGTTATTATGATAGTGACCTTTATTTGTTGAATCTTTTGTCTTAAGGACAACTATCATTTTCCTCTAAGCTTGAAGCTTGTTGCATCTCATACTATATGAATGGAATCCCAAGGCTAGAGAAAGGGTTTGAATTTTGTATAATTTTGAGTCTTAGAATATTTTTGCAATCAGTCCAGTAATCTCTATTTGAATTTTTGATGTATTAATCTTTACATATCTAAGGATAATGAGAATAGGGAATGATTAAGTGTCTAGTCTTGAGTTATTTTGAACTTGATGCCAGTGATGTATTATTTTCAAGGAAAATAAATAAAAAGGAAGGTTCTACAAATATTTATGTCTCTAAATTTTGTCTCTTGTTCCATATATCTAAAGATTTGAGAATGAATGAATAATGTTTTTTCATTTTAATGCAGCTTGGATGGGTTGTATGTTTGTTCATTGATTGCTCTTAATTCAAAGAATTAACTAAATACTTTCATAGAATTGATAGGTTTTCTTAATATGTGGGAGGATATTCATAAGAAGAGAAATTAGAGTTAACTATTGATAGTTTTCTTTATAAGGCAATTGAATAGATTAAGTTTCACTGGTATGAATTTCTCTATACCAATGGATAAGGAACTGATCACTACTTAGAATACAAATTATTGAGATCATGGGGTTGCATGGAGCACAAATATAAATTTAAAAAGCTTTATTTTCTTGTATAAAGAGTTAAACTACTGGTCCACACTTATTTGTAATAATTCCTTGTATGTCACTGTTAGCTACTACTATCAAGGATTGTTTGTGAAGTATTGAAGAATTGTGAACATTTTCTGTTATAAGGGATAGAAGTGAAATACAAATATGATGCTAATAAACATATGTTGAAGTCAAGTACCATAAACTAATTATATGTCCATATATCCCTCAGATACACTCACCTCAGTTTTGCAAAACCTAAAGAGTAGAGAATCCCTATGATTTTGTTGAAGTTGGGTAGAGAGCTGAAGTTTTTTTACTTGAATATAGGAGGTTGCTAACCCTTACACCAAGTTTTATCTTTAGGATTTTAGTATCAATTATTTTGTTGCTTGGTATTTTTGAAGCACCAACAAGTTGGTTACATTGCTACCAAGCTCTATAGTTGCTACCAAGCTTATCGTACTGCTAGCAGTACAAACCAAATGTTTTAGTTGCTATCAAGCCAATCAATCTTATTTTAGTTCATGCCAAGCTTCATAATATTTGTTAAGAATCTAAGAAAGATTATAGTGTCAACCAAGATTTATAGTGTCTATCGAGATGGAAGTGTTAATTAAGTGAAAAAAGGTAGTGTTGATTGAGCCATCCAGTGTCAACTGAGTCTACTGAGTTCTTTAGTGTTTGCTAAGTCATCTAGTGTTGACCAAGTACCTATTACCCCAAGTGATCAGTATGGATAGAGCATATACATCAATCAAATGTTAGAGTTTTTCGAATGTTGACAAGTGTTTCTAAGTGTTAAAACATCACCTAAATTGTCTTTAGAACCCAAGTTATAGCAACAAGTCAACTTTGTGAAGATTGTTTGAATTTGGTATTGTAGTTGACTTAAGAAGGTAATTTATTAGATTGGTATATATATGAAATATATCTTTTTATATCCAATGTAATCATATAAAATAAGTAAGAAGTAGATGAGTGTGAATTAAAAAGGCTACAAGAAGTATAAGGAAAATCGTAGACTTATCTATCACATCAAGTGATCACTGTAATTCAAAGGAATCTCATTCAACAAACTAAGTTTTAGATCAAAGATTAGCCACTAATTCATCACGAAAGGTGCATTAGTCAAATCCTTTAATAAGGTGGACTGAATAGTCTCATTTGAAATCTCCTAATAGAGTGCATACTTTATTGTATGTTGTAAATCCTTTCATAAGGTGAACCTAATAGTCTTTATTGGTCCTAATAGGGAAAATCATTAGAAGTGATCAATTGTAAGCTTTAACAAGCTAACTTTATACTACTATAATAAATCTTGTAGCTATCATCCCCACTCCAGTTTTAGTTTCTATTTGGAAGGTTTATGGGTTACCAAATATTGTGTCAAGTGTTATTAATGTTTTATTACTTTCATTCTTTCATGAATGCAATTAGATCAGATTATGTGGTGGTGGTTTAATTGGTGAATTAAAGTATAAGTTTTATTGGTTCTTGATTCACACCCCCCACCCTCTTATTCACCTAGTCTATACTACATTTCCAACAATTGGTATTAGAGATTTGGTTCTCACATCAAAAGTTTAGAAGCTTGAGAAAAGATTAGAGATAATGGAAGTATATAGATTGGAGAAAGCTATTGAAAGTGAAAAGTTGGATCTACAATTAGCCATGGATCAATTCAAGAAAATAAAGGAGCAATACTCTCAATCCCTAAAATGAAGAAAATATATTTCAACATATATGAATGCTGATCTCTACATTGAATAAATAAATGAAAACATTTGTCAAGAAAGAAGTTCAGATGAAGCAGATGTTGAAAATATTCAGGATAAGATAGGTTACTAAGAGGGGAGGGGTGAATCAGTAACTTATAAAATTGTAAATCAATTCAGCATATTAATCATTTACCATTCATTTATCTGATCTACTGCAATACTAAAAGAATAAGCATTCATTACACATGTACACAGAGATTTGGTGACCCAGAAACCTTCCAATTAGAAAGTAAAACTGGGGTGGGGATGATACCCACAAAACTTTGTTACTGCAGTATGAAGTTGGCTAGTTAAAGCTTACATTGATCACTTTTGATGATCTGCCCTGTTAGGAGCATAAAGGACTTGCTAGGTCCACCTTGTTAGAGGATTTACAAACATACAATGAAGTATGCACTCTGTTAGGAGATTTACAAAAGATTGTTAAGTCTACCCTGTTAAAGGATTTACAAAATTGATTCACCTATT
The DNA here is from genome assembly GCA_028749045.1 of Cupressus sempervirens. Lineage (NCBI taxonomy): Eukaryota > Viridiplantae > Streptophyta > Pinopsida > Cupressales > Cupressaceae > Cupressus > Cupressus sempervirens. Next base: position 849,350,741 of record CM053786.1, on the reverse strand, counting down.
AGGATGAAGCAGTGGATCTACTTACAACTGTTTGCTGATAAGATCCTTGTTGAATTGATCACCTAATATGATAGATATAAATTTTTTTCTCCTATGTTGAGCTTGATGTGTTCCTTTTATTCTGCTGCTAATTGGCTTTCACTTTTCTCAAAATATATCAATACCTTCTTCACATGTGAACATCATTCTTTTTTATACATACCATGCCATATGTCTCTTTCACAAATGATATCATATGTTACATATACACTATTCCAATATTTTACAGTTACAAGGTCAACCAAAACATAAGTGAATAAAATATTACTAATTCGGCCAAATAGTAGAAAACTTGGGTTTAGTGAACTGACTCGGTGACCTTTTGATACTTGACATCCACTACATTACTCGACATCATCATGCACTTGGTAGAAGTGAAGGCTTGGTCTATACTAATCACCAGACATAGTTTTGAACTTGGTAACCATAGGTAACTTGGTAGATATAGTGTCACTCGGTAGAAACTATCTTCTTCGTTTACCTTGCTATGCTCGGTGAACACAGAGTCTTTTTTACCTTCTTCACTTAGTAAACACTTATTCCTTTGTTTACTTTCTTCACTCGGTAAGAAATGTTGAACTTTGTTTACCTTCTTCACTCGGTAAGAAATGTTGAACTTTGTTTACCTTCTTCACTCGGTTTAAACACTGATTCCTTTGTTTACCTTCTTCACTCGGTAAGCACTGATTCCTTTGTCTACCTTCTTCACTCGGTAAACACTTCTAAACTTTGTTTACCTCCTTCACTCAGTAAACACTAATTCCTTCATTTACCTTCTTCAATTGGTAAACACTGCTGAACTTTGTTTAGCTCCTTCACTTGGTAAAAACTTCTGAACTACCCATTCACTCGGTATCCTCTGGAAAGCTTGGTGAAAACTGTTTACCTGCTGAGCTTGTAAGATAACTACTAAATACTCAGTGTGAACTGTAGACTAAGTGATGAGCTCCGTAAGCATTCACAATCGAATAAGTGTTTGCACTAATGACAAATATATCATAATTCCAACAGCAGATGCAACAATCACAAATCTACTAGAAAAGAATCTTACTCTTGATGAAGAAGTAAGAAAGTTGAAAAAAGAACAAGAAATTCAAACACTTACAATGTGTGAAGTCATGGAACAAAAAGACAAGTCAAAAGAATAAATAGAAGAAAAGGACAATGAAATTAATCAACTATCTCTTTAGCAAAGAGACTTGATTGATCAACTTAATGATGTAAATCAAAAGCTTACCAACTTATGGAAAGAGAATGAAAGATTCTAGAATGATCTTAGAATAGAGAATCAAACCAATGAGAGGATTATGTAATCTCATGAAAGCATGAATTTATTGAATGAGAAAACTAAATTTAGACACAAAGGCAAAAGTGGATTAGGATACACAGAAAGGTGAATCATCTTAGCAAGGAGCTCAAAAGAACAAAAATCCTACTTGTAATCATTTTGCAAAGATATGCCATACATCAACAAGTGTTGGAGTAATGGTAAATCAAATTTTAGTGAAAAGTGTTACAGTTACAACAAACTAGGGCATAGATCAAGAAAATGCATAAAGAAAGCTAATCTTGAAGGAAAGTGTCACAATTGCATCTAACAAGGACATAAATCTTCAGAATACAAAATCAAGAAATGGAACCATACATGATAAATTGTCAAAGCTATATTTGGTTGGGATTACAACACATGGTGTAGATGTCACTATTGTGGTGAGTTTGGGCACATTGGAGAAAATTTCATAAAACATCACACAAGAAAGAGAGACACTATAAAGAGATTTTGTGTATGTAAAAAACTTGTACATCTTGCCAAGAACTATATAAACTAAGGAAGAATTGAAGATGAAAAGAAAGAAAAAGATTAAAATATTAGAAGTCAGATGAGGTAGCAATGGGTAAGAAAATTTTCCAAGGATGAAAATTAGAGTGATAAAATTGTTGACACCCAAGTCAATGAGTTGGGTGACTCAACCATTTCAACCTAGTTATTTATGGAGATTTCTAGAACTATGATTCAAAAGGAGATATATCACATTAGTTTTAGTAAGAAGAATAAGATCCATATCAAAATTTTAGATGCACAAGGATCATCGAGTTAAAATGATAGCTGAAGTGATGCCTTAGACCTTACCAAGCATGGTCAAGTTGCAAGACCTAATTGAGCTTGGATGCGGATGGCGAGATCAAAGTTCATGCCGAGTTAAAGATTTTTTTGATGTCATGCCCAAAATTTATAGGGAAAAGCCACAACTTTTTTTTTTTTGAAATCACATATTAATTTTTGCATGTTACAACAAGGTTATCAAATGGTTAAGTGTTTAAAATACATCCACTCAAGGTCTTTGGGTAATAGTTATGCTCATAAGGTTGCAACATATTGCAAACCACTACTGGGGTGATCCCTATATAGGTCAATATAATGCTCAATACTAATTGTCATCATGATTTGATGACTCAATCCATCAATAAGTTGGTTAGAAGTAAATCTTATTCTTTTAAGATATCAGTACAACATATAGAATCAGTAATGATCTCTAAAGGGGGGTGTTTCCTTACAAGGTTTGATGATATAATTATTGATAGAAGGGGTGTCTCTTAAGGTTATCAACCTAGCCTTAAATATATGGATGCATTAATAAAGTATCATGTATGAATCTATTCTAAATAGAGATTCATAGTTGCATTGTTTGGAGTGATTATATGGTGATAACATCTATAGTCATGTTGGACCTAGAACTCTATTCCTAAGGTAGGGTTACATTATATGATACTCTTGTGATAGGATGGTTTAGGAAGATAATGTATGTGTATTTTTCTCTTACTACTAATCCTAATTACTTATATTTGATATATACTATATTACAATTAAATGCCTCCCATATGGCTTATACAACTTTCCACATAACACTTATCTAACCCACTTAACCATTTAGCTAGTTGCTTAACCTTACCATTTAGTGTCATCTTCTAACCCAACTAACATTAAATATTCCATTTACTCTAACTACTATTTACTATAAATTAATAAACACTTACAATACCCCACTACTAATTAATATAAGAAGCACAACGTTAGGGTACGAATGATCCCAATTCATGTATACCACTTAATATGACCATTATGAATAACATTCTTCCATATTATATATTTATATACATATTATTGACAATATATAGATTATCTACTATAGTATTCATTACTAAATATAATTATTATACATCCTACCCTTTAACTTTTACAATTTACTAATTGAACAAATTAACTACCAACTAAAAAATATCATTAGTTTCCAAAATCTACCACCCATAATATTAATCCTAACTCCCTAGCACACCTACTAACACATGAATTTATATTATAATATATCCGAAAACATTACTAACCACCCCATTTAATAAAATAATATACCCTGCTAACCACCCCCACTTACCTCTTACTTTCCTAAACCTATCTTATTAACTCCCTAACATATACGCTCAATAAATATCAAATACCCATACACTCTTTGCAAAGCCCAAGAACATCTCCTAACATACTAACTCACCACTTAATCATCCCTATCACTTCCCAAGTGCTATACCCTTTTTGGTCATGTTTTTTTCCCTATGCCTTCATGAACATATCCCGCTATGAAATATTGATTTTGTATGAAAATTAGGGTTTGGTCTTATGAAATATTAGTTAACCCTAAGAAAGAACCCTATTTTAAATAAAATTTATGCCCTAAACAAGCCATTTAGGTCATAAGATTTTCACCTCTTAGTTGAATGGGATAAAATCATTTGAAAAATGTTATAATTTGTGGGAGCCCTTTAAGATTTTTGTTTTGACTCCATAATTCCCCGAAAAATATTGCACCATTAGATCTTTTAAAGATCTATAGTGGTTGCTATATAGCGATGAAAATTTTTGGTCACTTTATCCATGTGAAATAGTGACCAAGTATAGTGTTACACCTAGGACCCAATTGATATTTAATATAATTTTAATGTGTTTCACTTGAGCCATTGGACCTTCAAAAATCAATGGTGGTTGCTATGTCATGACTAAAAAATGGGAGGTTTTTTCCAGTAGAAACATGATGACCTCCCACCAAAGTGAAACACAGGGGCCTCAAAAGTGGATAAGATGTTGGGATCTTGCCTGTCTTAAATAAGCTCTACCAACATGGTGGGTTGTCAGATATGTTAGCCATAGTAAAGGAGGAACCAAAATAAAAACATGTTATTTTCCTCTTCACAATGATGGTTTTCTAAAAAATTGTGGTGGTCGCTATGTCACAACTAGGAAATTCATCATTTTGGCTGGTAATGACATAACACCTACCCAAATAAAGTAAAAATGGTGGAATCAAGACGTAGGATGAGTGCCATAAAGTGTTTCATCATTAGTGAAGTTGTTTGATCATTATGGAATGTTAGGAGAATTGAATATAATAACAACAATGGGAACATGCACATTTCATATGGCTAGATTCCTTCAAAGAATATGGTGATCACTATTTCATGATAGGAAAACTCTTGGTTCACGCTAGTAATGACATAATGCCTTTCCTATGAAAATAAAACATGGTGGAACCTAAGTTTAAAAAAGTTGCACCAAAAGTTTAGAATGTATTGCCAACATGTCAAAATGATGTCATGTCATGAGCTATGTGGATTCACTCTCAAAAGCAGGACACATATTTTTTGTATGCTATTAGATCAAAAATTCATCGATGGTGGGTGCCAAGTTGCTATAAAAAGTTGCTTGATCTTTACTAGTACTTATGTGGCAAGAGGGAGATACATGTCCACAAGCACCAGTGGGTCCAGATCAAGTTGCTAGTTGTAGAGGGAAAGGATTACATGGAGAAATTTTATTGGGTTGATTGCCAACCTGGCAAGTGGAAAATGGGTCATCCATAATTTTCTTCCTAGATCATCGAATTTTTTGGAATCGACAGTGTGTTTTAAAAATAGAAAGTGATGCCACCCTATTTTCCCTTATAATTCATTTATGAAGATTGAAGGCTCCCCGTGTGAACCAAAAATAGAGTATATTACAAAGTTTTTTCCATTTCTTCTCTATGCAAACAAATTTCAAATTTTTAGAGGGCTTAAAGCCATTGAAGAATTGTGCCTTATGTGGTTAAAGTGAAAAGTTTTCATAGTGTGTAATAGAATTGTAGTGAAAATGTAGCAAAGAGCCAAGTAAGTTTCTCAATTCACCATATATATCAAAGTTTTAGAGTATTCACAAAATTTTATCCATAATGCCTCCAAAGAAAGTATTCTCAAGACAAGTAGATTATGCTAACAGAAACATACATGATGACCTTCTTGAATTATTGCATGAGTCTACAAATGAATCTATCTAGATGAAAAAGTTAATTTTTGTAAACCTTAGGCTCAAGATTGCAAATGGTTTATTGAGAGAAGGAATTGGATGAGGGATTCTACTACTACCAAATCAGGGATTTTTCATTTTAAGAAGTGGTTTTCAAAGAGAAATTTGTTTGCTTCCCATGGAAAAATTTGGAATTTTGATTTAGGAAAACTAGTGGTCCTTGGTGTATTTGCAGATATTGACCTACTCATGGCCATTACCCAAAACTATGACCCTGTGGCCAAAGTAGGAAGAAGATTAGATGGGGAGTGCCTGATGAGTATAAGTGCTAAAGAAATTTGAAAGGTATTTGGTTTGGAGCCCTTTTTAGATTATCCTATACCCATTGACTTGCTAGGACTAGAAAAGGAAACTTATCAAAGAAGGATAAGGCCTAGCAAGGTGCATCGAGGGCACATTTGGCCTCAATTGGGAATTTTCCATTGGTCACAACATCTACAAAAGAGCCTTTTAAGAAGGAAATTTTCACTTCCTGAGCCCTAGAAATATATATGACTTTATGTAGAGTTTTTGGTGAGTATGAGCAGAGTTTTATGCCAGTCAAATTTATGTATATGATGGCTTAGATTTCTTCTTTTGGTATGGATATTATTTTTTATTTTGCATCCTATATAGCAAAAGAAATCCATATAGGGCAAGTTGGAATTCCTAAGAGCAAAGTAGAAAAGAATTTTGGCCATTACTCATTGTTGATGCATATGTTCTTGTTTAAGGGGGTAACATATTTTGGGAAGGAGATGGATTTGAATAGAAAACATGAAGGAGAGGTTCTACCAGTCTAGTTATGAAGTGCAGATATGACTAGGGATGCAGAAAAGGCCAATTTTGTTAGGTTTGATTGATATTTTGCCTCGATTGAGAAGCATCTTATTAATGGACAATCCTAGAATCTCTAGGGAATTAATGAATTTTATCAAACCAATGGATAATCCATCTAATTAAAAAGTGTCACATAATTGGGCTGATATCACACCATAACCTCTTTCAAAAAATTTTAGGGTTTATGGTTTCCAAGGGACTCCCATGTACTTCCCTACTAGGTCCCTTTGAAAGTAGGAATAACTAAGATATTGTGGTAGCTAGGAGGATTGGATATAACATATTTGGTTAGAAGAAATAGAGGGTTGATTTTCCCCACTTGTACTATAGCCCACCATTTCATAATTACAAAAGGTGGATGGTTGTTCTTGTATACATTCCTGGATCAGTATAAGATGGCTATGTCTCATCCCTATTTTTGTGATGTTGAGGAATTTCTTGATATTTTTAGACTAAGAGCTAAAGTTGGATCAAAAAAACATGAGTTTTATTTCCCTGAGGATATAATAAGGAATGAGTTCGCTCTGCAAGAGTAGGAGATGAAGAAAGAAAAATGGGGAGTTTTTTCTAGAGTCCTAGAATTCATTCATTGTTTTGATAATGATTACAAGCCTCTAGTTGATTCTTTTCTATATAGAGCTAGAGAGATCATGAGGAGATTGACATTCACTCCTATAGTAGGAACAAGGTAGTTGATTGTCCAAAAAAGACCTAGCTATAATGTGATTTAGAATAAAAAGGCCATTGTGGATAAAGGAAAAAAGATAGTAGGGTCAACTAGTGTTGTTCTAGAAGAAAGACCTGATGAGCCCTCACCCAAGAGGTAGAAAATAATAAGGTAACATAAACCTCACATTGAGGAATTTTTACCTACACAATCCCCATTAGAGATAGGAGATGAACAACTCACCAAGGAGTAGATGGAGTAGTTAGGGTCCCAGGAGGAATATTCATTACACTGGCTAAATTAGAAGAGGGAAATCCATAGGAACCTCCAATACCAAGCCTATAGTTAATAGTGGTAGATTACAGAGGAAAGGAGCTAGATTCTATATTTGAATAGCCTAGTCATGGGTTTATATCTGATGACAATTTTGTTAAAACTAGAGCCTTCTACCAATTTTCTTGGAGAGTAAACATGGGAAAGTTTGAGGAAAATTCTAACAAGCTGAAAGCAAAGCATCCATGAATGGAGGATGTAGATGTGCAAAATTAGGTAAAAGAAGAAATGATGTGAGAATTCCAAAGTATGATCCTTGTAGAGGGGAGACAAATGGTAAAGGCATCTTGTGTTTTGTTGCTATCCAATTGGGATATAGCAAATGCTTTAGTTCTTAATTCTATTTAAGATAAACTAAGTATAGAGGATTAGGGGAAGAAGGAAATAAAAGGTGTCAAATTTAGTGAGGACTAGGTTGCATTAGTCATTTAGTCAGTAAGGAAAGGACCTAGGATTGGCTCTTCCTAGCCTAATGATACTAGATTAATAGGCAACCTGATTGTGAAGAGAGTAGAAGAAACTACTACTATAGAACCTGCACATCTAGGTGTTGGAGTATTTGTCTTGACTTTAGCCATTTTTGAAAGAGACCAAAAAGAAAAGTTAGAATTGCAAGATAGATATGAGAAACTTTTGGCTTCATACAATAAAGAAGTTCAAAGAAGGATTGAACTAAAGAATAAAGTAACTAGACAATTCACTAGGCCACAAATTACTTATCCTCACCCATCAATGGAATCTTCTAGATCCACTCCCTTCATTGAGATTCTTGATACTCGACAAAGGCCAAAATTTTATACTACTAAGGAGTTGGAGGAAGAAAAGAATAAGTTGAGGGCCTTGCAAGTATTAGTATAGAGAAAAACTTAGAAAATAAATCTTATATCTGGTAGATAAGATTGATTGGCCAACATTCTATGAACAATTAGTGAACATATTTGATATGTGTAGAGAAATAAAAGATGTTGAGGAGGTTTTGAAAACTATAATAAGTAAATGGGATGGAAGAGATAAGGATATCACCCTTTTATGCATTTTGGTTATTAGCTTATCTTGTGAACAAATAGAAATTTTTTTTGATATAACTAGTAATCTATCTAATTTTGAAAATAAGAGGGTGGCAGTTCAAAAAGGAATAATAATTTTTTTCTCAAAATATTTAGGTGAGAAATTTGATCTCTTTCCCCAAGAACTCAAAAAGATTGACATAATAAAAGAGAAAAAAAATAGTGGGGAAAAGACTGAAATAAAGTTAGTAATGAAGAAGGACATGTGCTATGGGCAAGAGAAAATGAAGAATTTGTTAAAGTGCAACTGTTTTACAATTCCCTTAGAGAGGAATTTTTTGAAATAAATGAATTAGGGGATTGGGTGACTAAAAAGGAATAAGAAATCTTGAGCTTTGATTGGCCTAATGATACAATTTTCAATAGATGAATGGATAATTTTGTCCATTCAAAATAAATGGAAATAGAAAAAGATGATGTGGACCAGGATAAGGACCAAAAAGATAACATATCAGTGCATGCAAAAGAAGACAAATAAGAACAGCCAGCCCAAGTGGAAAGCATAGTGGTCCCAACTGATAATGTGGCATAAGCAAATTCAGATATAACTATTATTTTAATAATACATGATGATGCAAGTGGAGATCCTTGAGTTGAAGTGAACTTGTAGAGATCAAAGCTAGACACATCATTGGCAAACCTAATGGCTACATACTTTTATGATTCGAAATAGTAAAAAGCCAATCATGGAATTATAGCATTCAAAAGTGTAACAAAAAATAAGCCCACCAAAAGGAATATTATGATGTAATTTTTTCTGTTGAACAATTTTTTTTTAATTTTATGATAGTAAAAATTGTAAATATCTTTTGTCCAAGGGACAACTATTAGTTCTCTATACCTGAAGCTTTGTGTATCCCACACTATATAAGTGAGATTCTAGGGCTAGACATAGAGGGCTTGAGTTATTGCATGATTTTAGTTTCTACTAAATTTATTCGGTCCAGTTGTAAACCTTATGATGTCTTTCTCTACAAATATCTGAGAATACATTAATCTTGCAGGATCTTGAGACCTTATCTTGAGTCATTATGAGTTTTGTTTCAATTGTATAAAATTTTCAAAGGAAATTAAAAAAAAGATGAGTTGTCCCCATATCTATTCTTTTTGAATTTTGTCTCCATTTAATTACCTAGTCATTTTGAAGTTGTATGAGTAAAGCTTGTTCAATTGAATGCAATTAAATCAAGTTGTATGTCAATTCACTATTTCTTTTAATTCAATGAATTAAGTAAATGCTTCAGTGAGATTGATAGGGTTTCCATGGTAATAGGAAGGATGTCTATAAGAATGATTTTTAGTGAGAATTACTGATAGTATTGATTGTAATGTAGTCAATTAGATCTAAAAATTGAATGGACTCTGAATCCCAATGGATGAGGAAATGATCTATTGATTTAGTCTATAGATAGAAAGATCATGAACAAGCATCAAGATTAAATTCAAAATCAATTTTACTTTACTATTTGAGGAATGCTTTTTGATTTTTGGATTTGATTCTGTCTATTTTTTTGCATCAATGTTTTAGATCATACAACATAATCCATCATCAGGATGCTAGAGAGAAAAGAACATCCTAATGATGGATCATGTAGTATGATCTGAAACATTGATGTAAAAAAACTAGACACAATCAAATCTGTAGGGCCCATTTACCATTGCACCAAAAGCCATGATTGTTAGTGAACATAGAAAACCACATAATTAACCACCTGTGGGTAGGGGAGTGTGTCACATCAGCCAACAATCTCCCCCTCGATGCGCATACCAGGTGCTCATGCGGGTCAAGAAGGCACCAGGGAGATTTGAACCCATGACCAGACCAAAAACTAGGCTTTGATACCAATTGTAGGGCCCATTTACCATTGCACCAAAAGCCATGACTGTTAGTGAACATAGAACACCACATAATTAACCACCTATGGGCAGGGGAGTGCATCGCATCACCCAACAAAATCCAGAAATCAAAAAGCATTATGATGGATTGTGGAAATCTAATAGATTTTTTTGAGGAATTTCAATGCTAGTTAGCACTTGTTTGCATTTAATTCTTGTGTTTTAGTTAGTTTCTATTGTTCATAATTATTTGTAAATCTAAGAAATATGACCAAATCTTCTATAAGGGATGTGTGTTGTGAAATTTCATGGAATGAATAAAGTATGTATGTAATATCAGTTTGAAAATCTTTCATCCCTTAGGTGCACCCACCTTGGTTTAGCAAAGCCTAAAGAGTAGAAAATCTCTTATGATTTTGTTGAAGTTGGGTCCAAATTTGAATAATAAGTAACTTTTTATGGGAAGTAGCTAATCCTTAGGTTATTGTATTCTTTATTTATCTTGATATTAAGTATTTTGTGGCTTAATAGTTGAAAAACACCAACAACCCTAAGCGCTCCTCCTTCTCCACGTGAACCTTCCCTATGTAGTTGATGCTACCCTTCTATGGTGGAAAATTTCTCAATGGCATGGGGGAGTGTTAAGGATGGTCCCCTTTTCCTCCATGAGACCGGTCTTGTCAAGGTGGTTGGGGCATTGGGGAGAGAGAGGGCCACTGATCAAAAGGAATCTCTCCCCTCCACATTAGCATATATCCTTTTTTTTTAAAATTATTTATAAAACTAAAAGTTCCTCCTCCTTTTTTGTTTATAAGGGTCAATTTCAAAAAATTTGGAAAGGTGACTTGACATAGCTTCTATTTATAAATTATTCATTTTTGAAATGTGAAACTATGACACAAGTGTCACGTGACTCTTGCGAGTCTTTTCTTAAGAACTTTAAAAAAACAAGGTATTTTTATAGTTTTTATATCCCTATAGTTTTTTTTTATCAATGAGCTCTTGTGAGACTATATGTTAGGGAATATCTTGATTTAATATTATAATGGATTGTATTAGGAGTGGATATTTTTCCTACTTCCCATAAAAAATCCAGAGAGCAATTATGCATATACAACAAGTCTCTCTCATGAATATTTTATGTCCAGTGATCTATTGGTTCCTTTTTCTTCTACTCAACTATGATATGATGGGTTCAGTGTAGTAGTGACACGATGTTAGTGGGTACTTCAACCAATGTTAGGTTTGTTTATTTATTAATATCATTTGATAATCACATCATTGAATCGAGCAATACAAAGGAATGTAGTCTCGGTAACTATTTAATTCACCCTTCTTGTCATTAATGGAACCTAAATGGTATTTCTTACTGAATATATTCATGGTGAAGTCTCTTTAAATAACCAATATTGTAACATTTTATTGTATTGATCCTTGAACTAAATGAATGGCATGCATGTAAAACACATAAATCACTTAAGTGTTAATGGAAATGGCTACTTGAAGAGAATCCCTCTCACTATCATTTATGACTAGTAAGATACCAAAGGAAGTATTCTCTCTTTAATTAATCTAAAATCACATTATTATGCATCTACATTCATTAAATGCATTCTACAATGAAATAAATTTGATGAAAACTAAGTTTCTCTATTCTTCTATATTCACAAGGATGCACATAACAAGATGGTCTTTCTTGCACCATACAATGCTCAAAAAAACAATGAAAGATTTGACTTTGCAAATATAATGTTCAAGACATAGAAGAACATTTCATCCTTCCCATTTACATCACATAAGTGACATATTATTTCTAGCTTCAACAAATAATGGAGAATCCTTATTATCTTCATGGATCCAAAAAATACACCAACCTACAAAAATAATATTGAAATCAAGAACCATGGAGGCTTACCTCCCATCCTAGGCTTCTATGAAGGCACCCATCAAGCTAGGCGAAACAAGGCTCAAATAGGTTACACTCAAGAATCTAAAAATGCATGCAATACAACATCACAATAAATATAAAAACCCTCCAAGGTTTAACACAATGATTCAGACATAGAATCATGAAACAATTTCTAAAGGTGCACTCTCCAAAGAGGAGAATTCCATATCCATATACATATATAAATTTGTAATTACATAATGCCTCTTCAAGGCTATCAAATACATCCTCCTCATCACATCAACACACTTATACCTCTCATAATAATAAATGAGGCATATGTATTCAACAGAGCCCATACTCCATGAAAAACAAAACCCTCTACAAGAGGAAATCTCTCAACTTCAATGTTGAGCCCAACTAACCCCTTTACCCAAGGAATCTCTTCCCTCCAAAGGGTGATTGAAACCTTCAAACCCATTCACATTTATACACACAAAAAAAATGAAATAATTCTTGAAGAGAAATCCAACACAACAATGGAACATAGCAACCATCTTGACACCAACACTTGACATGAATTTCAACACAATATGAACAAGAACAACATCATTGAGAAAGTGTAATGAGAGTGATGAAATGGGCAAAAACCTTGGTCCAAGCTAAAATAAAAAATAAATTTTTTTGTAGAGCCCCTCTCTCCATTGTCCATCCTCCTTCCAAACCATAATTGTCTCTAAACTTAAAGAGTGGGTGAACACCCCACTAGTTTGTCCAAGTCCACTAAAAAGACTATCCCACTATCTCCTTTTGGCAAAAACATCAAGCCACTATCTCTTACAACTTTGTCCCTACCAAATTTGTTACTTTTGACTAAGAGGAAAGATGGGGATGAACTGATGAGACAACTCAATTTTCGAATTGGTGGAAGAATTAATTGGTTAAGGGGTCTTCTAGGCTATCTAAGAAATAAAATGGTTAAATTTAGGCCCCTAACATGTTATGCTAACATGTGGGTAGCTTATTTTTACAAAAATGGCACTTTGGGACCACATGTTGACCTTATAAAATCCTTGTCAAGTTTGAATTCGAGTTTCCCTTGATGGTGATCCATCCTATCCTTTAGCCAAGTGGATTTACTTAATTTTTTGAGAGGCAATTAATTTAAGGTTAAGTGTAACCATGACCAAAACCCTAGATGACATGTCATCACCACACAAATAGTAACAAGTGTCAAATGACACATTTAAAACAGATTGCACATCACCATGACATGTCCCTAATGTATTTATCAGACTAAATTTACCACCCACATGCTAGCTTACATTTAGGAAATAAACACATCACAACAAGGCCTTTGAATCTTCCAAAGATTCCCCTTAGCTATACTGTGTCCACATAAGTTTGGACCTTGTTTCCTTGATTAAATTCCATGGTTCAATTTCGTACACACTAAACTCAAGCATTAGTAGTCCAATGAAAATCATATAAAAACACATGTGTGTAGATGCATGATAATTTTAACATTTTATAACGAACATATTCAAATTTTCATAATACCTTTCTATTTCTAATCATTTTCATAGGAAAAGTATTCAAAACATTAAGATATCAAAATTGCATATCACATTAATCTTTCCCTATCATGACCAAATTAATATTGTGAATAACATTATATTCCATTTTCTATCATGGTGATGAAATGTTGAATCTATAATGTTAAGTCAACCAACATGAAAATTAATTCTAAATAAATATCTTAGGTAAAAATCACCAAAATGTAATCATGACTAGTATCCTTTGATTCCATTAAACATAGTGTGATTTCTAATAGTATCTCATTATCATTATGAGATAACACATCATAAGATATACCAATTCTATCAATAATTAGTAAGCTTGCATAATCATGTCTACATAGGTTCAAAATCAGTTGTTAGAAAATTTCATTGTATCTTGTTAGTCTATATATTATATTCTTTAACATATTTATTATCCACCTTAATATATTCACCTAATACTACTCATATAACAATTGGCTTATTATATTTACATCATACTGAGTTCTATCTGGTAGGCCCTTATCCAAATTGATAACAATTTTTGTCTCTAACTATTAGTAGTAGCCACAAGAGTGGATGTTGAATCATTTTTCCACAATGACCATCTAAATCAATTATCCTAATAGATCATAAAATACCATCAATCATCAACATAGTTTCTAAGTTAGTCTATCTCGATCGTTTGTTCTATAGGGTTTAATCTTATCAACCTAATGTAATTTTGAATATGATACTTGGCACAAAAATAACTCAATAAGATCTCAAGCTCATTATGTTGGAAGATTTGGAAGAATGTTGGAAGATTGGTTGGAAGCATGAATGTTGATGATATTCCTATGGGGGAGTAATACTGTGATGATATGTTACATTCATGACTGAGTTTGTCATTGATGTCAATATAGCAAGTTTTATGTCCTATTTGATAGAAGAACAACAAAAATGATCAAGTTGGTATGGATGGCTAGTTTAGCATTATAACCACCTAAGGTTATGGGAGATACTTTTGAGTATCTGGGATATGTAGTTAATGTCAAAAGAAGAAAGGATAAGTCTAGAAGAAGTTATGTTAGTTTTGGTGATGTGTATTTTGAGATAGAGTTTATAGAGGCATATTCTAGTAAACTTGTTACAACTCTTAGCAAAATTGATATCTTGAGGATCGAGGTTGAGGACATGGAGAAAACATGTTGGTGATGAAATGGCTAAGCTAGCTCATCATAATATTGCATGTATAGAAAGTTATTCAAGTTGCAAGGTGGAAGAATAATGTTACTGCTAAGTGTAACATGTTCTTAATGTGGTCCTATAATAATTAATTGAGAAGGTCTAATAGATGACTCAGGGAATTATTTTATTGACTTAGTATAAAGGAAGGAAATTTTCCTTTATCATGGAATGTGATGATATGAATTTATAATCAATGATAAGTAGAAGAGAGTGTAGGATGTGAAGTTGAGAAAAGTACTGTAGAAGTGAAGGAAAATTCATTTTTGAGGTTTTGCTAAGTGATATGAGGTTTGGTATTTGGATCCAAGGTTCGTGATCTGGTCTATAAGGTCTAATAGTGATTGGGCTAGTTAACAAGATAGAGGAAAGAACAAACGAAATAAGAAGATAATAGTAAGTTACTTTTTTGAGTAGTGAGCTCTTCTTGTAGTTGAAATTACATGTTTGGGCAATGGGCTCTTCTTGCATACATTATACCACAACTCCTAATAGGGTTGGCACAACTCCTAATAGGGTTAGGATCTCCTAACAGGGATTCAAAGTTTGCTAACAAGGACTCATTGTACTAAATAATGTAATAGACTCCTAAGAGAATCTATCCTCCAACAAGGAATATTTATATTAGTACATCATCTTGTGGGCATCATTCTCACCGAGATTTTCTCTCTAATCAAGGGTTTACCTAGTCAACATATCTGGTGTAATTGTCTATGTGCATCTTATTATGGTTACTATTTGCATTGGTTGAATGGTTAAGTTTGTTTAATGAAGATAAATGCTTTAATTGATGGATAACTGATTCAACCCCACCCACATGTCCTCTTAGTTATCCTGGTGGACTATTGTTTCTAACAATTGGAATCAAGCATTGGGTCCTTGAAGATAATTTTAACAACTTTGGGAGATCCATGGTGAACATTTTTAGGAAAGATAGTCCAAAGTTTGATGGAAAAAACTATGATAGCTGGAAGGAAAAGATGAAGACATGTTTCTTGTATATGGGTCATGGATATTGGATCTTGAAAAAATTAGTGAAGATAGTCATTGAAGAAAAGGATTTGTAAATTTTCATCAAGGCAAAAATAGATCTTCTAATGTGTGACATGAGAGCTAAGGAAGCACTATTGACTGCACTTCTTGAAATTGAGTATAATTATGTAAAATCACTTGCTACTCTACATTTGATTTGGAAAGCTTTGGAAAATAGTTTTGAAGGTGACGTACACTTTAAGAAGGTTAGGCTATAGAGTTGGATTTGTGCATTTCAAGATGCTAAAATGATGGAAGATGAATTTGCAAGAGCATATATAGGCAGGCTATCAAAAATTTTTGCAAGTATTAAAGCTTAGGGAGGAACGAAAGAAGATGACGAGATTATATGGAAGATATTGAAGACTAACACCACCATTCAAGTCAATAGTTCAAATAATATAGTTTTTGATGTCATGCACCAAAGATTTAAAAAAGGAGACATTACTTAGAAGACTTGAAGTAGTTGAGAATGAACTTAGGCAGTTTGGAGAATTGACCAGAATAGAGATAGCTTTTAGTGCCCTCAATATTTGACCTAACATATCAAGGAGCACAAGTGCTAGAGGAGATATTGCTAGCAGCGGGAGATCTATGGAAGATATAAAGATTGAAGAAGGAGTAGCCCTTCTGGTAATAAGAGAAAAAAGAGGTAAGAAAATCTTTAAATGTTGGATTTGTGATGAATATGGTAATTATGCATCTAAGTGTCCTAAAAGGGAGAAAAAGTATAAGGGAAGCCATAAGCCTAAAAAAGATAGAGAATGTTTATATGCAAATGGAGATAATGATTCCAATGAACAAGCATTAAGTACTTGTGATGATGAAATTGGAATTGTGACAATTAAAGAAGAAAGTCTAAAGAAGGTAGCTTTGGTATCACATGTTGAGAAGAAATCTAATTGGATGATTGACAACAGTTATTCATGTCATATGACTGGTGAGATGAACAAGTTTTTTGACTTCAAAAGTTAGGATGGAGGAATTGTCAGAGTTGGAAACAATGCAACATGTCAGGTTAAAGGTATTGGATCTAGAACTCTTGATGGTAAAACTAATATTGAGGATGTATACTTTATTGATGGTATAAAGCACAATCTTTTGAGTGTTGGACAACTAGCAAACAAAGGTTATTAGTTGCAGTTCACAAAAAAGACATGCATGATCAAAGAAAAAGATGGAAAGATAATTGGAATAAGAACTGGATCTAGAGGTAATGTATTTAAGTTGAATCCAACTAAAATGACATGTTTGGTTGCAAAGGTAAATGATAGTTGGTTATGGCATAAAAGATTTTGTCATATTAACTTTGACAATATTGTGAGGACTAGTAGAATGTTTACAATTAGAGCTTTGCCAAAGATTGTAAAGCCTACTAAAATAGTCTACAAGGAGTGTGTTTTGGCAAAGCATAATATAACTACTTTTCCCAGCAAGAAGTGTACTATGACAACAAACTTGGAGATTGTACACATAGATCTCAATTGTCCTACAAAGACTAAATGGTATTTCATGATTCTAGTCGATGATTTTTCTAGAATGATTTTTGTTGCATTTCTTAAAGAGAAATCTGAGGCATTTAAAAAATTCAAGATATTCAAGAATAGAGTTGAGAATGAATCTGGTATGAAGATTAAATGTTTAAGATCAGACAGAGGAGGAGAATTTACTTCAAATGAGTTTAACATGTTTTGTAAAGAAAATGGAATTAAAAGATAGCTATTAGCTCTAAGAACCCTTGAATATAATGGTGTTGCAAAGAGAAGAAACAAGTCTATTATAGAAGTTACAAGAGCTATGTTAGTAGAAAATGATGTATCCAAGACATTTTAGAGAGAAGCTATGAATACAATAGTCTACACTATGAATAGAGTACAAGTCAGGAAGGACACAAACAAGACACCTTATGAACTATAGTTTGGTCACTCACCTACAATTAAGTATTTTAGAATATTTGGAAGTAAGTGTTATATAAAGAGAGATGATGACATTAGTTTGATGCTAGAAGTGATGAATGTATGCTTTCTTGTTACTCATTGAAAAGAAAGGCTTATAGATGTCATAATCAAACAACTAAGACTATCATGGAAAGTGTAAATGTAAGAATTGATGAGAAATTCAGAATACAAGAGAGAGTAGTTGATTACATTTCAGATGATGATGTTGTTACTAAGTGAAGGAATGATGAGGTATTTCTTGAGACTAACAATGATTTTCATAATGAAGGAGAGACAAGGTAGGAATAGAGCTCAGAACCTTTAGTAGAGCCAAGAGTTAAGATAGCAACTCCTATTTTAGGAAAGAACATGATAAAGAATCACCCATTTGAATAGATCATTGGAAGCAAAGAAAAACTTGTGTTGACAAGAAGTAGAATAAATGAAGAATTATTTTTTATATCTCAAGTTGAGCCTAATAATGCAAATGAAGCATGTAAAGATGACTATTGCAAGCAAGCTATGAAAAAGGAATTAGATCAAATAGTAAAGAATGAGACATGGGAATCAGTCCTGAGACCAGTAGACAAGAATGTAATAGGAACTAAATGGGTATTTAGAAACAAGATGATTGAGAAAGTAGAAGTTTTAAAGAACAAAGTGAGATTAGTATGTAAAAGTTACTCACAACAAGAAGGAATAGATTATGAGGAGACCTATGTTCTAGTGGATAGAATAGAAGTAGTAAGATTATTCTTAGCCTATGCAGCACAGAAGAAATTCAAAGTATATAAGATAGATGTCAAGTTAGCATTTTTGAATGGAGAATTTGAAGAAAAAGTATACATTGAGAAGCCTAAAGGATGTCCTTTGATAGATGACAAGGTTATAGTATGCAAACTAAGGAAAGCATTGTATGGATTGAAGCAAGCACCTAGAACTTGGTGTGCAAGGTTGGAAAATCACTTGAAAAAACTTAGATATAGAAAAGGTATGGAAAATAGTAATCTATATTAGAAAGAATTTGATGATGGTTTGATGATTTTGGTAATATTTGTTAATGATACTATATTTGGAGGAAATGATGAAGAAAGTAAGAATTTTGTGGAAGAAATGAAGAAAGAATTTGAAATGAGCATGATAGGAGAGATGAAATATTTCCTAGGATTATAAATTATATAGAATAAAGAAGGAATTTTTATTTCTTAGACTAAGTACTTGAAGGATTTATTGAAAAGGTTTGGTTAGGAAACATGTAAACCCATTGGAACACCTATGGTAATTGGACACAAGTTATCTAAAAAGGATGAGACACCTACTATTGAACAGAAGAAATATAGATCTATGATTGGAGGATTGCAATATCTAACTCACACAAGGCCATATATAGTGAATGTAGTTAGAATTATTGCAAGATTCTAGGCTAATCCTAGAGAAGCACATTATGCTTTAGTAAAAATGATATTTAGGTATCTAAAGGGAACATCTAAGTTTGGATTATGGTATGAAAAATCTAATGATTTTACTCTAAGTGCTTATACTGGTGTAGATTGGGTAAGAAATATGGATGACAGAAAGAGCACCAGTGGAGGAGATTTCTTTCTTGGAGGAAGATTGGTTTCTTGGTTAAGCAAGACGTAGGATTGTACTTCTCAAAATATAGTAGAAGAAGAGTATGTTTTAGCAAAAAATAATTGTAATCAAGTCATTTGGATAAAGCAAATGCTAATGAATATAAATATAGAAATTAGAGAAATTTTTGTTATACATTGTGACAACACAAGAATAATAAATATGTCTAAGAATCCAATGTCATATTCAAGGACTAAGCACATTTCTATTAATTATTATATGTTGAGAGAAAAAGTTGTAGAAAAGGAAATCAAATTGGAGTATGTGAGCACTAAAGAGAAAAATGTAGATATATTCACTAAGCCTCTTCCCAAAGAGACTTTTGATTATTTGTGAGGTATGTTTGGGGTTATGTCCCTTCCTACATTAGAATAAGATGTAAGAATGCACCAGTCTAGGGTAACATAGCACCGTTGTTTTTTTGGATAGCATGTTGATGCTTCCTAAATGGGGGAGTATTTGTGATGGATAGAGTCATCTAGGAAACTTGTTGATGTTGTTTTGAATGGTGTCTTTTGATACTCGAGCTAGTAAGTATTAGTTTTTGTAGAGTTTGATATAATAGAGTTTTTTACCTTTGGCATTGATGTCAATGGGGGAGAACATTGACATGAAAAACATTATGCTAAGGGGAAAAGTTTGGCATAAGCACAGTATGCAGAATGATAGTTTGGTATAGAGTAGATTGAGGTATATCGATGAGGGAGAATGATTGATGAAGATGATTTAAAGATGAAAAGTCTTTTGTTGGTATTCTTGGAACTAGATGTTTTTCATCTATGTTGGAATCAATGCCAAAGGGGAAGATTATTGGAAGATTTGGAAGAATGTTGGAAGATTGGTTGGAAGCATGAATGTTGATTATATTCCTCTATGGGAGTAATACTATGATGATATGTTACATTCATTATTGAGTTTATCATTGATGTCAACATAGAAAGTTTAATGTCAACATAGCAATTTTTCTATTGTATCTAATAGAAGAACATTAGAAAGATCAAGTTGGTACATATGACTAGTTGAGAATCATAACCACTTGAGTTTATGGGAGATACTTATGAGTATCTAGTATATGTAGATAATGTTAGAAGAAGGAAAGATAATATAGAAGAAGTTATGTTAGTTTTGGTGATGTTTATTTTGAGATAGAGTTTATAAAGGCATGTTCTAGTAAACTTGTTATATCTCTTAGTAGAGTTGATATCTTAAGGATCGAGGCTAAGGACATGGAGAAAACATGCTGGTGATGATGCTGCTAAGCTCGCTCATCATAATATTATATGTAAGGAAATCTATTCAAGTTGCAAGGTAGAAGATTAATGGTACCACTAAGTGTAACATGTTCTTAATGTGGTCCTATAATAATTCATTGAGAAGGTCTAAAAGCTAACTTTGGGAATTGTTTTATGGACTCAGTGTAAAGGAAGGACATTTTTATTTATCATGGAATGGGATAATATGACTTTATGATCAATGATAACCAACAAAGAGTGCATAATGTGAAGTTGAGTAGAACAATGCAGAAGTGAAAGAAACTTCATTGCCAAGGTTTTGCTAAGTGATTCAAGGTTTGGTATTTGGATCTAAGGTTTGTGACCTAGTCTACAAGCTCTGAAAATGATTGGTCCAGTTGATAGGATAGAGGAAAGAAAAAAGGAAAGAAGAAGATAATAATAAATTACTTGTTTGAGTAGTGAGCTCTTCTTGTAGTTGAAATTGCATGTTTGGGTAGTGGGTTCTTCTTGCATACATTATACCACAACTCCTAATAGGGTTGGCACAACTACTAATAGGGTTGGAATTTCCTAACAAGGATTCAAAGTCTCCTAATAGGAACTCATTGTACTGAATATTGTTATAGACTCCTAATAGAGTCCATCCTCTAACAAGGAATATTTATATTAGTCAACATATCTGGTGTAATTGTCTATGTGCATCTTATTATGGTTGATGTTTACTTTGGTTGAATAGTTAAGTTTGTTTAATGAAGATAAATGCTTTAATTGTTAGATAACTAATTTACCCCCCCTCTCAGTTATCATGGTGGGATATTATTTCTAACATGTTATTGATAAGGAAAATGCCAATCATGACATACTTAGATCCCAAAGCCTTCTTACCATCATTCTATCATAAGGTGTATGGTAATAGTATACAATTCACACTCTAAACACAAGTGACAAAAACATGGCATCTCATCTCCTTACTCTTTTTAGTTCTAATCATATTTGCATTAATAAGATTTATAATAGGGTAGTAGGGAAGGGGCCTTACATTTGAGTTAAAGACTCTATCGAGTTCAAAGTTCTTACTGAGTTGAAGGTATCTTTTGAGCATTAAAGACTTTGCCAAGTGGAGGACAACTTGTCCCCAAGAGAACTACTTCATGATGCATTTATCATGACTTGAAGATATAAGTTTGTGAAAAGGAGAAACCAAAGGTTATTGTTTCACCATGACTTTCAGAGCAAAGAGAGTGAAGAATATTCTATTGGAATTCTTTAAAATAACTAAGAGGGTGGGGGGGGGGGGAGGGGGGGTGAATTAATTATCCAAGGTCTAGATGTAAAATGAAAAATTTCTATGCTTAATATACCCATGTCCATAAAACCTTATTATGCATGCATACATTAGATCATATAATACTTAAATTTTGTAGGTTACTATCTTAAGTCAAAATAACTTTGAAAAAATCTAAACATGAAACATAATAGATTCAATTACACATTTGACACAAGGATTTTATATGGAAACCCAATTTGGGAAAAACCACCAGTAACATGCTACTAATTCTCATTCTTTTGAAGTGATTCGATGTGAAAGGCCAACCCTATTAAATGTTACAATACACACTATTAAATGTGACCCAATTAAAGGATTTCAATCACCCTATTAGGAGTGAGCTTTGTTAGAGGAATTTAGAGCATTCCATTAGAATGTGACTTGGTTAAATGATTTACAACTGACTCTTAGGTCAACCTTAATCCAAAAGATTTACCCTAGATTGATACAATGATTAGAAAGTAATAGTAAGGCTTGATTTGATAACAAATTACAACTCACTTGTAGATTACAATGTTGGATACAATTGATCAATTATGTGTTGTCTTTGATGTCACACAAATGTCATATCAATCATCAGATAAAGTCTACTAAGCTCAAAAGGTTAGCAAGGCAAAGGATAGTGTCTATCGAGCTTAGAAGGTCAACAAAGAAAAAGATAGTGTATACCAAGCTCAGAAGTTCAGCAAGGCAAAGGATAGAGTCTACCGAGCTTAGATGGTTAGCAAGGCAGAAGGATAGAATCTATCAAGCTCAAGAGGTTAGTAAAGAAAACTTGCAGTATCTACCAAGTAAACAGTTCTTACTGAGATAACTCGGTCATCAAAGGAAATGTGGCAGAAATAGTTCTTACCGAGATCACTGGGTCATCAAAGGAAATGTGGCAGAAATAGTTCTTATCGAGATCACTCAATCATCAAAGGAAATGTGGCAAAAGAAATTCTTACAGAGCTCTCATGAAGGAATTTAGTTCTTATCGAGTAAATTTGGTAGCCAAAGGATTTTATGGATATTGCAATGTTAACCAAGCCAAGAAGGTTAACTTAGAAAATTTTTGGAAGTAGTATTTACCGTGCAGGGTTGGCTAGTAAAGGATTTCATTATTTTATGAAATAACATTAATTTGTTTAGAGTAATATTTGTAGCCAACTGATGTATGGTTTATTGGTAAATGTAACATGTGAATGAGCTGACTTGACAATCTTAATGGTATAATTAAGAGGTCAAGTTGCGAATTCTAAGTGTGAAGTGGAAGTGTGTGTGGAATTAATGTGATATGAAGACTTATTATTTTGGAAGAAAATTTGAAGGATGATCAGAGATCATTGAGGAGTAGCAAAGCTATACTTGATCAAGGAGGATCCAATGATGCTGAAAAGAGACCTATTGTCAGCAAATTCAATTGCATCTTGTTCAGGTCAATTCATTGTTGCTTTCTAACCATTGTAGCAATGATTACAAATCTCTTAACAGAGTTGGTTTAACAACCATTTTGTAAATCCTCTAACAAGGTGATAGTTCTATTGAAATGTTCTAAAGACTTCAAGAAAGGTCACTCCTAATAGGGTCACACCTAACAGTGTGTATTGTAACCTTTAACAGGGTTGGCTCCTAACAGGGTTCATTTCAAAAGAGTGAAAAATTGGTGACTAGTTTCTTGGTGGTTTTTCCCATATTGGGTTTCCATGTTAAATCTAGTGTCTCTTGTGTTTATTTTGTTTTCAATTGCATGCATGTTTTCTTGAAGATAAGTAACAATTTAATTTATCGAGTATCAGTAGTAACTAGATCTTTAAGACATCTAAGGGATCCATGGATTAATTTTCGTAAGTAATCGATTCATGCCCCCTCTCAGTTACTCTACCTTTAATTCCAACAATTGGTATCAGAGCTTTTGGTGCTTATAGGAAAAGATTTCAAGGATCTAAGCTAAAGATCAAGATGTCTTACAAAAGAGAAATTTCAAGACTTAACAGGGACAACTTCTCAGCATGGCAAGGATTGATGAGGCTTTATCTGGCATATATTGGTGATACAGGGCTAAAGTACCTCAATGAAAAATATGAAGAACCTTCTGGTACATTATCTGTCAATGATATTTCTAAAAAGAAGACTCACAACAACATGATGATACATATAGCATCTACTCTAAGTTATGAAGAATTTGATGACATCAAGGATTGAAAAATTTCCTTTGAAATGTGGAACAAGCTAAAAGAGATCTATGGAGGAGATGATAATGTGAGAAGAGCCAAAGAAAAGAGTTTGAGAGGAAAATTTGATCAAATGATCATGAGAGAGGATGAAAACATTGCAAAGTATGTTGAAAGAGTTAAAGCATGTGTTAGTGCAATCAAAGCATCTGGAGGAGATATCAATGATGAGATAGTTATAAGTAAAGTTCTTAGAACTCTACTTCCCATTTATGTAATTAGAATCTTTGCAATTCAAGAAAGAAGATGCGAAGCAAATCATAAAATAAATTTAGAGGCCATAGTTGGAAGATTGACCGCATTTGAGCTAGGCAAATATGACAATTATGTTCCAGCTGTCAAGAGCATTGAATTAACATTTGAAGCCAAGATTTCACTCAAAGAAAAAGGGAAAAAGATGAAGGATCCAAAATCAGATAGTGATGAAGAATCAAAAAAAAGTTTGGATAGTGATCTTGCGGTGGTTGAAGCTCTAATAGCAAGAAAATATTCAAGAGGCAAAGGGAAATACAAAGGTAAGGTTCCTCTAATCTACTTTTCTTGTGAAGAAATTGGACATATTGTAGCTAGGTGCCCAAATAAGTAGAACAAAGATGAGAAGAAAGGTCATAAGTACAATGGCAAGAAAGACTTCAAATTATTCAAGGATAAAGGTAAGAAAACATGTTTCATGGCTAAAGATTCTAATGATTCTGATGACGAAGAAGATGATGAAATTGTCTACAATGTTGTGAAAAATGAATCTAATCATGATGAAGAAATGGTACTCATTTCTCATATGAGAAGAAATGATACATGTATCATAGATAATGGTTGTTCTCATCACATGGTTGGTGATAAAACTAAGTTTGAATACTTTGAAGACTATGTTGGTGGCAAAGTAAGATTTCATAACAATGAACCTTTTTGTATAAGAGGAAAATGAAGAATCTCACTAATCAAGGAACTTGTATGTGATAATGCATATTGGGTAGAAGGACTAAATCATAATCTATTGAGTGTGGCACAACTACTCAATAATGGATTCAAATTAGAATTTATGCATGGAAAAGAATGATTGTTGGATGGAAAAGGAAAGCTGATTGGATTAGGCACTCAAACAAAAGGTAACTTATTTTATCTTGAACTTGGTGAATGTTCATATTTTATTGCTCAAATTGAAGAAAGCTGGTTATGGCATAAAAGGTTATGTCATTTAAACTTTGACAACTTGATAAAGATTATTAAATTAAAGAAAGTAAGAGGTATTCCTAACATAAAGAAACCTGAGGTTGATCTATGCAAGAATTGTCAAATTGGTAAAATGGGAAAGACCAATTTTAAATGACTTGCATTGTTATCCTTCTGTATCTCAACTTGGTTTGAACTATTTGTGACTCGGTTAATGAAAACTCTAGAGTTGAGAATCAAAATCAGAAGTTGAGATACAGAAGGATAACAATGCAAGTCATTTAAAAGGAGCCTGTGTTAGCCAAGTATGTCAGAAAGTATCATGCACCAGATTAGATCATTGGAGATAAATTAGGAAAGAACAATGACAAGAAGTAAGTTGAAAGGCACTTGTTTACTTGTTGATTTTGAACCTAGAAATGTCAAAAACACTCTAGAAAATGAAAGTTGGATTGAAGCTATGAAGAGGTAGAATAGATAGAGAAAAATAAAACATGGACTCTTGTACCTAGACCCAAAGACAAAAATGTGATTGGAACAAAGTGGGTATTTAGAAACAAACTAAATGAAGATGGTAAGGTATCAAGGAAAAAAGCTAGATTGGTATGCAAAGGATACTCTCAAGAAGAAGGTCTAGACTATGGATAAAATTTTTCTCCTGTTACAAGATTGGAAGGTGTTAGAACCTTACTTGCATATGCTACATTCAAAGGATTCAAAGTTTATCAAATGGATGTCAAGTCATCATTTCCCAAAATCATATTGGATGAAGAGGTTTACATTGAATAGCCTGAAGGTTTTGTCGATCCAAAAAAGAAGGACACGGTCTATAAATTACATAAAGCATTATATGGTCTAAAACAAGCCCCTAGAGCATGGTATGAAAGATTGCATAACTATCTTATTCAGATTAGTTTTCAAATAACTAATGAAAACAATAGTTTATACATAAAGGAAGGATAAGATAATAAGATTTTTTTGGCAAAAATATTTTTAGATGATACTTTGTTCACAAGAAATGATGATCTTTGCAAATAATTTTTAGAACAAATGAACAAGGAATTTGAAATGTCAATGTTTGGTGAAATCAAATTCTTTGTTGGTTTTCAAATTCAACAGAATAAGAATGGCATCTACAACACTCAATCTAAATATATCAAGGAGATACTAAAAAAGTTTGGTATGGAAGACTGTAAACTAGTTGGGACTCCTATGTGTACTAGATTAAAACTTACCAAAGATGATGAATCAAAGAAAGTGGATTAGACATTGTATAGATCTATGATTGGAAAGTTGCAATGTGTAGTGCACACAAGACTAGACATTGCCCTTGCAATAGGAATTGTAGCAAGATTCTCAGCAAAACCAAAAGAAAATCACATGATGGAAATCAAAAGGATCATGTGATACTTAAAAGGAACTAAAGAATATGGATTATGGTATAAACTTGGATGAAATTTGGATTTAAAGGTGTTCACTAATGCAGATTGGGTAGGAAATATTGATGATAGAAAGAGCACAAGTGGAGGAGTTTTCTTTCTTGAAAAAAGGTTGGTTTCTTGGACAAGAAAAAAGTAGAATTGTACATCTCAATCCACAAAAAAGGCTAAATATGTTGTAGTAGTAGTAAATTGCTCAAATGTTATGTGGTTTAAACAATTATTGGAAGGTATGAACCAAGAAATCAAAGATTTGGTTGTTATGTTTTTTGATAACACAAGTGCAATTAAAATCTCCAAGAATCTAGTGATGCATTCAAAAACCAAGCATATTGCCATAAAGTATCACTTTGTTAGAGAATTGGTGCAAGAAAAGAAAATAAGATTGGAATATGTCCATACAAAGGAACAAATTGCTGACATATTCACAAAGCCTTTGCCCAAGGATGCATTCTTATATCTAAGAGGTAAGTTAAGGGTCATTCCCCTATCTAAAGCTCACTAAAATATAGTTCTAGTGATGCATCAATAGAAACAAAATTGAAGATCTATTATTTGATGTAGCAAACCAATGAAGACATTACATATGAATCAATACATCAGGTACAATACTATTCACCTATTTTGAGTTGTCTTTGGTATGTGTTCTGAAAGAGGGAGAGCATACTGTCATATCTTTCTGAAATTTGCAAAATAATAAGAGTTTGTGTAAGAGGGAGAGATTATTATAAAAGAGGGAGTTTGCTATAGAAAGTGAATTATTATGTCAGTAAAAGACTTGTTTTCAAATTTCATTCTGCTATGACATGTTGTGTTGCCATCAATGCCAAAGAGGGAAATTGTTGGATACAATTGTTCAATTATGTGTTGTCTTTGATGTCACACAAATGTCATATTAGTCATTAGATAAAGTCTACCAAGCTCAGAAGGTCAGCAAGGAAAAGGATAGTGTCTACCAAGCTTAGAAGGTTAGCAAGGCAAAAGACAATGTCTATCAAGCTCAAAAGATCAGCAAGGTAAAGGATAGAGTCTACCATGCTCAGATGGTCAGTGAGGCAAAAGGACAAAATCTATCAAGCCCAGGAGGTTAGTAAAGAAAACTTGTAGTATCTACCCAGTAAATAGTTCTTACCAAGATAACTTGGTCATCAAAAGAAATAGATCTTATTGAGATAACTCAAGTATATAAGAAACTAGCTCACTCAGTTATTGTAGTGATTCTATCCTACTCGGCATCATCTATGACTTGGCACCTAAATATTACTTGACACTTGTATCATGCTCGGCACTTGATATTCACTTCACACTTAAAGATTTCTTAGCACCTGAAGATCATTCAACACCTGTTGGAATTCTGACTCGGCATACATAGTGTTCTTAGCTTCAATGTAGAAAGTGGTTAAATATGTTGGCACTCAAATGTCAAAACCATTCTGAGACTAACAATCTCCCCCTTTGACATGAGTGTCAAAAACACCTAACTAAGCATTATTTTTCTGACCTTATAGATACATAATTCATTCTGTTTAGCATATGCACAAAATCTCAAAAACTTGTTCAAAAGTTTTGCAAGGAATAATATACCTTAAAATTCTTATAACTCCCCCTAAGCTTATTGTGCCAAAATTCTAATAAATTTGATACTCTTTAGCTATTTCAGTACTCTATACCTTTGTTATATAGTATATCTCCCCCTTTGTTATATCTCCCTCTTTTTGTTTATCTCCCCCTTTTTTGACACAAATGTCAAAGGGCACTAAGTTTTACATTAGTTTTAAATTCCCCTGGAATTTCCTTTCTGACCATTCCATAAATTTTACATTAGTTTCTTGGTCTTCATTTGTCACCTGTCAACAATATCTGATCATTATTCCATTATATGCTTTGTCTCATCTGGTGACTGCAAACTGAAGGCATCCATAAAGATATCCTTAATCTTATGTAATGTTTGCTTTTGTTTATACTCCTTCCTGAGTATCTCCTACCTCTTTCTTCTATTCAATGCTTCCTGTACCTTAGTCATTTGATCAATGCTTATTGTTTTTGAGTCATAACTAGGTATGACTATTTGCTTATCTAATTTAGGGTCTCCATAGTGAAGCACCCTTGCAACTTTTGTAGTACTTGATCTTGGTGCTAACATTTGTAGTGGCATTGCATCATTGCTTGGTTGTTTCAAAGGAGTTACCGAGGTAGGAAAATTTATCAATGTTTGTATTGCCTCTTGATCTTTAGGGGTTTTCTCTTCTTCCTTCTCCTTCTATCTACTACCTTGATCAATTATAGAAATGTGAGGAAGTGCACCTTGTGTTTGTGTTGTAGGATCAGAAGTAACAGTCTGTCCTATTTGTTCTATTTCTTTGTCTCCTATTGCACTCGACTTCTATACTATGGTGTGAAATATTCCTAATGAAACAACTATTTGCATTTGAATTTGACCACTAGTAGCTATAGAGATGATGGAAAGTGGTTCTTGTGGATTCACATTATCTCTAATTGTGTCTTCTACTAACTTTTGTAATTCATCCACACTGACCAATACTGGATCTGTACATAATTTTGCTTGTCGTGTGGATTGGTCAAGGATTCTTTTGAGATCCTTTGTAGTTAAAAGATTGATGTTTTGAGCAGAAGTGTTAGGAAAATCCTTTATAGTTATAGTGTCTGTAGGTTTGATGGGTACATGAGGAGGGCTAGAAGGTGGTAATTGTGTGTCTTGCACAGTCTGGTCTTGTTGTTGCTCTTTCTTAGCTATTGCCATTTCATCTTATTTTTGTGTCTCCTCCTCCTCACCTTTTTCGTTCTCCTCTCCATCTCTCTTTTCTTCTTCCTTATTCTCTTCTTCTCCTTTTTCTGCATTCTTTACTTCTTTCTCCTCTTTCTCACTAGGCTCTTCATGTTTTGTGTTTTGTCCCTCAAGGGGATATTCTTCTCCATCCTTGATAGTAGTCAAACCATATATCAACTTCCATATTTTTTTTGACTTACTGACAACATCTTCAATCTTGTTTTGTAAGATACCAAAGGCTCTA
This sequence comes from Cupressus sempervirens, assembly GCA_028749045.1. Taxonomy (NCBI): domain Eukaryota; kingdom Viridiplantae; phylum Streptophyta; class Pinopsida; order Cupressales; family Cupressaceae; genus Cupressus; species Cupressus sempervirens. Next base: position 849,320,900 of record CM053786.1, on the reverse strand, counting down.
TACTTTGGTGTGAAATTACCACTATATTTCTTATTAGCCTTTGTTATTTGACCTCTTGTTAGGTCAGGCATCACCTGTGCTAAGGTAGATTCTCTTATCTCCTTTTCAATTTTTAGACAATAATGCCATTTGTTTTCAATTATCTCATACAATTCTCTAAGCATGGTATTGTCTAGCTCTAGAGGTGTATACTTGAATTCAGCCATCATGGCATATACTAATTCCTCTATTTTGTTTTGCTCTTCTTTACTTAGCTTGTTGAAATAATGCTTTTCAAATCAATAAAATCTACATTCTTAATATTTTCACAAATTTTATCTAAGGCTGATTTGGAGGATGACTTACCACTCTGAATTGGCTGATATCTTCTAACTTTGTTCTCTCCTCATCAGAATCTGGTTGTGCTACATATTTTCTTCTTTTTCTTGGCACTTCACTAGTATATTCAATAGCCTTCTTCTTCTCTTTGATTTGTTTCTTGGCCTCTTGTAAAGATTCCCTTGTGGTAGCCCTTGTGACTGGTATCTATGGCTTGGCTTAAGTTGGCTTAGCACCCTTCTTTGTTTTGGGCTGGGCTGGAGGCTATACTATTGCCTTTCTTTTCTTTGGCTTGGCTTGGCTTGGTGCTTCCTTTGCTTCTTCTTCCTCAACACCTTCCTCCTTATCTTCACCTAGGCCTTTAGTCAATTCCATTTGGCCTTGCCCTTGTTCATCCTCATCATCATCATCATCTTCTTCTTCTTCTTCTTCTACTTCAGCCTCAATTCCTTCACCAAATTTCTTCTGTATTTTCTTCACCAATTTATCTTTCTTCTTCATTATGGAGGTAGTCTTTAACTCTATTACAACTTTAGATTTAACAAAATCATATGTTCCAAAAGGCTTGGTAGACTTGTCTACTTTGTTAGGATAAACCACGAACAGAAATAAAAACTACATGCAAATATAACCAATAACAAAAATAATAGAACACACAGAAATGAACATAAGGCACCAAGATTTAACGTGGTTCACCCAATCCCTGGGCTACGTCCACCAAACAGCAAGTCCGATCTTATTACAATCCATTGATTACAACCTGATTACAATCTGTAATCCCTTACAGCTCAATACCGCCGCAAGAACCAATTTCATATCACCACACACATAAAATACCCAACCCTAAGCCCTTTTTATACAAGTATTAAACTGCTTTAGGGTTATAACATGTCGGCCATATGTCGGCCATAATATGTTGGCTACCATGTCGGCTACCATGTACTAAGAATACAGTACTTTCCTGATCAGTCACCACAATCTAACATACTTCTTCTGCAAGAAATGTAGTGATTGTTGCTGATGCTTCATCCACATCTAGTTCATAACCAAATGGCCTTAGCCATCTCATCCTTGGAATTGCTGCTTGGATATAGGTAAAATCAATATCAACTAAGAATAGTATATCATTGATATGTCTTTCCACTAAGGAAACTGGTATTCTTACCCTTTGCTTCATGGATTTCTTGAAATCCTCAAAATAGCTTGTCATATGGGCTTCAAAATTGTCACCCATCTGATCAATAAACACATTAATTTGTGTAATTATAGTTTTGTTAGGATTCCAATTTACCTTTCCTATAGAAGGAAACTCTTCCATTATATAGAAGAATATACACATAAGAACTGAACTGAATTTGCATTGAGCAACTTTTGTTCTCCTTATTGCTCCTAGGTTTTCATTTATCTATTGCAGCAAAAGTTTTGATAGATCATATCTATGATCTCTCTTTACCAATTTGTAGGCCACATCAATAGCTATGCATGGCTTGCTATTCAATTTGCTCAATTGATAGAATTTTTGGTATATTATTCTTATAACAAAATGTAGAAGAGGATCAGTGATAGTATAAATAGTCATACCCCTCTTATTCCATTTTGCTCCTATATTCTTTTCAATAATCTCTTTACAATCACTACGTAGGGTTTTAGTTTGATCTAGGGTTGGAAAACCTGTAACCCTATATACTATCCTTTTTGTAATCTTTACTAGACCTTTTTCTAGCCACAAGCATCCATCATGAATTCTGCTTAAAACAATTTGTATCCATTCAATTTTGAATCCTATAGGGTAAACTAGGGCATTGGTCAAACCCTTTCTCTCAACTATCTAGAATTCATCCTTCACAATCTTGTTCTCACGTAGTTTGTCATAGGCTTGGAATATTCCAAGATCACCTATGGTGCCAATTTTGCATTTATAACACTTTCGTACATCTTGCACCATGACTACTTTGGATGGAACAATGGATAATGTGCCAGTAGGGTCATTTCTGTAGGCGGCTTCTAGAATTAGCCTAAATTCAAGTTGTTTAACCTCATTACTAACCATCTAAACCTCATGACCTTCTTTTCGCTTGGGGTTCTTAGAACTAGAAGCCATTATTCTGATCTAGGGTTTTAAAGATTAAAAAAGTTTTAACACTACATAGCTCAGCACTCGATAAATACCTTTGATTGACAAATTTTATGTTGAATCACTATTGAAATCCATGCAAATGGCTTTGATGTAGTTCTTTGATCTCTCCTGTGCTCTTCTCATCTTTTCTTTACACTTGAATGGTGAGAAATGATCAAAATTTGACCTTATACCCTTCAAAACATAACATTAAAGGTTTCAACATGACTCGACATCAATTGACATTTCTCAACTTGACATCAACCATCAACTCGATCACTATTAGCAACTCGACATGCTTTGGGGCTTTACTCAGCATCTAAGGATGACTCAATAGTATTTGTATGAACTTCAAATTTTGACTTGGCATCTTTGCTTATGTTGATTTCTTCTTTGCAATTCTTCTTTGTCTTAGGACTGATGTATGATATAACTTTGTATATCAATCCCATACACCTTTCTCATGCTTAGTTTGATGAAGTGTGTTCACTTGACCCATTGGGTGAAGTGATCCCTTCACTTGATGTGCTACACTCATTTTTCTTCTTTAATGTCTTATTCATCTCTTCTCTTATGTGTTCAATTCCTACCTTTTCCTTCCCTTTGTTGAACTCAAAATTTGGTGCCTTGGACCTTGTTGGGAAATTCCTACTAATATGACCAGTCTTCAAGCAACTGTAATATGTGGTTTGACTCAACCATCTACTATAGTTTCCTCTAAAATGTGTCCTTATGCAACTTTTAGGAACATGTCCATATTCTTGACAGTAATGATAGCTATACCTAGTGTTGTAATCCCAATAGTAGTGATTTCCATTGCCTTTTGTATTTGCTGGCTAATTTAATGTCCACATGGGATTTGCTCTACATTCAAAGGCTCTATGTCCATACTTCTTGAAATTGTAGTAGTGACTTTCAAATATTGGTGCCTTGATAATCCTAGTTCTACATTTATGCACTTGATGTCCTTGCTTCTTGCACTTATGATAATAGCTTGCACTCTTAGGGTTATCAAGCTGATGGGCATTATTATTCTTACACACATTAGAAGTGTGTCCTTTCTTACCAAAAAAATGACAACTAGGTTTGGTGTTCTTATCTTTGTTGTTCCTTTCTTCTATAGTCTTGGATGACTCTCGTTCTTCAATGCTGGTATATCCTAATCCTTGAGTGTCATTGCTAGGCCTTGGGGATTTTAGTAACTACTCAAAGTACTTGATGGATTCATTAGTTTTGTTGAAGCTCTCTAAAATTTCCTTTTTTTTTTCTTAAATTATTTTGCAATTGTTCATTGTGCATCTTCAGTGTAGAGATCTCAATGTCTTTCATATTCAGCTCATGATGTGCATTCATCATCTGGCTTAAGGTTTCTAGCTACATGTTTGGGATTCTTTCAAACTCAACTGTCTTCTCCTCTAATCTGTTTGTAAGATTTCTCTTGTCATCTTCTATCATGTTTTTTTGTTCAGTAGCCCTTTTCTTTTGTTCAGTCATTTCACAAAGCATTATGGCTTGTGATTCTTGTTCAATCTTCAAGATTCTAATTTCTTCTACTTGAGATTTATTCATTTCCATTAGTTCTGCTATTGCCACATCAAACTCTTTAGTATCACCATTGGAAAATACTTTTGTGGTATCAATCACCTTGTAGTTTATATCATTTTCATCTATGGCTATATCCTTCCTTCTTTTCAAAGATTTTTGTAATTCTTCTATGGCTTCCTCCAATTTGTGTAGAGCGAGTTGAACATCAATCACTTGATTTTCTATTATCTTCCCAAGTTTGAATACCTCCATCTTTTGACCTTTTTCTCCTAGCTATTAGGCTTTTCCTTGTGACAACTTTAGCTCTGATACCAATTGTTAGAATATTCAAATGGGAAGAATTCTTCTGAGAGTTGGGGGGGGGGGGGGGGGGTGGGGGGGTTGAATTAGAAGTATTACACTTTTTCTATTAAAACTTTTAACTGAAAGTATATTACATTCATGTAAACATATGAAATAAACACATGCATCAACAACACATAACACTAAATTTTGGTAACCCAGAAACCCTCCAGGAATAAGAAGGTAAAACTGGGGTGGGGATGATACCCACAAAATTACTATAGCAATAATTGTTTGGACCACTTTTGATGGTCTGCCCTATGAAAGGCCTGCCACTATCAAGGTGATTCTCTTACCCCCACCACCCTAACCTCAGCCTCTAGCCTTGTTAAAGGCTTTACACCGTATCAATAGTGACTTGGTTAAAGGATTTACAAACACTTTTCATTAAGTGTCACCCTGTTAAAGGATTTAATCACCTCTTCAAAGGATCTACAACCTAGCTATTAAGCTAACCTATCAACATAGGATTTCCTTTATAATACAATTGCTAGATAATATTGGGTATAATAAACCTGATAGCTTACAATCCTTGATTTCTGAATTCAGGCACTTGATCTGCTTTCTCTCATCTTGATTCTCTGAAATTTGATATATGTTCATATTCCTTGCTTTGTTCTGATCAACTGAATATCTAATTGCTTCTCTTTTCCTCTAAGTCTTTTCACTCTTCACTTTGAATTTCACTATAGCTTTCCATATGTTTCTTTCTTCATTACTTACAATGAGATTTTGTCTTCCTTATAAAGACTTTCAAAGACTTAGGGTTAGGTATGGATCTACAATCCATATTAAATCTTTATTTCCCGCTCATTCCTTGCACTTTTATTATTGGTTGCATTCTTTCTTCATTTTTCTTATTGGCTGCATGTAGATTGCATAAGAAATACAAAAGATTCAATCTTATCACTTAGATCCTTTGAGATTCATCATATGTCAGCCATAAAAATGGTTTACATCTGAGTTTGTGCCTTTTCAAACTCATATATGCATTCCATGTTACTCGGCATTTACTAATTCCTAATGCTTAAAAAATATAAGAAACTAGCTCACTCAGCTGCTATAGTGATTCTATTTTGCTCAGCATCATCTATGACTCGACACCTAAATATTACTCGACACTTGTATCATGCTCGACACTTGATCTTCACTCAGAACTTAAAGATTGCTCGAAACCTTTTGGAATTCTGACTCGGCATACATAGTGTACTCAACTTCAATGTAGAAAGTGGTTAAGTGTGTTGGCACTCAAATGTCAAAACCATTTTGAGACTAATAAAGTGACCAAACCATAATTCATAAGGTCTCTTTTTTGTGTCCTTCTTGAATTTCTCTCTATTCATAGTGTAGACTACTATATTCATAGCTTCTATCCAAAATTTCTTCAATACATCATTTTCTATTAACATAATTCTTGCAACTTCTATAACATACTTATTCCTTCTCTCTGCAATGTCATTCTATTCAAGGGTTCTTGGAGCTGATAGCTATATTTTAATTCCATTTTCTTCACAAAACATGTTAAACTCATTAGAAGTAAATTCTCCTTCTCTATTTGATCTTAAACATATAATCTTTATACCGGATTCATTCTCAACTCTATTCTTGAATATTGTTAACTTGTCAAATGCCTTAGATTTCTCTTTAAGAAATGCAACCCACATCATTCTATAAAAATCATCAACTATAATCATAAAATACCTTTTACAATAGAATCATTTAGTCTTTGTAGGACCACCAAAATATGTGTCAACAATCTCCAACTTCACTATAGTTGTAAACTTCTTATTAGGAAAAGAAGTTCTATTATGCTTTGAAGAAACACATTGCTTGCAAATTGTGTTAGTAGGCTTTACAATCTTTGGAAAATCTCTAACAACAAACACTCTACGAGTCCTCACAATACTATCAAAGTTTATATGAAAAAATATCTTATTCCATAACCAACTATCATCTACCTTTGCAACCAAACATGTCATCTCAGTAGGATTCAACTAAAATACATTACTTTTTGATTTGGTTCTTGTTTCAATTATCTTGCCATCCTTATCCTTGATCATGCATGTCTTTTCTATGAACTACAACTAATAACCTTTGTCTACTAGTTGTCCAACACTCCAAAGAATGTGCTTTAAGACATAAACTAAGTATACATCCTTAGTATTAGTTTTACCATCAAGAGTTATAGATCCAATACCTTTTACTTGGCATGCTGCATTGTTTCAAACTTTGAAAATTCCTTCATCCTGACTTTTGAAGTCAAAAACTTGTTCATATCACCAGTCATATGATTTGAACAACCACTATCAATTATCTAATTAGATTTCTTCTCATCTTGTGATACCAAACCTACCTTCTCTAAATATTCTTCTTTAATTGCCACAAATCCAATTTTTTCATCACTGGCACTCAATGCTTGTTCATCAGAATCATATTTTTGATTTACATACAAACATTCTCTATCTTTCCAAGATTATACCTTCCCTTATACTTTTTCTCCCTTTTAGGAAACTTAGATGCATAATGACCATATTCATCACAAGTCCAACATTTAAAGATTTTCTTACCTCCTTTTTTTCTTCTTACCAGAAGGGCTACTCCTTCTTCAATCTTTTTATCTTCTTTAGATCTATTACTACTAGAAAAGTCTCATCTAGCACTTGTGCTTCTAAATAAGTTAGGTCAAATATTCAAGGCATTGAAAGCTATCTCTATTCTGGTCAATTCTCTAGACTATCTAAGTTCATTCTCGACTACTTCAAGTCTTCCAAGCAATGTCTACTTCATGAAATCTTTGGTATATGATATCAACAACTGTATCGTTTGAACTACTAACTTTAATGGTGGTGTTAAGGTCTTCAATATCTTCCATATAAACTCATCATCTTCTTTGGTTCCTCCTTGAGCTTTAATACTTGCAGTAATTTTTGATATTCTACCTATACATGTTCTTACAAATTCATCTTCCATTATTTTAGTATCTTGAAATGTGCAAATCCAACTTTTTAGCCTCAACTTCTTAGAATGTGCATCACCTTCAAAACTATTTTCCAAAGCTTTCCAAATCAAATGTGAAGTAGCAAGTGATTTTACTTAATTATACTCAATTTTAGGAAGTGTAGTCAATAATGCTTCTCTAGCTCTCATGTCACACATGAAAAGATCTCTTTCTACCTCAGTGGAAATTTCCAAATCATTCTCCTCAATGGTTTTCTTCAGTAATTTTGTCAAGATCCAATATCCTAGATCCATACACAACAAATGTGTCTTCATCTTTTCTTTCCAATTGTCATAATTTGTTCCATCAAACTTGAGACTATCTTTCTTGAATATGTTCAACATGGATCTCCCAAAGATATTAAAATTTTTCTTTAAGAACCTAAGGCTCTAATACAAATTGTTAGAAACAATATTCCACCAAGATAATTGAGAGGGGGGGGGCTAAATAAGTTATCCAACAATTAAAACACTTATCTTCATTAAAAAAACTTAACCATTCAAATAAAGTAAACAACAACCATAATAAGATGCACATATATAATTACATTAGATATGCTAACTAGGGAAACCCTTGATCAAAGGGAAAATCCTATTGGGAATGATTCCCACAAGATGATGTACTAATATAGATATTCCTTGTTAGATGATGGACCCTATTAGGAGTCTCTTACAACATTTAGTAAAATGAGTCCCTGTTAGGAGACTTTGAATCCCTATTTAGAGATTCCAACCCTATTAAGAATTTTCCCAACCATGTTAGGAGTTGTGGAATAATGTATTTAAGAAGAGGCCACCACCAAAACATGCAATTTCAACTAGAAGAAGAGCTCATTACTCAAACAAGTAATTTACTGTAATCTTCTTCTTTCCTTTGTTCTTTCCTCCACCCTATCAACTATACTAATCAATGTTAGACCTTTTATACTAGGTTAGAAACCTCATATCCAAATACCAAACCTTGGATCACTCAATAAAACCCTAGCAATAAAGTTTTCCTCACTTCTACATTGCTCTACTCAACTTCACATTTAGCACTCTCTGCTGCTTATCATCAATTCACATTACATTCCTTTGATCACATCTTCTCATACCATGATAAAGGAAAATTTTATTCCTTTATATTGAGGTCATAAAAAAATTCCTTGACTCAGCTATTAGACCTTCTCAATTAATTATTATAGGACCACATTACAAACATGTTAAACTTAGCAATAATCTTAATCTTCCACCTTGCAACTTGAATAACTTTTTATGCATGCAATATTATGATGCAAAAGTTTATCCATGTCATCCTCAACATATCTTCTTCATGCCCTCAACCTCAATCTTTAAGATATCAACTCTGCTAAGAGATATAAGAAGTTTACCAGAACATGGTTCTGTAAACTCTATCTCAGAACAAACATCACCAAAACTTACATGACTTCTTCTAGGCTTGTCCTTTCTACTTCTGATGTTAACTACATATACTAGATACTTAGGAGTGTATCCCATAATCTTAAGTGGTTATAATACTCAACTAGCCATTCATACCAACTTGATCCTTCTATTATTCTTATGTTAGATACCACAAAAAACTTGCTATGTAGACATCAAACATGTTATGTTTACATCAATGAAAAACTCAGTCATGAATGTAACATATCATTATAGTAGCACTCCCTAATGTAAATATCATCCTCATATATTATTATTGTATTGTTCCTTTTAGATATCTCATTATTCTCATAACAACCACCAAATGATTCTCCTTAGGATTTATAGAGAACCTTGCAACAATCCCAATAGATAATGCAATGCTAGGTCTACTATGTACTACATATTGCAATATGCTAATCATATGCCTATACAATGTTTGACTCACATCAACTAAATCATCATTCTTTGACAACTTATGTCATGTCACCATAGGTGTGCTAACTAGTTTGGAATCTTTCATTCGAAAAAAATTTAATCTTTCCTCCACATACTTAGACTGAGTGGTGTATATACCATATTTCATTTGATATACTTGCAAACCAACAAATAACTTGATCTCTCCAAACATAGACATCTCAAATTCTTTCTTCATTTCATTTTCAAATGTTTTACATAATGTATCTTATCTTCCAAATATGATATCATCCACAAAAAATTTAGTTAGTAAATTTGTTTTAACTCTTTCTATCTTCAAAGTATAGATTGTTGTTATCACTAGTCTTCTAAAAAAAAATCTCCACAAGATAATCATGAAGCATTTCATACCATGCTATTGGGGCTTGCTTTAAACCATATAAATCTTTGTGTAGTTTTCATAGTATGTTCTTTTTGTTAGCATCAACAAATCCTTTTGGTTGCTCTATGTAAACCTTTTCTTCAAATATTCTATTCAGAAATGCTGACTTCACATCCATTTGATAAACTTTGAAACCTTTGTATGCAGAGTAAGCAAGAAGAGTTCTTACTCCTTCCAATCTTCCAATAGGGAAAAATGTTTCTCCATAGTCTATTCCTTCTTCTTGTGCATACCCCTTGCAAACTAATCTTGCCTTATTCCTTGTGACTTCACCATTTTCATCTAACTTGTTTCTTTAAACCCCCTTCATTCCAATGACATTCTTGTCCTCAGGTCTAAAAATTGGAGTCCATGTCTTGTTCTTCTCAATCTACTCAATCTTTTCTTTCATGGCTTTACTCTAGTCCTCATTTTCTAAGGCATCTTTCACTATCATTGAACTTACCTCTAAGACTTTCAAAATTGGATCTTAAAACATTTATGTCTCTTTAATAAATAGTGTGAAGAGCATCCCACATATTCTTTGCATTATCATAACCCTTGACGTCATTGAACACAAAATAACTTAGGCTAGAGGAAAGCTCCACCATTGCTTGATTATGTTCCTTTTTCTTTTTTAGATGATCTGTAGTTAGGGCTCCAATAGGGATAACATGCTTAGTGGTGATGGTAGATTGTGCATGGTCTCCAAAAAATCTTAGGTGTAGCATCATCAAACTTTTCCATATAGGGAAATTCTCCTTATTAATCTTGGGTACCTTTCTTTTAGACATCTTGATCTTTTGCTTCTAGTATCTTCAAACTAATCTTCTTAAGCACTTGACTAGGCTCTAATACCAATTGTTGGAATTCTTGAAAATAACTAAGGTGGTGGGGGGTGGGGGGCGGCGGGGAAGAGTGGGCTTTAAATCACTTATCTAAGGTATAGATTTATAAATAAAACTTTTCAATTCTTAATAGACCCATATCCATAAAAGCTTATTATGCATGCATCCATTAGATCATACAATACTAAAACTTTGCAGGTTACTATCCTAGGTCAAAAGAAATTTGCAAAAATTTAAACATGAAACATAACAAATTCAATAACACATTTGACACAAGGATTTTACATGGAAACACAATTTGGAAAAAACCACTAGTAACATGCTACTAATTCTCACTCTTCTAAAATGATGTCCCATTAAATGTTACAATACACACTATTAAATGTGACACAGTTAAAAGATTTCAATCACCCTATTAGGAGTGATCCTTGTTAGAGGACTTTAGACCATTCCATTAAAAATATCACTCGGTTAAATGATTTACAAATGACTTTTAGGTAAACCTTAATCCAAAGGACTTACCCTAGACTGATAAAATGATTAGAAAGTAATGGTAAGGCTTGATTTGATAGAAAATTACCACTCACTTGTATATTATAGATCTCTATTTTAGTCCTCCAATCTTCTTGGCATTCACACAATTTAGCTCTGATGGCTTGTTCACCCTTCAAGCATTCACATTCTTAAGCCTTCTTGTTTTGCATGCCAATTGTAGTCACTTTTGTTTAACCACTGAATGAAGCAATACCCAAGACTCCTTGTCTTCCTTTGTTCTCACACATGGAAACATTTGCTTCTGACTAGGTCTCTTTATTAATAAATTATTAAGATCTTTTTTTTCTTAACAAATATTTTTCATTTTAGGGTTAGGTAGGATATAATGAATCTACTCACTTTTCCATTTAGTTCCTTTAGAAACTTCTTCTACAATCTTCCTTGAAATTTACTAAAAATTTTTTACCTTTAATTCTATTCCATTAGCTCATCATTGTTATCTTCCATAGAGTTCACACAATTCAAGAAAGAAAGATAGTCAACTCAAATTTGCTAAGTCATCAATTTAACATATTTATTGGCATTGGGTATCAATATGTTTTCACTTAGCTTCTATATTGTTCTTCCACTTTGCCAACACTAGTTTACTTGACAAACACTAAAGTTTATTGATGCTTGACATCAACTAAACTTTACTTAACATATACTAACAATAACTTGGCTTGCACTATTTTTCATCTTTGCTTGGCTTCTCTTATTTTTTACTTGACTTCCACTAATTTCTGCTTGGCTTACACTGACTACTCTATAAAGCTTGGAAAACACTTTTAATACTTGATCTTCTTCCAATCTTAACTTGAGTAATCTTTCATTTTAGACTTTAAGTAGATAAGAAATACACTATAGTATCAATGTCTTACTTGGTCTTAGGGCTTCTTTTACATACCAGATAACTTAACCTTTCTCTAGGTGCTATTGTTATCTCCTCTTCTCAAATCCTCTTCATAATAAACTAAATGATAGCCTTTAAACCAAAAATAAATGATCTCACTAGCTGGTAGTAGCTTTGACATTAGTAACAAATTAATGATTGTTGCATTACATGTTCTTCACTTCAAAATAATCTTATATCAACAATGTCCCTCTTTGGCATTGATGGAAGACCAATTCCAACAACAATACCCAAAAGAAAATAAATCTTTGAAATTTATCCCTCTATCAATGTAGTATATGTCCTACCTATTTTTAGGGTAATGTGAGAATTATCAAGTTCCTTTACTATTTAATGTATCTTCTCCCTCTAACTTAAATCTCCCTTAGTACTTTCTCCCTCTTACTAGGTAGCTGTATATTTATTTTAGTCATTTCTCCCTCAATAGGCAATTTCTCCCTCAATAGGTCATTTATCCCTCTTTGAAAACAACACTAAAGACTTGAAATCTCTATATATAGATATAATCAATTCCATATTCTCCCTTTTTCACCTTTCTTGTGGTTGTAAATCTACTAATTTAATCCCTTCATTACTTTAGGTAGCTGATAAAGTAATATCCACTACATCATTGTAAGATACAACATTTAGCTTAGTTAATGCAAGGCACTATTCATGCTTCTTAAGTAGCTTTGGATAGGGGTATCACCACTATTTTACCTCTTAGATAGTCATGAGCATCCTTAGGTAAAACTTTTGTGAAGATATCAGCTATCTACTCTTTTGTACTCGCATATTCCATCCTCACTTCTTTGTTTTGAAATAACTCTCTCAAGTAATTATACTTGATTTCAATGTGCTTAGTATTTGTGTGCATCATAGGGTTCTTTGATATATTTATAGAACTTTTATTATCGCAATAAAGTATCACAAGTTTAGTGATTTCCTCCTTCATACTTTAAGTAGTTGTTTGATCCATACAATGTTTGTACAATTTACTACAATAGCCACATATTCAGCTTTAAGATTAGATTGAGATATGCAATTTTGTTTCTTGCTGATCTAGGTGACCAACCTCTTTCCTAAGAAAAATTATCCTCCACTTGTGCTCTTTTTTTCATCAATGTTTCTAGCCCAATTAGAATTAGTGTAGGCTTTGTAGAGTATCTTGCAACAATCCTAATAGATAATGTAATTTCAAGTCTGTTGTGCACTATATATTGCAATTTTCCAATCATATACCTTTACAATGCTTGATTCACAACAACTAAATCATCATTCTTTGACAACTTGTGTCTTATTAGCATAGGTGTGCTAACTAGTTTGGAATCTTCCAATCCAAAAGTTTTCAATATTTCCTTCACATACTTAGACTGAGTGATGTATATACCATATTTCATCTTATATACTTGCAAAACAACAAAGAACTTGATCTCTCCAAAGATAGACATCTTAAATTATTTCTTCATTTCATTTCCAAATGCTTTACATAATGTATCTTGACCTGCAAATATGATATCATCCACAAAAAACCTAGCTAGTAAAATACCTTTACCTCCTTCTATCTTCAAGTAGACATCATTTTTGTCACCATTCTTTTCAAAAAAAATCTTCATGAGATAATTGTGAAGCCTTTCATACCATTCTCTTGGGGATTTCTTTAAAGCATATAAATCTTTGTGTAGTCTACATAACATGTTCTTGTTGTTAGCATCAAAAAATCTTTCTGGCTATTCTATGTAAACCTTTTCTTCTAAAATTCCATTACAAAATGTTGACTTCACATCCATTTAATAAACTTTGAAACCTTTGTATGTAGAGTAAGCAAGTAGAGTGCTTACTCCTTCCAATTTTGCAACAATGGAAAATATTTCTCCATAGTTTGTTCCTTCTTCTTGTGCATACCCCTTACAAAATAATCTTGCATCATTCCTTGTGACTTGCCCAATTTGAATTAACTTGTTTCAATACACCCACTTGGTTCCAATCACATTCTTGTCCTCTAGTTTGGGAACTAGAGCCCATGTCTTATTCCTCATAATCTTCTCAATCTCTTCTTTCATGGATTTACTCTAGTCCTCATTTTCTAAGGCATCTTTCACTATCATCAAACTTACCTCTAAGACTTTCATATTTGTCTCTCAATACATTTGTGTCTCCTCCATAAAAAGCATGTAGAGTATCTCACATCTTTGTTGCAGTATCACAAATCTTGATGTCATCAAACTTATAATAAATTAGGGTAGAGGCAATATCCAAAATTGTTTGATTGTGTTCTTTCTTCTTTTTTAGATCATCAACAGTTAGGGCACGAATAGATTTAACATGCTAAGTGATGATGGTAAATTTTGCATGCTCTCCAAGACCTCCTAGGTGTAGCTTCATCAAACATTTCCATGTAGGGAAGTTATCCTTATTAAGCTTGGGTGCCTCTCTTTTAGATATCTTGATATTTTTCTTCTAGTATCGTCAAAATAGCCCTCTTAAATACTTGACCAGGTTCTAATACCATTTTTTTAAATTCTTTAGAATAACTGGGGGGGTGAATGAGTTATTCATAGTCTAGATGTAAAAATTAAAAAAATCAATGCTTAGTAGACCCATATCTATAAAACCTTATTATGCATGCATCCATTAGATCATACAATACTTATACTCTATAGTTTACTATCTTAGGTTAAAACCACTTTAAAAAAATGTAAACATGAAACAAAAAAAATTCAATGACACATTTGACACAAGGATTTTACATGGAAACCCAATTTGGGAATAACCATAAGTAACATGCTACTAATTCTCACTCTTCTGAATTGATTCCCTATGAAAGACCAACCCTATTAAAGCTTACAATACACATTATTAAATGTGACCCATTTAAAGGAATTCAATAACCCTATTAGGAGTGAGAATTGTTAGAGGACTTTGGACTATTTCATTAGAATGTCACCCAATTAAAGGATTTACAAATGAATATTAGCTCAACCTTAATCGAAAGGATTTACCCTAGACTAATATACTGATTAGAAATTAATAGTAAGTCTTGATCTAATAAAAAATTGCAACTCACTTGCAAATTATAGATCTCTATTTTACTCTCCATTCTTCTTGGCATTCACACACTTTAGCTTTGATGGCTTGTTCACCCTTTAAGAATTCATACTCTTAATCCTTCTTACTTTGTACACCAACTATAGTCACTTCTATTGGGCTACTGAATGAAGAAATATGCAAGAGTCCTTCTAATCTTTAGGTTCTCACACATGACAACCTTTTCTTCTAACCAACTCTCTTTATAAATAGATAATTATGATCTTTTCTCTCTTAACCACAATCATCCATTTTAGGGTTAGGTAGGATACAATGAAACTATCCACTTTTCCATTTGGTTCCTCTAGAAACTTCTTCTACAATCTTCCCTGAATTTGCCTCAAAATGGTTTACCTTGAATTATATGCCACTAGCTCATCATTGTTATCTTCCACATGCTTCACACAATTCAAGAAAAAAAAAATTGGCTCAAACTTATGAAATCTTTGACTTAACATATTTACTAGCACTCATCATCAATATGTTATCACTTAGCTTCTATATGGTTCTTCCACTTGGCCAATACTACTTTACTTAGTGAACAATAAAGTTTACTAATGCTCGGTAACAACTAACCTTTACTTGGCATATACTAACAATCACTCATCTTGCACTATTATTCTTCTTTGCTTGATACCTCTTGGTTTTTACTTGGCTTCCACTAATTTCTATTTAGTTTGCACTAAATACTTAGCATGACTTGGGAGACACTTTTCATACTTGATCTTCTAGTATCAACTTGAGTAACCTTTCATTTCAAATTTTAAGTAGATAATCAATACACTATAGTATTAATATCTTACTTGGTCTTAGGGCTTGTTTTACATATGAAATAACTCAACCTTTCTCTAGGTTCTATTTTTATCTCCTCTTCTAAAATCCTCTTCATCAATCAATTAACTGATAGTTTTTAGACCAAACACAAATTGTCTCATTAGTAGGTAGCATGTTTGACTTAATTGATAAAATAATGATTGTTCTATTATAGTTTCTTTACTTCAAAATAATATTATATCAACATATTCTAAGCCCCCAAGTGATTCAAAGCAATCTTTTCATAGTTCTTTCCAACATTTTAAGTTTTACCAAGCACTATGGCATCCTCTATTAGCAAAGTAAAGAAATGTTTGGAGATTTTAGTTTGAGGATTCATTTGTAAAGCCCTAACATTCAAACTGAGTCTGGTGATTGTTGAAGAACTTGACCTAAGGGGAGCATAATTGCAGATTCCTCCCAAGGTACTTATACACAATATTTAGTCATATTATCACTATTCAATTCAAGACATAGGAACCCTAGAAATGAACTAGGTGTTCAATGAGTTGTGTGTTGATAAGAGCTTGAAACCTAAGCATAAGCATCTAGAAACAAAAGGTCTAACATGTATCTTACATATGTTGAGAGATCTCTAAGGGAAATGGATTAGGTTTATCTTAAACTAAGTCCATGACATAAATTCATGGTTCAACCACCCCATTTAGATTAGAAAGAAGATGATATACAGAATAATAGGGTTGCCAATGTTGAACAAGGAAAAGACCACAAAAACCCTAGGTCGGGTTGAACTAACAAAGAAGAATCTTGCCAAGTTGAATGGTAGAGGCATGAAACTGAATGGAGTTACTAACATGGATATAAAGTTTGGAATTCATGTTATATTCCACAAGATGTATAGCTCAAGAAATCTGAACAACATTCCCTATGAAGCTGTTGACCTAGTATAAAAGGTGGTGAAGAATAAACCATCTTTTGACCTTGTTGAGTTGCTATTGAACCAATTCAACAAAAATATGGACAACATCAAAGTTTCAAAGAAAAATCAATGTAAATTTATATTTCTATTGACTTTTTTATTCTTTTATATGTAAAAGTTTTTTTCTTTCAAAGGAAGTATGGTGTGGAAGAAGGATACACCAATTTTGTTTAAGATTAATTAATTTATAGTAGAGATGGGTGATAATTTTGAAAGTATAATGGATGTATACTTTGAAAAATTCAAAGATAAAATTTAAAGAAGATATATAATCCCTAAGAAATTGGTGGAAGATTGTGAGTGGGATATTTGTTTCTTGTGGATTGTGATGAAGTGCATATCCAGGCAAAAAGGACAAGAGTGGCATGGGTTAAGCCTCTAGGATATGAGGATAATAAAGATGATAGAAAGGATACAATTAAAACTCTCATTAACAAGCCAATGGACCCCAAAGAACAATATTTTGGAATGTATAAGGAAGAAAAGGCTAGAATTACATCAAAAATCAAACTACCTTAAGCCTTGAAAAGAGAAAGAAAGAAAGTGGAGAAAATACTTAAGGAAAAAAAATCATCCAGTTCTCCTCTTATGCTAATTGAAGGAAATGGAGATGAACTTGATGAAGAAGAAGGAGAGGAAGAAAATGTAGAGGAATAAGAACTTGAAGAAGAGGATCCTCCCAAGAAAAAAGGGAAGGTCATAATCACTAAACCTACAAAATCCTCCCCTGTTATGTTCACCAAAAGAACATCAAAATCAAGGAAGAAATTGAAGTTAGGTGATGATAATGAAGAAGATGAAGCAAATAAAATCATATTTTAGAAGACTACCCCTACCTTTGCAAAAAGATTGAAAGTATGAGAAGAAGGAGAGGTATGACATCTTTCCAATCTCTTAAGTATGACACTAGGAGTGTAGAGGAGAAGAAACAAATAGAAGATTCCCTAGTAGAAAAAATGGCAAAGTGGAAATACTCTCAGATGAACTTTTCAAGTAAGTTCCCAACAATATTCTAAAGGTAGTTACACCTATATGGGAGAATTCACTTTATGTTACAAAAGACACTAGAGAATAGACTTTGAGGCAACTTATTCCTAATCTGTTAGATAGGGAAGTAAAGGAGTCATTGAAGAAAAATGAGTAGAATCTTACACCAAAATTCAATGCGTTATTGATCCTATCAAAAGACATATAATCTATTGTGAAATCTAACACTACAACATGGAAGAACATCTATGGGCTGCACAAGCCTAGTGAACAAGTTGTGCAAATTGATGATGAAGAAGGTGTTGAAAAAGATGATGAAGAAATAAATGATGATGAAATTGATGATATTTACAATTTAATAGGAGATGATGTAGAGGATCAAGAGGATCAAGAAGCAATAGGAGGTGATCTTCTTGAAATTCAGAGTATTGAAGACTCAAATCTTAAAAACATAGTAGTAGAGGTAATGTGTTGGAATTATTTAGAATAAATGAGAGGGGAGGGGTGAGTTAGTTATACAAGGCCCAAATGTACAAATAAAGTTTTTCATAGCTTACTAAACCCATATCCATAAAAAATTATCATGCATGCATCCATTAGATCATAAAATCACTTATAATTCTAGATTGTTGTCTCAGGTCAAAACAACTTTGTAGAAATGTAAACATGAAACATAATAGATTCAATAAAATATTTGACACAAATATTTTACATGGAAACCCAATTTGTTAAAATCCACCAATAACATGCTACTCATTCTCACTCTTCTGAAGTGATGCCCTATGAAAGGCCAACCCTATTAAAGGTTACAATACACATTGTAAAATGTGACCTAGTTAGAGGATTTCAATCACCTTGTTAGAAGTGAGCCTCATTAGAGGAATTTAGGTCATTCACTTGGAATTTCACCCATTTAAAAGATTTACAAATGACTATTAGGTCAACCTTAATCTAAAGGATTTACCCTAGACTGGTATAATGATTAGAAAGTAATAGTAAGGCTTGATCTAATAATAAATTACAACTCACTTGTAGCTTATAGATCTATATTTCAGTCCTTTATTATTCTTGGCTTTTACAAAATTGAACTCTATTAGCTTGTTCACCCTTCAAACATTTATACTCTTAATCCTTCTTTCTTTTCTTGCCAATTGTAGTCTCTTTTGTTCAATCACTAAATGAAGCAATACCTTAGACCTCTTTTCTAACTTAGGTTCTAGAACATGACTAACCTTTCTTTTGACCAGTCATATCTATAAATAGAAAATTAAGATCTTTTTTCATTCAACCTCTATCATTCATTTTAGGGTTAGGTAGGATTAGGTAGGATTTAATGAATCTGCCCATCTTTTCATTTGAGCCCCTTCTAGAAAATTCTTCTTCAATCCTCTTTCAATTCACTTCAAAATGGTTTACCATGAATTATGTGCCCCCAACTCACCATAGTTATCTTCCACACACTTCACAAAATTTAAGAAAATAAAATAGTCAGCTCAAATTTGTCAAATCTATGATAAACATGAATACTAGCACTTGACATCAATATGTTTTCACTCAACTTCCAAATTATTCTTCCACTCATCTTCAACTAGATCAGTCAGTAAACACTAAAGTTTACCGGTACTCAACATCAACTAAGCTTTACTTGGGTTACACTGTATCACGCGGCATACACTAAACTTTCAGTTTGCTTGGCTCCAACTGATTTTCTGCTTGGCTTACACTAACTTTTCTTAGAACCTACTTTCCACTTAGTCAAGATTGTGAGACTTAATTCTTCTTACTTGTTCTTCTACACTTAGTCAGTGTATCCAACCTTTGTAGCCTTAAGTAGATAATCAATGCACTATAAAATCAATGTCTTAATAGATATATGTACTCCTTTTTCTTACCATAACTCAACCTTTCCTCTTGGTTCTTTATTTTTCTCATTTGATCAAAACCTCCTCATCAGTCAAACAAATGATAGTATTCAAATCAACTAGACAGTTTGACATTAGTGACAAAACAATGATTGAAATACATTCTCATTCTTATATTAATATATTTTAAACAATCTCCCTCTTTGGTATTGATGGAAAACTAGTACCAACAGCAACACCAGAAAGAAAATAATTCCTTGTATTGAAATATCTTCCTCTATCAAAATATTTCATCTTCTGTATAGGATACAAAACTTTGTTCTAATCAACAGATAATCAACTCATCTTTATGACTCCTTGTTGATCACTCCCTCTTTCTTATATTTAGGTATCTATCTCTATCTATTCTATTCTTATATCTCCCTCAACACTATCTCCCTCTTACTAGTTATATGTATTTCTTCTAGTCATTTCTCCCTCTATAGTAATCATTAGGTACACTATCTGCCTCTAAGTAGATCTTCCATGTTTCTCCATTGTTCTCACTATGTTTGGTATTTTATATTTCTCCCTCTTTTTATTTCCCCCTCTTTGATAATAATGCCAAAGACTTTTCATCTCCACATTTAGATATGAACATTGTCAAATTCTCCCTCTATCACCTTACTTGTGACTAATCAATTGTTCTAGCTCTTTGATTACTTTAGGCAACTCATAAAGTAAGATCCGCTACATCAATGTCTAATCTATGTCAATCATCTTAGTTGATGTAGGACACTACTCATGCTTATTAAATAGCCTTGGATAGGGATATCACCCTTAGTTTACCTCTTAGATACTAATGAGCATTCTTAGGTAATGTTTTTTTAAAGATATCAACTATTTTCTCTTTTGTATTCACATATTTCATCTTCACCTCTTTGTCTTGAACTAACTCTCTCAAGTAATGATACTTGATTGAAATGTGCTTAGTCTTTGTATGCATCATATGTTTCTTTGATATATTTATAATACTTTTATTATCATAATAAAGTATCATAGGTTTAGTGATTTCCTCCTTCATACCTTTGAGTAGTTGTTTGATCCACCCAATGTTTGTACAATTTACTATAGCAACAACATATTCAGCTTCAATAGTATATTGAGATATGCAATTTTATTTCTTGCTAGTCCATGTAACCAACCTTTTTCCTAAGAAAAATTCTCCTCCATTAGTGCTCTTTTTATCATCAATGTTTCTAGCCCAATCAGCGTTAGTGTAGGCTCTCAACTCAAACTTCTCATTTTTCTTATAGTATAGATCATAGTCTTCTATTCTTTTTAGATATCTCATTATTTTGTTAACAACCATAAAATTATTCTCCCTAGGATTAGTAGAAAATTTTCAACTATTCCAATAGATAATGCAATATTAGGTCTTCTATGCTCTACATATTTCAATTTTCCAATCATAGACCTATACAATGTTTGACTCACCTCAGTTGAATCATCATTCTTTGCCAACTTGTGTCCTATCACCATAGGTGTGCTTACTAGCTTGGAATCTTCCAATCCAAAATCTTTTAGTATCTTGTTTACATATTTATACTGAGTGATGTTTATACCATATTTCATTTGATGTACTTGAAAACCCATAAAGAAATTGATCTCTCCAAACATAAACATCTCAAATTCTTTCTCCATTTCATTTGCGAAGGCTATACATAAAGTATCTTGACTTCCAAATATGATATCATTAACAAAAATTTTAGATAGTAAAATACCTTTTCCTTTTTTGTCTTCAAGTACAAATTGTTGTTATCATCAGTCCTTTCAAATCCAATCTTCACAAGATAATTGTGAAGCCTTTCATACCATGCTCTTGGTGTTTTCTTTAAACTATATAAAGCTTTGTATAGAGTACATACCATTTTTTTGTTGCTAGCATCAAAAATTTCTTTTGGCTATTCTATATAGATATCTTCTTCCAATATGTCATTAAAAAATGCTGATTTAACATTGTCAGATTTGAAGTTAGCCAAATTAGATAGCTCAAAAGTAGTAAGCCTACTTACTAGACCTTCAAGAGTTAGATTAAAACCTAGTATAAATCTTAGTTCTTGTATTATAGAAACTCTAATAACATATATGGATAGAAGTGTTCTCAAAAATTTTCTTGATATAGTATCAACATCTATCTTACCAGTGGCTCCTCTTATAGTATTAATAAAAATATTTATTCTAGAGCAATATTAAGCAACATTCTCACCTTCTTGCATCCTCATATCATCAAACTTACCTGTAAAACTTTTATATTTGGCTCTCAAAACATTTGGATCACCTCCATAGATGGTGTGAAGAGCATCCCACATCTTCTTTGCACTATCACAACCCTTGATGTAATAAAACTTGGTATAAATTAGGGCAAAGGCAATCTCCAACATTGTCTAATTGTGTTCTTTCTTATTTTTTAGATCTTCAGAAGTTAGGGCTCCAATAGGATCAACATGCTCAATGGTGATGGTAGATTATGCATGGTCTCCAAGACCTCCTAGGTGTAGCTTCATTAGACTCTCCCATGTAGGGAAGTTTTCCTTGTTAAGCTTAGGTACCTTTCTTTTTGACATCTTGATCTTTTGCTTCTAGTACCTTCAAACTAGTCCTCTTAAGCATATGTCTCTAATACCAATTGTTAGAATTCTTTAAAATAACTTGGGGGGGGGGGGGGGGGGGGTGTGAATCAGTTATCCAAGGTACAAATGTACAAATAAAACATTTCATAGCTTAGTGAACCCATATCCATAAAATATATTCATGCATCCATCCATTAGATCATACAATCACTTAAACTTGTATATTACTATTCTAGGTCAAAACAAATTTGTAAAAATGTAAACATGAAACATAACACATTTGACAATAGGATTTTATGTGGAAATCCAATTTGGAAAAACTCACCAGTAATATGCTAATGATTCTCACTCTTCTGACGTGATGCCCTATGAAAAGCCAACCCTATTAAAGGTTACAATACACACTATTAAATGTGACTTGGTTATAGAAATTTAGTCACTCTATTAGAACTGGGCCTTATTAGATGACTTTAGATCATTCACTTGGAATGTCATCTAGTTAAAGGATATACAAATAGCTGTTAGGTCAACCCTAATCCAAAGGATTTACCCTAGACTTATACAATGATTAGAAAGTAACAATAAGGCTTGATCTGATAAAAAATTACAACTCACTTACATATTACAGATCTCTATTTCAATCCTCCATTTTTCTTGTCTTTCACACACTTTAGCTCTAATACCTTGTTCACCCTTCAAGCATTCATACTCTTAAGCTTTCTTTCTTTTCTTTTCAATAGTAGTCTCTTTTTTTTGGTCATTGAATGTAGCAATACCTTAGACCTCTTGCCTAACTTAGGTTCTCAAACATGACCGACCTTGCTTCTAACTAGCCATCTCTATAAATAGAAAATTAAGATCTTTTATCGTTCAACCTCTATCATCCCATTTTAGGGTTAGCTAGGATTCTATGAATCTACCCATATTTTCATTTGAGTCCCTTCTAGAAACTTCTTCAATCCTCTTTGAAAATTTCTCAAAATGGTTTACCATGAATTTTGTGCCACCAACTCATGATAATTATCTTCCACACACCTCACAAAATTTTGGGAAAAAAAGGTCAGCTTAAATTTGTCAAATCTATGATTTAAATTGAATTTTGGCACTTGACATCAATATGTTGTCACTCAACTTCCAAATTGTTCTTCCACTCATCTACAACTAGATCACTTAGAAAGCACTAAATTTTACTCAAATTACACTATATCACTCAACATACACTAAAAATTCACTTTTCTCAACTCTAACTTATTTTTTCTCAACTTGTAGTAACTTTTCTTGGCACCTATTTTTCGCTTGTTCAAGTGAGATATACTTGATTCTTCTTACTTGTTCTTCTAGACATAGTCAATGTATCCAACCTTTACATCCTTAAGTAGATAATCAATACACTATGACATAATTGTCTTAACTAATCTCTATACTCCTTTTTCTTACCAAAACTCAACCTTTCCTCTAGGTGATTTTGTTATCTCATTTGATCATAACCTCCTCATCAATGAAACAAATGATAGTACTCAAATCAACTAGGTAGTTATCTTACTAGCAAGTAGCAGGTTTGACATCAGTGAAAAACAATGATTGAAACACTTCTCATACTTATGGAAATATATTTTCAACATAATGGCCTCCCTCCCTCTCTCTCCAAGAAATTCCTTAGTGTAATCCAACTCATAGAAGGCTGCTACTAGGTTACTTGAGGTAAAAGCTATTTTACCAAGCACCCAACTAGCCAGTGGATAAATAATACCAAGTGTAATGATGAGTGAAGTTTCCATTACTTCATATATCAAGAAATAGTCTCAAATCATCTTAGAATTATTTTCATAGCCAGCATCAATAATTTTTCCTATCATATCTAATGCTGATACTATTTCTACTATGGTCACTTGATGCTAGCTATAGTTCTACACATTTTGTAAAAATAAGATATCTGATAGATCTTTAGGCAGAACTGTTGAGGGAAGAAGCCAAGATAAGGGCCACACTAGTAGAAATAGAAGGCATGATCCTTCCCAACATGGATCCAATCAAAAAAAATATTGCACATGCAAAAAAATTGATCCATGACAAAAATTTCTCTATAGAAGATCACATGATGGAATTATCAGTAGAGGTGTAGATAGCTTTGCACATATCAAAAGTTTTCCAAGAGAATTGGGAAAAATCAATGTCCATAGTTTTGAAGGTACAAAATGATTTACTTTCACATTTTCGTGTTACCTTTTAGTTATGCATATTTTTGGCATTTGTGTCAAGAAAGGGGCAATGTAGAACATATGTCATATGTGAGGGAAAAATTGTATATACAAAGGATGAATACATGTACAGTATGAATGATGTATATACATAGTAAAAAATATGTTTACAATCCAATTTTGAAAAATAAAAAAAATAGAGTCAGAGGTTACTAAGAAGCAACATTAGCAGACAAAAGTCAAAACTAAGTTATAGACCTAGACATGTTGATAGGGGGAGTTTTGACATGTATTTTGAGTATTCAATATTTTGGTATGATAAGTGTTTTTTTCACTAATTCCAAAGGGGGATATTTTTGAACTAATGTTCAAATCATATATCTATTAGTAAGTTAACACTTAGTCAATTGGATATATTTCTATTGAGCTCTATAGTTGCTACAGAGCTTATCATACTACTAGTAGTGCAAACCAAGTGTTTCAATTTTTACAAATCCAATTAGTCTTATTGTAGTTTATGCCAAGCTTCAAGATGTCTATTGAGAATTTGAGATAGGGTATAGTGTTAACCAAGCTTTTTAGTGTCTACTAATATGCTAGAGTTAATGAAGTGAACAAAGGTAGTGTTGACTGATCCATTCAGTGTCAACTGAGTGTACTAAGTTCTTCAATGTTCATCGATTCATCCAATGTTGACTGAGTTCCTATTATCCCAAGTGATTAGTATGGACTGGGCATCTACTTCAACCAAGTTCTAGAGTTTTTTGAGTGTTGAAAAGTGTTGTCAAGTGTTAGAACATCATCTGAGTGGTCTTTAGAACCTAAGTTAGAGTAGTAAGCTAACTATGTGAAGATTGTTTGAATTTGGTATTGTAGTAAACTCTAGAAGGTAATTTATTGGATTGGTATATATATAATATATCTTTTCATATCCAATGTAATCATATTGAATAAGTAAGAATTAGATGAGTGCAAATTAAGAAGGCTACAAGTAATATAAGGAAAAGAAGAGACTTATCTACCATATTTAGGTGATCATTGTAATTCAAAGGAATCTCATTCAACAAACCAAGTTGTAGATCAGAGATCCACCAAAGATTCATCCTAATAGGTGCATCAGTAAAATCCTTTAACAAGGTGGACTTAATAGCCTCATTCCAAATATTCTAATAGAGTGCATACCTTATTGTATGTTGTAAATCCTTTCACAAGATGTACCTAATGGTACTTATTTCTCCTAACAAGGTAGATCACTACAAGTGATCAATTATAAGCTTTAATAGGCTAACTTTATAGTGCAATAATAAAATCTTGTGGATATCATCCCCACCCAAGTTTTACTTTCTATTTGGAACATTTCTGGGTTACCAAATATTGCATCATGTGTTATGAATGTTTTATTTCTTTCATTATTTTATGCATGTAATTAGATCAGATTATATGGTGGTGGTTTAATTGGTGAATTAAAGTATATGTTTTATTGGTTCCTAATTCACCTCCCCTCTTAGTCACCCAGTCTATACTAAATTTCCAAAAAGGTGATCATGTCATCTCAAACTAAGCAAGAGAGGTATGTATGGAACTATATATTTAATTGATACATCATACATAGATTCCTAACATGAAATGTGCCAAAGTTCATATTTGCATATGTAAAGATGCATAAGAATATATTTTTGAAAATAAATGGTACAAAAGAATCATTTATATAGTCAATATTGAACATTAGAAAAAATCGTCTACATTGACCAAGCATTGCAACATGGATTGATTACTTTAGAAGTAAAATGGTGTATAGGCAATGTTAGATGGAAGAAACCAAGTTATATAGTAAAGACCTAGTTTGAAGGCACCAATGGTGAATGAGATAGTTGGCTTCCACCAACCTAAGTACACAACATTAATGGAGACCCTTAATTGACCAAAAGGAGGTATATATCAAGTTTTGAAGACATTATTTCACACCTTGCATATAGGTTTTAGGAGCATAGATAAATTTGGAGATTAGAGTGACTAGCAAAATATTTTAAGGTGATTTGGAGAAAATATGAGATATGAAGATTGATCAAGTGAAGATTTGAAGTTGTGTCAAGTAATTTAGAAGAAAGAAAAGTTTTTGAACCCTAACAAAGAGATAATGATAAATTCATGCACCATTGGAATGAGCCAAGAGGTTAGTAACATTCAATTGGTGAACAGTGATGCTTTTCCTCCACCAAAGTTTCATGCTATTCTAGAAATTACAATGAAAGGAGATTCAATGGATGTGCTATCCTTGATACCCCCCAAGGTTTTTATGATTCATGATGTAAGGAGCTATTATATGTATGAGATTAGAGAAGTAGGAGATTATGAAATAAGAGAAGTATATGAGAAATTATGTAATGAATGAATCTTGAAGGATGAATTCAAATTTATTGAAAGGAAAGGGTTAACATGTGCCCTAGGGATCCCAAGAAATTTCAAGATTGAATGGATCAAAATTATTCTAAGAAAGATTCATTTCATGAAGATTTGGTTATAGAATGAACCTATAGAGGTCATGAAGAAAATAATTCACAAAGTTTTAGGCTATTCAATCCTAGACATGAAGAAAAGCATGTGATTCCTAAGTCAAGAAGAAGTTGAAGAGAATATAGGTGTCAAGTGGAATGGATGAGGTTTGTCCATTACAAAAATTTTTGATCCATTAGTCAAATTTTTAGTGTGGGTTATAGCTCACAAATTTTGCCACCCAAGCTGACTAAACTGTGTGCCATGTATGGAAGTGAATCAAGCATGGAAAGTAGTGATGAAAGATAATGAATATGATATTTCTAAAACTCAAAGATCAATTCACAAAAAATCTAACATTCATTAGAAAATAAAAGAATTCAATGTGTAAGTTTGGATATTCCTCATTAGGTGTATTTTATTTTGTATACAAAAACATTTTCTTGGTATTAGTGATTTTTTTGGGAACAAAACAAACCCATGACAAGAAAAATAAGTGAATACATTACACAATTAGGAGAAAACTTTGAGAATGTCATGGATACGTATTTTGAGGAATTCAAGAAAAGAATGAAGATGAGAATGAGAATACTTGAAGAATTGGTAAATAGGTATTACAATGATATATGTTTTCTAGTAGATACAAATAATACATGTGTACAAAAATTAAAGCCAAGGAAGGCTTGGTTACAAGGTTTTTATTATAAAATTGATAGTAACTTGGTGAATGCAAACATTGTTGCATTATTGAAAGAAGAAATAGACACATAGACTAAATCTTTTGGAAAATATGAGGAAGCTAAGGCCATAATAACTATGAATATTAAGATAGTTTCAAAGGACAAGAAAAAGAAGAGAACAATTGAAGACCTAGAGGCAAAACTAGGCACCCTAGGTAAAGGCTAGGAACTGTTGCAAATCATACAAGGTCTTGGAGAAGATGACAAAAAGGGTAGTGGTGATGAGGAAGAGGAAGAAGAAGAAGGAGATAAGGGTAAAGCCCTAGTTATTGCTAGTCCACCTAGAAAGAAGGCTAAAAGGATTGAAAAGAATCCAATGGTGACACACCTCTCTACTCCACGACCAACTAAGCCAAGGACAAGGGCAACTATAAGTGTTGAGAAGATTGAAAAACAAAGAATAGTAGAGAATACTAAGACCAATGAATCTAAAGCAAAAAGAAGGAGATTGGTCAAAGGACCACCTACAAGAAAGACATAATCCATTGATGAGGTATGTGTAAATCTTAGAAGATCTTCAGGATTTTCCAAATTTAGATTTGTGAAATATGATAGATTAGATAATATTGATAGAAGCAAAGTTGAGGAGGCCATGATAGATGTGATTTCTAATCATAAGTTATCTCCAATAAAATTAAGAATAAGATACCTACAAATTTGTATGACAGACTTGAAAGAAGGTAGTAATAGGTAGAAGTGGAAGAGAAAAAGATAAGAACTAACACTCTAGACAAGGTTATGCTAGTTCTATCACAAGATCAGATGGAAACATTTTTGGAGAATTACATGATTTTTTTTTTCCTAAGTATATAATGTTTTTAATATTAAAAAATAAAATTGAAGTTGTAGGATTGCAAGATGAATTGCTTTGGAAAATCATTTTTGGGTTATCCACCAAGGTAGTAGATATAGAGAAAGGAATATAGATAATGACCATTGAAGATGATCACAATAGTGGAGAAAGTTTAGGTGTGATGAGTCTATAAGGAATCATGTCATCACTACTACATTCTAACACCCCTAACATTCTAGTCTCATGAAGATAGTTAAATAGTCATATACAAAGATGAAGGAAACAAGTGTAGAAAGTCAAATTGTGTATATTTGGTAGTATATAGTATATGAACGCAACTATTATTATCTCAAGTACTGATGCACCAATATGACCAAGTGGTGAAACCCCTCACAAACTCTCAAAGTAGTTCCAAGCAACAACACTCACTACTACAAAAAACACAATATATTACTAAATAAACTACTAAAAAATGTAGATATGTGACTAATTTTGATCACGTGAGCAATGGTAGTTGATTGCTAGACATTTATCTCCCAACCAAATTTATGACTACAATTTTTTAATCATTGATTAGGTCATTGATTTAGTCATTTATTGTTGTTACTTGGTAGTTTATATGGTAGTTTATTTGGTAGTTTTTTGGGTAGTATATATGGTAGTTGATTTGGTATTATATTTGGTAGTTTTTTGTGAATTATATATGGTAGTATATTTAGTAGTATATATGGTAGTATATTTGGTAGTCTATTTGGTAGTTTATTTGGTAGTTTATTTAATCATTAATTTAGTCATATTAGGGCACAATGGAATTGAACCACCATCCTCCTACTTATAAAGCAGGTGCTCTTCCATTGAGTTAGTGCCCTATAAAGAATAATGCGAAAAATTGACAGAGTTGTCTTCCCAACATTAGATCTACCATAATAATGGTCATTGTAACATGATATACTCTTCTCAAAGAACAAAAATTTTAGTTATTATGAAAAAAAATAATCTAAATTTTTATTAATAACAATTCAACAATTTTAAATTCTTTTGTTCAAGCATTTTAAAATTATATTTCATTTCAATTACACTTCTGTAAATTATTGTAGCGATAGACTCTTATAAAATATAATTTGGACCACTTTGGCCACACACAAGTATTGTTTCTTGTGCTAACATCTCAGAAAAATATACAAATGATTATGTAATTTATGTCAAGAAAATAGACCTTTGCATTAAATAAAAGCATCCAACCCCATTAAAAAACCACATCTATTTAAAACTATGAAACACTATCAATTGAAATACTCACTTTTTAACATATGGAGGTACCAATGGATCAAATCTTTCCTCTTCCTTATGCTCAAGTGGGTGCTAAAAATGTTCATTACACCTAATGTTGACATTTATTGAACCTTAGTTTACAAACAACATAAAAATAGGAATTTGATAAAAATAAGACACATGAAAAGAAAATTTTTATCAATGATCTATAATTAAGTTATTCCTAGTAATAGGGAAAGTTTTGTCAATTCATAAATGTAACAAAGCACTAATTAATATTGTCAATTTTTTCTTAATTCAACTATTTTTTTAATATATTATTTTACTAGCTAACTCCTAGCCACACCCATAATCAAGAAATAGGCTGACCATTGGCACCATTGGCACACACCTGTCTATCTAACATCAAATCTCCAAGAAACAAAATAAAACATTGCTAAATGATGTAAAATAGGTTTGGAATAGAAAATAGCATTATTGGTAACCCAACCAGGTCTCCCTACCCAAAGAAGTCCTTAATATTCACTAAACTATATTATTAATTTATTTCTCAGGGCTGATTTCTTACTCCTCAGTTTCAAGTTTGTAACTAAGATTGTTAAAATGAGATGCATATTATAATTATAATATGGATTATTGGATCAATAGTTAGTCGTAAAAAATTTAGCAAAAAACTTTAGCTTATGTTAATTTTGTTAATATTTTCTTAATTCAACTAGTGATTTTATATAATATTTTGGTAGCTAGCCCCCTACCACACCCATGATCCAGAAATATACTGGCCATTCTCACACACCCCATCCATCTATCCTCCAAAATCCAAGAAACACAATAAAGCATTGCTAAAATGTCAAGAAATAGCTTTGAGATGGAAAACAACATTGTTAAAAAAAATTCCTTCATAAAGATCTCTAGAGAAAAATCATTTCAGCCATCTAACATGAAGATAGAAAACTATATAAAATAAGAAGATTTTATTTGAAGAAAAAAAATCTACCATTCCAGATGCCCATATTTACCATTTCCATGTTTAATAGCTTTCTAAAATTAAGCTATTGCATATTATGGCTAGGTCCTAAGGGTTCAACTAGGATGCGTCATGTTTGGTGTGACTCTTTTTAGTAATAAAGATTGGCCACTTTTGAAGAGGGAGAGGTGGGTTGGGGGTATGTCTAGGATTTGGGAAGATAAAATGTTTGAAAATGGAATTAATTAATATAATTTATGTAATTTGACCCAAATAGAAAAAAATAGTTATCCTACATCTGTTTCATACATTTGATATTACAACCACACTTCCAAGTGTTTGACCTAATAAAAGTCTGATTAGATTAAAATTGAAAATTCCAAATAATTTGGAGAGAAATACATTTATTCAGTATCAATCAAAATGGATCCTCAATGAAAAAAATTAAATAGAAGAAACATCCCAATCATACTTTGGATGTGTATGCACCTCATATTTAGTAGGTCCATCAACAATACTATCAATGGTCTATACACCCTCCAATATATCCGATGGAAAATCTTTTTTTTTAATAGGATATTAGTTTATCTACACCACATTTAAAACAATAAACTATGATCATCACAAAAGTACACATAAATTATGGCTTCCCAAAATCTCCTCAGACTGAGAAGAAGAATAGCATAGATAGCAGGAATAGAATCACACACATATGCATTATTCTTAGAACAATTGTCATGAGCTTTTGATCATTGCTTGTAGGTAGTCCATGAAAATGATACACAAAGAAAAAATTGTATTTATCCACCACATATCGGTATCCAAAGTAACCTACACCTATAGGTAGCACGAAAGGTGTGAAGGCATAATAAATTAGGGTCAATGCAAAGATTGTAAGATTAAATGCATCATATTGTGCAAAATCAAAAGTTTGAACCATCTGATGGAAATCTTTTCTGCTAATTGGATAGACTGATAAATCTCCTCCTTGCAGATCAAGCCCATTTACACTCTCCCTTTGTCTTGAGTCATCTCCATCATCAAAACTGAAGTATCTTTCTAATAACAGAGATGCTTCCAAATTGTCCTTTTGACTCTCAGTGACAAACACCTCAATTTGTTCATGTTCTTCATGTGATGACTATAGCAAGCCATTTTTACCAAACTTTTATATTTTTTCTTTATGCACGGAATTGGAGCTAACAAATCAAAAGATATGCCTAGAAAAGTTCTTGTTATCATGAAAGAGAGAGGATAGAAAGGACCTAGTAAAAAAAGATGCACTCATATACTCAATTTTCTTGCAATCATTCCCATACTCGAGAGAACCTTCCAATGATGACTGTAATAATACTCATAGAAAAATCAAATTAACAAGTTGGAAAAATAAAAATGTTTTAAAGAAGTACAGCTTAATGCTCTCCTAAGATAGTCAAATGGCTTTCAATCTTGGAAAGTGATGATAGAGCTATGGGAATAATTATGTACATGCTTACAAAAATTAGCATATTTGGTAAGAACTGGAAGAATAGAGCTATAGCCTAGCTTGAGATTTGTACCCAAGCCAACCATGACACTGCATTGTCTATACCCTCTACATAAATAATTCATCTAGCACTTTGTAATGCAATTATTATTGCAAGTGGTGAGCTGAAAAATAATAGTAATACAAGAAGGCTAGCATTCAGAATCAGCCTATGAATTTTCCATGAAAATTTAGTTGTGCCCAAATGATGCCAATGTATGTTAGTAGCTGGTGGTGTTCTCTCTACCTTCCAACAACTCTTTTCAAGCTGCAACTCCATTATAGAAACAAACTTTCCAATTCGTGGTCTCTTTTTCTCAATTCTAGCATCTTGAAGAGCCTTGTTTACAGTGTAGATATCTTTGAAGATGACAAATGTTACCCCAGTACCCTAAGCTCACCCATCTTTAAAAATTGCTAGCCTACCTTCAAGTTCTTCATGGTGAGCTTCAAGTCTCCTTAATCTATCTTCACCAGTTAAAGCCAAATGGAATGTAGCCCACTCCTTGAACCTTTATAATTTTAACAAATTGCTTCCATTCATTATTCAAATTGGCATAGTATGAACCATGACGTCTCTCTTCAATAGAAAGATCATTTTGGGCCATTGTATCTTGCTTGTATACATATAAAAAATGTCATGCTCCTCAAAGATTTTCCTACCATCAGTGTGGGCCTGCAACCATGCGATATCATCCCTAATTTTTTTAGAAGATATTTATATTTAAAGTTTAAAATTAGCATTAACTTAAGTGAAAAGGAGAGAGCCAATAACCCATTAAGTTATTATAATGGCATAAATTATTGATAACACAAAATTTCAATTCATATATTTATATTGATGAAAGATTGAAACTTGAAACTAAAATTTGCAAAGACAGGTTAATAAGTACAACTATTATCTCCAATGGACAAACATCAAAATGGAAAAATAGGCATGGCATGAAAAGATATGCATAGTTGGTTTTAGTTTTAGCATAAATATCAAAAATTGGAGTTATTTTCCATTGGATATCTAGAAAACTCAAGCTCGTCATTTGAACTATTGGAATGAATTGTATCTGGAGTCTACAATGTGAGCTCAACCAATCTTGACTAGACATCATGCTCTACATCAAAATATTGTGGCTCCTTGGTCTCTACATCCCACTTTGTTTTTGTAGTTTATGAATACTTAGGTGCTTTTTGATTCATGAGATGTGAAATGATATATATAACAAGTTTCTTTTTCTTTCATAGAGGTAAATCTATTCCTATTAAGAAACAAGATAAATCTTCATGGAGACCAGTTCATCTTAGTAGGAGAGGAATTTGAAACCTATGAGAGAAGATAAATGGCAAGTGT
Organism: Cupressus sempervirens; assembly: GCA_028749045.1. Lineage (NCBI taxonomy): Eukaryota > Viridiplantae > Streptophyta > Pinopsida > Cupressales > Cupressaceae > Cupressus > Cupressus sempervirens. The sequence continues at coordinate 849,287,417 of CM053786.1, read as the reverse complement.
GCACAATAATTATGGAGCTACATATAGTTTCCATTGACCAACTTATCTTTTGGCAAAGTATATCTATCAATCCATGCTAAATCATTGAAATCATTGAGCTCAATAAACCTTGTAGTTATACAATCAGTTCTGATAAGTGAAGCTTCCTTTAGGCTACATTTTCTTAAGGGCCTTCACAAGATCCTGTCTAGTATTTTTTGATGATACTCTAGTTTTTAGTACATAATTAGCATCTAATTTAGAGAATCTAAATGCTAGGCTTGACATTTTGGTCAAATAGAAGTTGTATGCTGAAATCTGTAAGTACAGATTCTAAATCATCATGGTCATGTCATTTTGAAGGGATGCATGCTGACCCTTCCGAATTAACTTAGCAACTTAGTAATTTCTTGGGCTTGGCAAGTTTTAATCAAAGGTTTTTGAATTTTTTGTCCACCATTTCCCCCTTCTTTTACATACCAAACTGAAAGGGATGTTTTTAATTGGTTCTTAGAGGTGCAAAATGATTTTGAGGAGCTCAATAGAAATTTTATGATTTCTTGGGTGGTAGCTTGTCCTAATGAATTGAACTTGTCCACCATAAAATTTAATAAAACTTGGTGTGGAGTTCTTTCTAGATGTTACCCCATTGCCTTGAAATGTTAGTAGTTTAATGATTAAAAAGGCACATTTTTCCATATAGGTACAACCTACAACCACCCTTTATGTGGTTGAAAAATGGTCTCTATTTCTATTGGGGATCAAATACTTGCATTGAATTGATCATTTCTCATAGAAGAGAAGAAAATGAATTGATTGTTTGTAGGATTATGAGTTTGAGATCATTTAAAAGAAGAAGAAACAGAATGTTCTAACCCATACAATATAATGCCTATACAAGTTACTTTTTGTTTCATACCTTTTCCATTAGCTGAACTATTATCCCATGGATTTTTTTGAGAACTATGTAAGTGACCCTATGACTATAGATTTCAGAGGAGACTATGGAAGGAAAATGAATGGTTAGTCTATAGCTTACTTCTTTCACACAAAAAGCAGTTGAGTATGGACATAGTTCCCCACCTTCAGATCATGTTGGTTAAATGTTTCATTTTATAACACAAGTTATAGTAATTCACACTTCATCATATTTATTATTTATAATACCAACTGCTAAGCCATCATACTTATTGATTTATGCACATTTATTTATATTTATGTATTATCATACTATTACTATTATCATAATAGTTCTCATTAAATCATGAATGTGTACAATTTTCATCTATTTTAGTGTGGTGATATAGTTTTTCTAATTCAAAAGAAGACAATCCCCATCATGTTGCATTAACATAATGACATAATCGGCCCTATCCATTCACATGATTTTCCTTTATTGCAGCATCTTTGAATACTTACATGAAATGATAGGTACCAACTATTCACAACTTCAACTCAATTTCTAAATCTAAGCTTTCTTAGCTAGTCCTACAAAGTCACTTGGTGTTTAGTCATGTCAATCTTGTATGCTAATATAACTCTTAAAGAAGACTTTACCTTTTCTTGTCAATTTGTACACCAGTTTATGGTAGCAACCATGTAAGGATTGACAAGATATAGCTTTTAGAGCTCAAAATTTGTAAAAATTTGGCATAGAAGAAATTCTAATAATTTAAACAATACAGGTCAGCAACTCTATTTAAAAAGTATCAATTAAGTTTTGAAGCTATGATAATGGATCCTCCAAACCTTGCAGAAGCTCATCTGATAGTGAGTGTTCTATCACCCATCTTCAAACCATTAAGAGAAACACAAGTAATATCAATCACTGCTGGATCTTGACATATTCCTAGAGGAAAATTGAAGCCCATATTCCTTGAAATTATATGCATAATTGCCCCACTATGTACACTGGTAGGAGTCATTATGGTAAGATTCTAATCTAGTAGATAGAGAAGCCATAACCTTTGGAGTTTCCCATCTCATGATCCTTTATAAGACAAAATGCACCCAATGGTCTAAAATTATATAGAATGAAGATGAAATTACTTGGTTTAGATACAATATTTTTTGAAGTATCACAACAACTACTATCTAAGAAATCCATTCACATACCCAAATGATGAAATAAGTTCAATAGTATGTTCTTCTATTAGATAGTATGGCAAACCTCCAAAAATTATATGATTAGGTCCATCTACAATACTTGATGATCTACAAAGCACATGAATTTAGTAGCTAGTCATAAGTCCAAACTCTCAAGAAGATAGTTACTAATAATTAATTTTTTAGTTTTTATTAATAGTCTAGGAAAGATAAGATCAAGAACTTTTAATGAGTGTAGACTAATAGCATACCCGAGAACCAATCCTACAGAAGCCAAGTTGATATTAGAACTTGGTTGACTTGGTCCAAGTGGAGCAGTCGGCAAAGGATTATAATCACTTGATCTCTTCACATGAATAGGTACACTCTGATATAAGATAAACATTTCAAATTTTAATTGCTGAAATTCTACAAAAAAATCAGGAACTATATTTGCTACAAAAAAAAGTTTTGTTATCAGGAATTAAAAATATCTCTTCAATGCACAAAGTTTCCTCCATGGTAAAGCCCACTTTGCTTGCAACCCCATTCACAAAATCTTCAACAAGTGTTGTGCCTTATGGACCATTTATTATAAAGTCTCTTAATCTCATCAACTGATAAGTAGAAGATATTTTCCACAAGTAAACTTACGACATTTCTATTGTTGTTTAATTGTGTAATTTTAGAGTCAAATTCACTTACCCATGTTTCACTTATCCATGTTTCATGAAACTATTTGTGCTTGATTATGTTAATGATTCACTTCCATGAAGTTGCTTCTTTATATTTTTTTGTTTTAGTTTTTTTCTTCAACTAGTATTCATCATAAGTTAAGGGTTTCTTAAATGAATATTTGCCACCAAACTAAGGTCATTGACTTATCTATTTGATCGCTAATTGCATTTCTACACTCCTCCAAACACTTAGCACTCATTAGATCTAGCTGGTGCTCATAGAGGTGAAGCATTGAGACTTCTTAGATATAATAAGTGCTTAGTGTTCCATCTATTCTTATGAGGGATGGATTTATCCAAATCAGTACTCGTGAAATATGGATCAATGAGTTTGATTCAATAAATACACAGTTAAATCTTGATAGCAATATCATATTTTGACTTGCTGTTGAAAAGTATCCCCTAATTATATTTGAATTTGGTATGAACTAACTTTTATTTTAGTTTATTCAAAACATCCCTTAATAGCATATCCTAAATAAAGCCCTAATTTAGTTAATTTTTCTATGTTATAACAAAGAGTTTTCTGATATGAAATGGAGTTGGGGTATGAGATACCTAGGGGAAACACATTATATGCAATATATTGTACTTTTATATGGTTATGTATGTAAAATCTAGAAGCATAGACAAAGAACATTAGGTAAAATTTGGAAGCCTATACTGAAATCTACATAAAATCTCAAGCTAGCTCCTACTTTTTCCTTTGTTTCTTTTTAAATTTGAATGAAGACTAAAATGAAATACCAAAAAAAACCAAATAAGAAAAAAACATCAATAAAAACCTCAGATGAAAAATTCTACTAGTCCTTTGTTACAATGGGACATTTTAGGCTAGGGTTGTACCTAGAATTCTATCAAGTGAGACCCTACTACCATTGTGTGGATTAGCTCTTCTATCTAAATCTAAAGTTTCTTTTCACTAACTTTTCAGATCTTTGCATGGCTAGAGACATGCTGAGAGAAGATAAACAACCCCTATTACATAGAAAAATACAAATGTAGAAATCTCAACCACCAAATACTCAACATTTATTGTTTTACCATAAGCGATCAGTGACCTAGCATGACAATAAACATTTTCATCTTTACCTACTTTAACATTGTGTGATGTCTGGGATAGATCAAATTTTTGTGGATGTTTCCAACTTGGTTTCTGTGACCCATTTTCTAGATGAGATTTGATGGAATTTGCACAAAAGGCCACCACAACGATAGCTAACTCCATAATTTTGTATTTTTTTCAAAAAAATATTTAAATGTTCCTTAAAACTAATTTTTTTAAAAATGAAGTTATTGAAAATTAAAATTATTTATTAGTTATAATATTGTGTTACTAAATTGAAAATTTTTATTTTCATTTTATGGTTCAATTTATGAATTAAAAATGTTTCATCTCAATAGAATTTACTTCTAGGAACCAAATTTTTTTTTTAAAAAATATTTTAGAGTTTTCTTTTAAAATCTTTTATTTCTTAGAAAATTATCTATAAAACAAATTAATAGACAAATATTTTTGGCTTTGTGTAGTATTTAACTCCTCTCAATTTTTTGCAAAAAGAAATAACCCTATTACTTGAGGAATTTTTTTTTTACTCAATAACTACATAGTTGAATATTTATAGAAATATAATAATTTGACTTTTTGTAGGAAATATCTTTACAAAAATTCAACTAATTTTAGTAGTTTTGCATGCTTAGTTTCCCCCAAATATGATTATAATTTAGATTGTTATAATGCAAGACTTAAAACTTTATAATGCATTTGATATAATATCTTTAAAGAAATGGAGTACTGAGTTTTTCCTTGGTAGCTCTTGAAACAAGTGCTTCAAAACACTCGAATGTGCAAGAATATAAACCTTGGGGAAAGAAACAAAAACTATTATCCCAAATATGAAATCAAAAACCACCTAATCTATCACACATAATACCATCTTAAACTTAATAAAACTTCATAAATAAATAAAATAAGAATAAGTATATTTTTAATATATGTATTCAAGAGTGTAATTTTATCCAATGATCAAATTGGTCATTTATTTAGTCAATTATACTTGTGAATAGAAAAAAAAATGGTAAAATTTGATTAGTCTTAGTCATGTGACTAAACATTTTAGTCACATGACTACATATGTTAGTCACATAGTCATTTATTTGCCAAATGTTTATTAGTGATTCCTTCATTGAGTAAAGGTAAATCAATAAAAGACACCTCGCTAGATATTGAAGTTAGTCTATATGAAGTAATTGAAATGTCACAATTAGATTTGGAAAATCTTACATTGGGCCAAACAACTTTTTTACAATAAAATTTGGTGAAGAAGAAGAAGTAAGAAGAACTAAGGAGAGAGTATAAACAAAAGAAGGTAATATATGATATTAAAAACATTTTTGTTGACATTTTAAATTTTGTATGGCAAAGCCTCGAGAATAACCCAACTTTTAAATATTGTTGAAAAATTAAATATTAGTGATAAAGAATCCAATGAGAAGCTAATGGATTGGCCAACAAGAATATTTGAGAATAAGGTTGTGGATAAAATTTATACAATGATTGCCAAGAAAAAAGCTCATTTACAAGATCATGTACATAACATGACATAACTTATATAGAGGGTACATCATTTCTACAACATCTTGTCAGATGGGCCAAGATATAGAAATGACATTCAGGAATAAATTCAATAGAATTCAAGTTGAGATGAAGAGATCCAACAACATTATTTCATAGTTAGTAGAATCTAGTATTGAACACTACAATAAGTTATTGAATGCTTAAGGAAAATTGGTCGAGCTTTAGACAATTGACAATAGCATGAGATTCATATTGATCTCTATTCAAGCTATGTTAATACCTCATTTGGTGCTCATGCAAAGGAAAATTCATCTAGCACAAGATCTTATAAAAAAAATCACAATATTTTAATGGCTAATGGCTTAATTGACATAGCAACAAAGTTACAGTTGTAGAATCACATTTTTGAGGCAGCAAGAACCACTTAGGATCATGTAATTTCCATGATCACCAAAGTTCATCAAACATTCATTAAATAATATGATTTTATTCAACCAATTCAATCCCAATAGCTAAGACATAAGTGCAAAAATCAAGGGGGAATAGTTTTCATGTTACAAAGAGAGTATGTGTATAAGTATTCATTTATACATTATTTATTCATTATTCATTTGACTTAAGTCATAAGAATTGGGGGGTAATCATATCATATTGTATTTGTAACAATGTAATAATGACAAAGTGGTTTTTCCACTAATGTTAAAGGGGGATATTGTTGGTATCTCTAGCTATTGTTGACTATTAGTGTTGAACACTTAGTCATTTATTAGATAGAGTTAGATCTTAGTCATTTATTAGATAGAGTTAGATGGTCATCACTATGTATGAGCTACTCTATATAGTCCAAGTCATGTATATAAACTTGTATATAGTGATCTTTATAAGAGATGGTCAATTATGTGGTTGCCAAGTATTTTTTATACATTCTGAGTTCAACACCTACCAAGCAGTTCAAGCATATAAGTGTCCAGTTACATAGTAAGTGCTGAGTATAGTATAGACCAAGCATCAACAATATGCCTAGTATTAGAGATAGTAATGTTGGAAATCACAATGGGAAAGTAAGTTTTGATATGGGAGGGAATCACACTTAAAAATTTTGCCTCTTAAAGCACATCACCAATATCCTATTGTAAAAAAATGATTAGTTGTGTATTGTCTTTGATGTTACACAAAATGTCATATCATTTCTAATCAATGTATGCCAAGCTCACTTGGGCATTGAAAAAAATTTCTTGAGTTTATTGAGCATTCTAGAGTATGCCTAGTTTAGAAGATAGTGTCTACTGAGTTCACTCAGGTGATAGAGGAAAGTTTGTAGAAATTGAGTTTTAATCGAGATTACTCAATTAATGAACTAAATGTTGGATGATACCAATGTTAACTGAGCTCACTCAGTTACCAAAGGAACTTTGTGAATATGAAATATTAACTAAGTTTACTTGGTTAACACAAGAAAATTTTTTTAATTTAGTATCTACTGAGTAGGGTCAGCTAACGAAGGATTTTCTTGTTTTGGCATATTGAGTTCAATTGAATTGTTTTTTGGTTCTAGATGAAAAAGAATATGAATATTAATTATTCTAAGTTGTATTCAAGCCAACTTGACAATATGTAAGATATAAGTATAAGGTCAACTTGAGGATTGAATGCATGGAACATAATTGAAGATTTGATGATTGTTAGAGGATGTGAATTAAAAGGATAAGAAGAATATCCTTGTTGAGATGCAAAGATACATTTGATCAAGAAGGATTAAGTATATAAGCCAAAATTGAGATTTATAATCAAAAATTTAGTTGCATCATGAATCAAGTCATCTCATTATTACTCTCTAACCATTGTAGTAGTGATCTAAATCTCTTAACAAAGTTTTCTTAATAGCTATTTGTAAATCCTCTAACAAGGTGGCATTTCTATTGAATTTTTTAAAGACTTCTAATAAGGCCACTCCTAATAGGGTGATGAAATCCTCTAATAGGGCCAAATCTAATAGTGTGTTTTGTAACCTTTAATAGTGTTGTCTCCTAATAGGGCTCACTTCAGAAGTGTAAAAATTAGTAACTAGTTGTAATTGATGAGTTTTTACCAAATTGGGTTTCCACTTTAAATCCTAGTATCAATTGTGTTCATGTTATTTATTTTATGTGTATGCAACTAAGTTAAAGTAAGATCAATTACAAATAATATATTAAGATTTTCATGTTAAGCATTTGTCGAGCTATTTCAGTGTTTTCTATGTTACAAAATTTTTCTTGTATGTTTACCAAGAATTTATATTGACATCTAAGAGATCTAGGATTTATTTTTGTGGTAATTGATTCACCCCTCCTCTCTTAGTTACTCTTATATTTCCAACACATCCATCTCATAACTTAACATGTAAACTAAAATAACATAACATGTATCACATCCATAGCATAAATTAAATAACACATAACATAGTAAATTGGTTACCCAAAAACCCTCCAATGAGAAGGTAAAAATGGGGTGGGGATGACACCCACAAATCTTCACTACTGCAATTGTAGAGTGTGGCCTATTATCACTATAATGTGTTTGATCATAATCTATGATCTACCATGTGAAAATTCTACCCTATTAAAGGCTTATAAAGACTATTAGGTCTCACCTTTTTAGAGGATTTAAACTTACAATAAAGAAAGAAATTAGTTAATAAATTTAAAATAGCCTATTAGGACTACTCGATTAAGATATTTTCTCTATATCACCTTTTAGAATGATTCAACACCGTGATCCTTTGGTTAGCACCTTTCTACTTGATGTTAGATCTTCTCCTTATTGATTAAACCTTGATCCTCTTGATTAGACATGTCTCCTCTACCCTTTGACTTCTATAATATATTCTTCTCAAACTAATCCTATAATGCATAGCTTTTTCATAGCCATCTAAACAACCATGAATGCTCTCTCAACTCTTAGCATTAATCTCCTCACTCACACATACAAACTCTCTAGGGTTTTCTTTGTTAAATAAGAATTGGTGGGGATGGATTATGTAAGAATTAATAATTTTGGTTGATCCATATTGCAGCTTTAAGGTTCCCTTTTTCTTACTAGTTACATGTACACCACAAGGATTCACAATATATCTCCATACTTGTCTTTCATAATCATATTATATGATTCTGTTAGCCCAAAAATCATTTACATAGAAGTTTTTTCCATTAAAAACATCTATGTCATAACCTATTCACTCAACATTTGAAGACTCTTATGCTTGGCCTTCATTGTGTTCCTAATGCTATAACTTGGCTTTTGAATAGCTCGACACTCTCTATTTACTTGGCACTTGAATCACTCAACATGTATAGACTACTTGACACTTAAGTTACTCGACACTAACTATCCCTATTTCTTGACATGTATTAGCTGGCAACTTATGCTCAACATGCTTTGATCCCTTGGCTTGCATTGATTGCTCAAATTTCTCTGACCACTTGACATGCACTATATACTTAGCATGCACTACAATTCTGCTAGATTATGACTATGTGTTTTTTGACTTCCTTGTAAAAACCAATCTAAGATTAACAATCTTCTTCTTTGACATGAGTGGAACAAACACTTTTTCATGGCATATACATCCTTACTTTATGCATAAGTCAAACTATATATTCTTTGTTACTCAACTCATATAAAAAAATTGAAAAAATTGAAATTTTACAAATTTGTTGTTTCTCCCATATTTTATTTCTCCCCCTGAGTAAATGCTTCATTTTCATTTCTTCTATAATACTCCTACTAAGTAGATATCTACCTTGACAAACATTTTCCTTCAAAATTTCATAATCCCCCTTTTTTGACACTTGTGTCATTTGGGTTGCATACTAATTGTGTGTTTTTCCAAAAATGGCTTGTGAAGCTCCATGATTATCTTTAATGTTACATCCTAGTTGTTGCATGCTAACTCTAGAGATTGAAATTGTATGTCTAGCTAGGTGGCAAGGTCAACTAAGCCATAATGTGTTGAAAGATGAGAATATTTCTTCATCAAAGTTCTACATAGGCTAGTTCCTTATTCAACACTTTCATGTGAGGAGTTAGAATTGATTGGATACTAATCAAAATAGATCTGATATTAGTATCTTATGCTTGCAACTTGGAAAGCTTGCTTCAAGTCATCAGTAATCTCTAGAAATATATTTGACTTTGACTTGGAGATAGCTTTAAAGTATTACCAATGAGTTGTAGATCTCCCTACAGTTAGTCAATAGCACTTTGCATCTCCCTATGTGAATAATTCAACATTGAAAAACTTAGTGTATAGAGAGAAGATGTTCTCTAATACTGACTTTACTCTATCCATCTTGGTTGCTAGATCAGCCTATTTGAGTACCATAGCACTAGATATCTTTTCTAGTACCTTGGTATAAAAATTTCTTTCTGACCATTCTAATAATTTGACATTAGAATCTAGGCCTTCATCCTTTATCTTGTCCATAATAGTGACAAGTTACTTTATGATAGGCTTATTTTTGTTTGGTTCTAGGAGGTTAAAAGAATCAAAGAATATGTCTTTAATGTCATGCAAGACATGCTTTTTCTTGTATTCCCTCTTCAATATTTCTTGCCTCTTTTTTCTTTGTAGAACTTCCTATAGTATACTCATTTCTTCAATAGTGATTGTGTTTAAGTAAAAGTTTGGGAGCTCAATCACTTCATCTAAACTTATGATGCAGGAGCATCTTGCATTAAAAAAAGAAGAAAAAAAAGTTTTAAAACTGTGGAGGAGAGAGAAAGTGACAAAAATTAGAAGAAAAATAATAAATAAATAAATAAAATTGGAGAAAAGAGGGAAAAGGAACTTAATAGGTGGCATCATTAAAAGTAACTTGTAGCTAGAGGATTTATTTAATTTAACTTGCTAAGCCAACTTGTGGCTTGAGGGTTTATTTAATGTAACTTGCTAGTGGCCAACTTGTGGCCTAGTTTGGTATAAATAGAGGGATTTGTCTTGTCATTATTGATTCATTTAGAGGAGTGAGTGTGGAGAGTAGTTGAGGAGCAAGTTTTTCTTGATTTTGTGGATAGAGCACCTAATGTGAGGAAGTTGACAACAAGATTGGGATTATCATCCAACTTGGAGAAGAGCATGGAAGATGGAGTAGTTGAGTGAGAGAATATTTTCAGAGTGTGTGGATAGATTACCAAATGTGAGGTAGTTTAAACTTATATCTTGGATAAAGTTTGAGAAGGGCTAGTAGCTGGGGCTTGGGAAATAAGGAGATTGCTTGGTGGTCTTGCAAGCACAAGTTTAGATCTTCCTTGGAGGTTTCTACTAGAGCTTGGATCTCAACTAACTAGTGTTTGGATTGGAACTTAAGGGATCTTGCAAAATTACTATTGTAATTGCTTATGTATTTGGTAGTAACCCAAAAGGGCTTATAGCTGGGCATGTTGGATGTAAATATTATGATTATATTATGAGAATTTGCATTATTTTGGCTCTAATTAGCTATGTTATTATTTATTCTTCCACTATGTGGTTATTTACTGGGAGCTAGGACATCTCCTTTGGGGATTCTCTTGCCTTGCACAACATCAAGTGGTATCAGAACAAAGGTTGTTCTTGACCATGTAGATAGATAATTGAAGTTGAAGCAATTTGCAGTAGGACCTTGGGAGGACATGCAGATTGATCTATGGTTGTGAAGATGGAAGATTGATATTGTTTGAGAAGATTGATTTGTTCATGTTTTATTGTATAGGGTTTGTGAAGATCTTAGAAGATGGCTCTGAGAGGATTGGACCTAGGGATGATTGCAACTCTCTATGATATAGTGGAGAGGAGCATTAATGAGACAATAGCTTAGGTGGATGCTATTATGGATGTTTCTTTTTCTAGAATAGCTGAGAAATAGAAGAAAGAAGTTGTGTGCTATTAGAATTGGAGTCTATCGATCTAATAGCGAGTTTTCTGGTTGGTCAAAAGACTTATTTGAGAGAGATGGCATATCAAGGTTAAGGTGGAAGAGTTTGGTTTTTTTGATCAATTTGTGGAGCCTAATATAGAACCTATAGAGAAATTGGAGGTTATTTCTAAGGATATTCCTAATCTTGTTGATGATGGGATGGAGATTGGTTTTCATGATTAGTTGGTTCAGTTTGACATGGATATTATAGAGAACTTACTCGTGGATGATCCAATTGCTGTTGGTGGTGACTTGTATGTTCTAGAGCATCTTGTTGAGAGAAATTAGATTTCTTATGTTGTGAGTTTGGAATGTGTTCATGGAGATTTGCATATTTCTACTTATATGGAGTTTTTTGTTGTTGGTGTTGATTCACTAGTTGCTGATGTGGATGATCCTTACTCGTGGATGATCTAATTGTTGTTGGTGGTGACTTGTATTTTCTAGAGCATCTTGTTGAGAGCAATTAGATTTCTTATGTTGTGAGTTTGGAATGTGTTCATGGAGATTTGCATATTTCTACTTATATGGAGTTTTTTGTTGTTGGTGTTGATTCACTAGTTGCTGATGTGGATGAGGGTTTTTTGATGAAGTATTATGTTTAGTTTGTTCCTGGGAATGAGCATGTTGATTGGGTTTTGAGATTCTAGTGTTTGATAGAGTGATGTGGATGTGGATGATTTGTATATTATTTTTTTTGCCTTTGTTAGAGTGGAAGCCTTTGGTGAATATGAAGATGGTTGTCAATCTTTCTTTTGGCATCAAAGTGTGGGACACACTTTTCTATCTACCTAGGGAGTCTGATGCAAGAGAATCTTGCATTAAAAAAAGAAAAAAAAATTGTGGAGGAGAGAGAAAGTGAAAACAATTAGAAGAAAATTAATTAATTAATTAATTAAATTCCAAAAAATAGGGAAAAGGAATTTAATAGGTGGCATTATTAAATGTAACTTGTGGCTAGAGGGTTTATTTAATTTAACTTGCTAAGCTAACTTGTGGCTTAAGGGTTTATTTAATGTAACTTTCTAGTGGCCAACTATTGGATACAATTGATTAATTGTGTGATGTCTTTGATGTTACAAAAATGTCATATCAGTTGATAGTCAATGCATGCCAAGCTTACTTGGTCAATGAAGACAGTTTTCCTAGTCTACTGAGCATTCCTAAGTTTACTCTGTGTAGAAGGTAGTTTCTACTGAGCTCACTCGGCATCAAAGGAAGTTAAGCAAAAAAGAGTGTTAACCAAGCTCACTTCATTAACAAAGGGAAAGTTGAACAGAGTTAATGTTAACCAAGTTGAATCAATTACCATAGGTATTTTGTAAGTTCATAGTGTTAACCAAGCTTCTATTTGTTAACATAGGAAATCACTTCAAAATCAGTTTCTACCTAGCTAGGTTGGCTACCAAAGGATTTTCTTATTTTAGCATGTAAAGATTAATTATTTTACCTATTGATTCTAGCTAACTGAGGTTATTCTAATTTATATTCAAGCCAACTTGACAATCTAAAAGGTATAAATAAAAGGTCAAGTTTTGATTTCAAAGTGTGTGAGATGCAAATTGAATAAGTTGAAAAAGATACGAAGAGAGGAAGCAAACTTGAAGGATAAGCAAATATCCTTGTGGAGTAGAAAAGTATTATTTGATCAAGAAGGATCAAGTATGAACTAGAGAAGAGACCTATAATCAGCAATTTAGTTGCATCACAATCAATTCATTTCATTGTTACTATCTAACAATTGTAATAGTGAACTAAAATCTCTTAATAGAGTTGGTTTGACAGCCATTTGTAAATCCTCTAACAAGGTGGCAATTCCATTGAATTGTTTTAAGACGTTTTTCAAGGCCACTCCTAACTAGATGATTAAATCTTTTAATAGTTTCACACCTAATAGTGTGTTTTGTAACCTTTAATAAGGTTGGCTCCTAATATGGCTCATTTTATAAGAGTGAAAAATAGTAACTAGTTACATTGTTGATTTTTCCCAAATTGGGTTTCCACATTAAATCCTAGTGTCTCATGTGTTCATGTTATTTATTTAATGCTTAAAAGTAATTATTAATAACATCTTAATATTTACTAAATTAATTTACATGCTACATTTACTAAGTTACGACAATTTTTGTGTGTTTACTCAGTATCAATAGTAATCAATTTTATCAATCTAAAGTTTATAGTTGACATCTAAGGGATTTGGGATTTATTTTAGTGGTAACTGATTCACCACCCCCCCCCCCCCCCCACCCCCCACTAGTTACTCCTCTTATATTTCCAACAATTGGTATCAGAGCTTTTGGTGCTTGTGGAGAAGGTTTCAAGGACATAAGCTAAAGATCAGGATGTCTTACAAGAGAGAGATTCCAAAGCTAAACAAAGACAACTTTGTAGCATGGCAAGGACTTATGAGGCTTCACCTAGCTACCATCATTGATTAAGGATGCAAATATCTTGATGAAGAATATAAAAATCCCACTAGAACAATATCAGTTGATGATATTACCAAGAAGAAACCATAACATCATGATGATTGACATTGCATCTGCTCTTAGTTATGCTGAATTTGATGAGGTCAAAGATTGTAAAATTGCTTTTGATATGTGGAACAAACTAAAAGAAATCTATGGAGGAGATGAAAATGTAAGAAGAGTCAAAGAAGAAAGCCTTAGAGGAAAATTTGATCAAATGAGAATTAGAGAAGATGAAAATGTTGCAAAATATGTGGAAAGAGTCAAGGCTAGTGCTAGTGCAATCAGAGCATCTAGAAGAGAAATCAAAGAAGAAACTATTGTAAGTAAAGTTCTCAGAACTTTTCTTCCCATCAATGCAATTAGAGCATCTTCTATTCAAGAAAAGAGATGTGATCCAAATAAGAAGATAGGTTTGGATGACCTAGTAGGAAGATTGATAGCTTTTGAACTAGACAACTTTGACAACTATGTTCTTGCTTCCAAGAATATTGAGTTTGCATTTGAAGATAAAATCTCACTCAAAGAAAAAAGTAACAAAATAAAAGATAATAAATTAGAAAGTGAGGAAGAAACTAAAGAAAGTTCAGATAGTGACCTTGAAATTGTTGAAGCTCTACTTGCAAAGAAATATTCCAGGAGCAGAGCAAAGTACAAAGGTAAAATCCCTCTAATATGTTTTTCTTGTGAATAAATTGGTCATATTGCTACTAGGTGTCCAAAAAAAGAAGACAAGGAAGGAAAGAAAAGACACAAGTACAAAGGCAAGAAGGAATTCAAAGGTCACAAATCCTACAAAGATAAAGGTAAGAAAACTTGTTTTATGGCTAGAGATTATGATAATAGTGAAGATGAAATAGTCTATATTTTTGTAAAAGATAAATCTAATGACAAAGAAGATAAGATGGAACTTGTCTCTCATGTTAGAAAAAATGACACATGGATCATAGATAGTGGATGGTCTCACCATATGACTGGAGAGAAAACTAAGTTTGAACATTTTGAACACTATGATGGAGGTAGTGTAAGATTTTGGAACAATGAACCTTGTGGCATAAAAGGGAAAGGTAGAATCTTATTAACCAATGAACTTGTATGTGATAATGCCTATTGGTTTGAAAAGCTAAAACATAATTTACTAAGTGTGGCATAGCTAAACAACATTGGAATCAAGGTAGAATTCATGAATGACAATGCTATACTACTAGATAATCAAGGAAATATAATTGAATTAGGTAGGCAAACAAAAGGTAACCTATTTTATCTTGATCTTGGTGAGTGTTCATGTTTTATTGCTCAAGTAGAAGAAATTTGTCTATGGAATAGAAGATTATGTCATGTAAACTTTAATAATATGGTCAAGATTAGAAAACTCAGAAGAGTAAGAGGTCTTCCTAGTTTTAAGAAACCTGATGTTGGATTATGAAAGAATTGCCAAATTGGTAAAATGGGAAAGACTAGTTTTAAAAGAAAAAACTATTAGTCAGAAGATGTCTTGGAAATTGTACATACTAATTTATGTGGACCCATTGGAATAGAAACTTATAGTGGAGAAAAGTTTTTCATTCTTTTTGTTGATGTTTATTCTAGAATGATGATTGTTATGTATCTCAAAGAAAAATTAGAAGCTTTTGATAAATTCAAATTATATCTGGATAGAGTAGAAAAAGAGATTGGAAAAAGATTGAAATGTTTATGATCAGATAGAAGTGGTGAATTCATCTCAAATGAATTCAACGATTTATGTATTGAAAGAGGAATCAAAAGACAAGTACACTAATGTATCAGCCCCTGGTACTCCTGAGCAGAATGGAATAGCTAAAAGAAGAAACAAATACATCATGGATTATGCAAGGACACTAATGATTGAAAATAATGTTGCTATCAAATACTAGAAGGAAGCTATCAGCACTACAATTTATACTTTGAACCAAGTTTAGTTGAAGAAGGACTCAAGAAAAACTCCCTATGAACTATGGTATGGCTTCAAACCCAATGTAAGTTACTTGAAAGTATTTGGTAGAAAATGTTATATCTTGAAGGAATCTAGAAAAGGAAAATTTGATGTAAAAGGTGATGAAGGTATATTTCTAGGATATTCCTACAAAAGTAAAGCTTACAAATGTCTAAATTTGTCTACTCACAAAATCATAGAAAGTGCACATGTGAGAATTGATGAATTTGTCGAAAAGACTAAAGAAGAAAGCTAAAAGGAACTAGAAGATAATAGAAGATTTGTCTACTATGAACCTGATACATTGCCAAACATATTTGACAAAAATGAGACTTCATCTCCCGAGCTCTCCAAATTTCCATTAGTTTATGATTTGCAAGAAATGCAAACTAAGTCACAGGGACTCGAGTCACATTCAGAAGCTACTGATTTAGTGCACACTGAGTCTAAAGAACCCAAGCCACAGATAGAATGACCCGAGCTAGAAGTTGAAATTCAAAATGAGGATAGTGCAGTTCATTCAAAAGTCAATGAACCTATATTGGCTAAATATATTAGGAGGCATCATGCACCTAATTAGATTATTGGAGACAAATTAGATGAAATAGTGACAAGAAGCAAACTAAAAGGTACATGTTTACTTGATGCATTTGAACATAGAAGTGTTAATGATGCATTGGAAAATGAAATTTGGATTGAGGCTATGAACGAAGAAATAGAACAAATAGAAAAAAATAAAACTTGGACTCTTGTACCTAGGCCCAAAGATAAAAATGTAATTGGTACAAAATTGATATTCTGAAATAAGCTGAATGAAGATGGAAAAGTATCAAGAAACAAAGCAAGGTTGGTGTGTAAAGGCTATTCTCAAGAAGGCATTGATTATGGTGAAACTTTTGACCCTATTGCAAGATTAGAAGGTGTTAGGAATGGAACTCTTGATGAGAAAGTCTACATTGAACAACTAGAAGGTTTTGTTGATCCAAAAAAAAGGGACATGGTCTATAAACTACACAAAGCCATATATGGTCTCAAACAAGCTCCTAGATCCTGGTATGAAAGACTAGATAACTATTTGATATAGAATGGTTTTCAAAGAACACATGATAACAATAGCCTATACATCAAGGAAGGACTAGATAAGAAGATTGTATTGGTAGAAATTGTGTTGCATAAAAATGTAACTAAGGAATAACACTAAGAAACTAATGCACATTCCTACATTGTCATGCAAAACCTCAAAATATGAAAGAATACATGTAAATGAACAACAAAGTAACACTATGCAAACCTCAAGAAACTATCAAGTGATTGATGATTTCACATTGTTGTGGGATGTGGTTGCTCACAAGTCGAGCAGCATAACAATAAGGTAGATAGTGCTTCCTGAAAATGAGGAGAGGGCTCTCCTTTTATAGGAAAAAGGATGCAATGGATGGCTAAGATTGAATGAAAGATGGAGGGCTAAGATCTCTTAGGATCAATGAGGTGTCAATGAGGTGGAGGCCAAGTAGACTCCATGTGGATTAGGGTTTTGACCACTCAAAGGGGGCAATATGCTCACACATGTATGAGCAACCTTTGATGGTGACATGTCAATGACAGGTGTAAGAGGTGTGTAAGATCATGTTTCCTCACACATGTGTGAGACACCTTTGAAAGTGATGGGTCAATGACATGTGTAAGAGGGTTGGAGGCTCAAGGTTTCTCACACATGTGTGAGACACCTTGGTTCACATGTGAAGGGGGACAAGGTTGTAAGAGGCATGCAAGATATGAGGGATAAGGAAAGTGTGAACATCTCTCACACATGTGTGAGGATTCCTCACACATGTGTGAGAACACACTTAGGATCAAGAGGTGATTAGCTAGGATGATTAGGAAAAGAAAGCATGATTAGGAAGTGGGTAAGTTTAGCAAGATGGGTTAGGTAGGCTAGTGAGGTTAGGTGAGGGTTAAATGTAGGAGCCATGTGCTCAAATAGAATTAAATTTAATATTTAATTCCAAGAGGGATTAGGCAAGGATTAATTAAGTAAACAAAGTACTTAATTAAAGGGGATGGGTTAGGATTTAAATAAACCTTAGTTTGTTTAAATCAAGAAAATGTGAACATAATTAAATAAATGTAAAATTTATTTAAATAAAGGTAAGGGAATTAAATATTTATTTTATTGGTCAAGACACGCGATTTGGACAATTTTAGGTGTCTACATTTTTCCCCTCTTTGATATAGCATTAGTAATGTTATATCAAAGAAGAATAAAATATAGTGGCTGTGAGGATAAGACTAGTAGCATGATGTCCCAGTCATGAAAGGATGAGGAATGATGATGAGGATGGAAAGGTATGCCCCCTTGAGAGGACATGCAGGTTAGGAGAACATGGATGTTCTCTCAAAATGCAAGGAAGATGGAAGGGAGTTATGCTGCAATGGTGTGAACAACCTAAGTTTGATATTGTGTTTAACACTATGCACCAAGGTATGAGGAACCAAGATGACAATGTGTCAAGTATGTGAAAAAGGTGTCTAATACAACCATATGCCTTATGAAACCATGATATGGAAGACCATGATTCATGGGACAATAGGATGCAAAGACCATGATACATGCAAAAAATGCTAATGCATACAAGTAATCAAGCAATCATGCACAAAAAACCCAAAAGCAAATGAACATTTTGCCCCTAGTCAAGGTAAAAACCCATGAATGGACTGAGTGATGATGATTGATTAAGGATGGAAAAGCTAATGCTAAGCATAATGCACATCCAAGCATTGGGAAGGATTCATTCGATGATAATGATTGAATATGGTTAATGGATGATCAGCTGATTGGGTCAAATTGATGAATTAATTAAGGATTGATGTTCAAGATTGCAAGATTAGATTGATTGAATTAGTATTGATTGCACAGTGATTGAGATTTTTTTGATTTTTTGATTTTTTGATTTTATGGTGGATAGAAGAATGAACGTGGATGAGATTGGAAGAATAGATATTGATAGGATGAAAAATGATTAGAGTAGAATCGATATGATGTGAAATAATTAGAAGAATGGAAAATTGATTGAATTAGAGGATGAATGAATTGGATTGAATTGAGGATGGAAGAATGAGATTGAATGAATGTGAGATAGAATGGAACCAATGACAAGGGAGGGTCAAGGTATGGTAAATGGAGGAAAAGCAACATGATGTTGGTGGATGCAAGGAATAGTGAAAGGATATGAGGGGCCAAATGATATTGTGGTGAAAAAAATGCAGGGCCAAGGATCATGTTTCGAAGGTGTCCAAATGTCCCATACCAAGGATAGGAATATGGTGGGAAATATGGTGGGAAAGGATGCATGAAAATGGAAGGATATATGGTGGGGAGGCATGAAAAGGGTAAAATGGTGCGAAGGCTTAGCGTATGGAGGAAGAGAAGGCATGTCTTCTACCAAAGCATGTATGAACATTTATGGTATTGCGCCTCTAAGGGTGATCATGAGCATGGGGATGAAAGAGGAATGGATAAGGAAAATGTGAGGGAGGGAGTTTATGAAAAAGCGATGGGTAATGACATGAAGGATATGGATGAAGTGTCCAATATGAAGGGGATGAGATGGAAGGGATAACCAAGATCAAGGACATATGAAAGAAGGATGGACGCATGTAGGAGTATGGATGGGAAAAATGGATGACATGAGAAGGACTTTGGAATGCAAGATAGGGATAGCATGTCAAGATCAAATATATGAAAGTGGATGGAAAGATGTAGGAAAATGTGTGGATAAGGAGAAAGGGTCATGGAAAGCACATCAGAGAACTTACTGCTGAAAATTTTTAATGCACTTCTCCTGCTGTATTGAATCTCTTCTTTTCAAATTCTCAAGGTTTGTCTTGAATCTGATCCAAGACAGTCCCCAGCAGAGTCGCCATTTTGTTGGTGTTTGAAAACGTTACCCATTTCCAATTACCCTAATGAGAACAAGATGCATCTAGGGGCAGCTAACTCCCATTATCAACACATCCATTCAGACACCAGGCCAACTATAAGGCATGACCCTTCTTCTTCTTCAGGCTCTGCAAAACCTAGGCGGGTAGACCTATAGATTCTTTATATGGTACCAGCTATCAAAGCATACACTGAATCTATTATGAAGCAGATAAAAAACCCCTAAATCTTCTACACTCAACCAGGAATCACAAACATGAAATAGCTAAGAACATAACTCATGAAACTGGCAAGCTAAGTGCAGGTTAACATTGAACAGCTTTCAACATAAAAGGGAAAATTGATTTAATATGTTGATATCAGCAAGACCCAAGTATGAGCAACAGAACTTAATGATCCTATCTTTGACCAGTGCCTTATCTATTGGGCAATTAAATGAGTCATAACCATACATCTCCTGGAATCCTTAGACATATCTCTACATCAAGATCCCTGATCTATCTTTCACCTTGTGAATAGACATCTGCTACAGAATGAATCTCATACTCAGAAAATCCTATCATGAAATCTGCAAACCCTGTGACAAATATCAAGCAATTACATGGTTCTTTGTTCCATAAGCAAGACATTTTAACCACATACATTTCAAAATGTAATGCAACCTAATTCGTGCTCTTTGATCACAAATTAGAAGAAATAACAGAGCCATAATCAGGAGACAAGATTCAAACTGAACTTCAAACTTTTGCTGCACTTTATTTGTTTTCCTTGAAATCAAATACATGAAATGTACAGAAAATAACTCATAGATCACCTAACAGAAAAGAAACTATCTGTATAAAACTTAAAATGTTGTTCAATACAAGAAGAAATGCTGAAGAATGGTTTCTCAGTGCAAAAACTGGAACCCTTACAAAGTATCAGAGAAAGAAAGATATAGACAAGAAAGAAATCCCGGATCTGATCTTTACTTGACAAGTGTCCACTTGAAAATCAATCTTCTAGCAACTGAAAACTTCTTCCTTCCTTCTCCCATCTTGATCTGATTTTGTTTCATCATTTTTTGCAACTGATTTGCAAATGTCTATTTCTGAATGATGAAATTTGCTGAGTCACCAAAATATCTGATTTACCCACTGAAATGCTGGTGAAATTTTTTTTTTTACTGAATGAATTCGCTCAAATTCCAACCCAAACTACATTTCAACTATCTTTTTACTGATATTCAGGTCATTACCTTGACAAAAAATCAAACTGAACTTCTTGGTCTGAATATAGTTGCAATTCAAGTACCTGATAGAAAACCTAATGTAACTCAAACTAACTGATACCTGTGCAAAAGCCGACTCCAGAATCGGAAAGTTCATCTTCTCCTGATTCCGGCGATATATAACACTTCATACTTTGGTTACCGGAAGCGCCTGAAATTGCCATTTGAAAATGTCTCCTATGGCTAAAAGTTCATGCTTGCAACTATGAATTTAAATTTCGCAAAATTTAAATATTTCATAAAGTTTAAAACTTTACAAAATGAAACTCCTTTTATTTAAGATGTAAAATTGCATGCTTGAGAAAATGATAATAAAATATTTAATTTTTTATTACTCTTCACATTTTCCTTGCTCCTTAAAACTGTGGTCAAACCTCTTTTGACCGATGCCACGTCATCATCTGCCAGACTTGCTGCCACGTCAGCCTCGCTATCTCGCTATAGTTAATTAGCGAGCATCTTCCCATGGCGAGGTAACGATGGCCCTCCGATCAGGACACTTGTCATCAATCTAAGCGCATTTGAAACTGGGCGCCGCATCATCACCCATGCGTGCTCTATCAAAATTTGGCTCTGCCTTATTGATGACGTCGCTGTGGGACCCCCAAGCCTACGTGAGCTTCTAAAAAGCCGTGTCTTTAGACAACATAATGAATGAGTGCATTGTTATTTGAACATTAGTAAAGATGTAAACAGCATGAATGTGGGATAATACATTCCTTCTCTGTCTCTCTCTGTTGAATATAGGGGTTGTTCTTTACATCCGTGGGTGAATTTTCTTTTACGCATGGTCTTCTTCCAACTTGCATGAACTGCCTCCTCTGTTCTTTGAGTAAGGCTCCTGCAAGGCATCTTTATTTTCTACTGGAGTTTCTATGCTTGCTGGGCGGTTCATTTACGCCCTGTGTTTTCCTTAGTTTCTCTGCGGCTTTGCTTAGTTGCATAGGTAACTTTGGCAATGAAATGTAACGTCTCTACCTTGAAAATGTGGGTGGTCTCCTTGCTGAAGATGCTGCCTCCCCTATTTTAAAATGTGAGACTCCTCATTTATGTTGCTGCAAACTGTGGACACTTCCCTCTTTGTGTGAAGCTCCACCTTCAGGCTGCGTCTCTTTTCCACATTCTTTCGCTTGGAATCCCTTTTGCGGGCGTGGATTGCAGTTGGTGAAGCACACTTTTTATCATGAGGCTCCTCCCCTGATATTGTCAGAGCTACCACATTGAATAGAGAGTCTGCAAAGATAACTAGCAGCTGGCTGGTGAGTTTCTCCTCTTAACGCATGAGTGATGCCTTTTATTGGCTCTTTGTTACTTTTGCATGAGCCGTGGGCATTTTGCTGGCTGCGGCCCTTCTTCTTTGGAGTAGCCCCTCTGGTGCATTTTCCTCCTCCCATGCGTCTATTTTGCACACACCTTCCCTTACAATTTATAATGTTCTTTGTCTGCGTGTGGTTTGGCTCCCAACACACGTGGCTTGCTTTCTCTGTCAAATCATTTCCCTCATGTGTAAAACATGAAAGGGATTCAATATTTATCAACACATGAGTTAGCTGCAGTCATTCTGTAAGACACAACCCAATTCAAATTGGACCTTATTATAGGCATGTCAAATGGGTTATCCTTTCGTTTCCAGATTATTGAAGGGCAAACTTGAGGTTTCATATGAATAGGATAAGGCGCAATTATATAATGTTGATTCTCAGAGAAGTCCTTGATTGATTTTAATTGAAAAATAATTGACTCCACATTTAATTTTCCCTCAACTTTTAAAGTTTAGTACTATCATTTAAAACTCATTTGATCACTTTCGCACCATTGTGAAATCTCTGTCAGGAGGCCTGTTACCCAATTTTTTTTTAAAAAATGACATAAGTACCTGACCAAGATCCGAAACTCAGGATCTCTGTTCTCTCTGACATGTTTAACAGGCATGCCAGATCTCGTTGCATGATGACATCATGGTCAAAACAAAATGACTTTCAAATTTGCCAACTTAAATTAACCTGCAGATAAACATGTTAGAAAACTGGAAAGTGCGTTTGGAAATGGCCTAGAAAAATGGACATTTGGGCACTTGGGGATCTAGAAAGTGGGGCACTGGTTCTCTGTCATGAGGAAATTATGGATCTATGATTTAGGCTCATGAAAAAAAATTGGGTGCATTTGGCAAGCGTCTAAAATTGGCTACCTGGATTTGCAGGACAGGAAACGATGACAACATAACAATTTTTACAAACGGAATGACCCTGGAAAAGTGTGCAAATGGATTCGTCGAGATTTGAAAACTGACACACTTGGAGTATTTTTAGAGGACAACACAGGGGTATAATCCATTCGATCTCACCGATCACAGATCAGGAGTTATGATGTCACGAACAGGGGTTCCAATCAATCTGCAAATGCTGACACCAGTAAAAGTTAGAAATTCCATTTGGAATCGCGTTTGAAAACTGATCAAACGGATTTGTCAAGGGCTGAAACTTGAAACATGACAAGTCTCTGACATCTACAATGCAACGCAAAAGGAATTTCAACATTTGGGTCAACTGGTCAAAAGTTACAACATGTCAAATAGGGCTTCCCAAAATTATGTGTAAAGTGCATCAGCATGAAAATAGTAACTGACCAACTTTGAGGGATTCAAAACCTAGTCAAACAGACTCGAAACGACTTGCAATCTGAAACATAGGTTTTTAGATATGGATATTAGGTACTCTCAAAGTGGCTAGTTATGATAAAATTTTGGACAAAAGATATTCGGGTTCAAACACAGCCTCCTGTCGCTGTTTGACACTCGGGCAGAATTGCAAATTTGACAAATGCTTGAAACAGGACTTCGTCAAATGACTCAAAAACTCAATTTAACTTCATGAAACACTCAGGCAGGCTGAATATAGGGTGTTAGAAACATTAAACACCTTAGGGGTCTCAGATGGATAGCCGGGTACAACCAGGCACATGCATTTTAAAAGCGATTAAGGGCTTGATTTTTTCAATAGTGCTCAAAATTGACCATGCAATTTTTAGCGCCAACAGTGGCTCTTTCTGGGGATGCATGTCCCTTGCGGGCATGGCAAGGATTCAGATCTCTAGAGGAAGCAGACCATTCCCAAAAACTTTGAAACTCTTCTCGAACAGCTTATTGAAAGCAAGGAAATAACTACAACTACCAAGACTATGTACACATGATGGCCCCGGGCCACCGAACTTCAGCAAAATTGTTTACCTCTGTCATAAACATGGTTCTCATCTGAACTTTCATGAGGTAAACTGAATTTTCTTCTCCTATTAGTTTCACCAATCATATTATCATCATATAACAAATCTCTTGGCAAAACAAAATCAACACTCTTACTTCCATAATGCATATAAAAACTATATTCATCTTCAACCGTTAGCTCATTATGAAAGTTCTGATCAGCATGCTCAAAAATATCAGACTGAAACTAAAAACCTTCTCTAACAAATGACTCATGCATGCTATCATTTTTGAATATGAAGGCTTCATATTCAACTTTGGGAAAAGGATCACTCATACCTTGAAAATGTGTTTCCTTATACATAACTGGATGATATTCAAATGAACATTCTGACTTGTACTCACATATATCACCAATGTCAAAATCTGAGACTAATCTATAATATTCCATTGGTTCTTCACAATCAGCAAACAGATTAGTCTTCGCATTAAAATATTCATCATAAAACTTAGTACAAGATGCATGTTGACTTTCAATAATAACTTTGTCAAACATCTTGTCATCTATCTCATTAGATGTAGCATCATAATCATTTTCTCTGTCAAACTCAGAAGAAGAACATTCTGATCTCTTACAGCAGTAACATAAAGTATCATCATCAAACTTATTCTCTGCTAAAACTGAAACTTCCATGTGTTCTTCAAAAAGAGGATTGATAACTCCATGCAAAGCGCCTTTGTAGACATTAGGACAAGTAATGTGCTGATCAACATCAAAGTCCTCACCATATAATGGATTAGTGAAAACTTTAAAATCATTTCTAACATCACTGTCATGGACACTTTCAGCATATGAAGAAGAAAAATCAGAATCATATGAAGACTCAACATCCACTCCGTCAACGAAGCATGTAGAATATAGATCAAAGTTACTTTCATTGTCTCCATATAGGTGATTCAAATGTCTTGCAAGAAAATCATCATTTATCTTACCAATAGGTGCTGATGCATTAATCTCAGAGTCAATCACGTACTGATCATCATTACACTCATCCTCAAAGCACTCTTCTACACAATTAGGTAATACGTCTTTATGGATAACCTCTTTGTCTTCATATTGTGTAGACACATTTTCTTCATAACTTTCAATCTCAAATTGATTTACACAATTTTGAACTAGACACTCACTTTCAGATTTAAGAAAAGAATTCATACCTTTACTAGCAAAAGAACACTCGCTTCCATCATTGCTTTCTTCTTCCCAATCAGCATCTGATTCACATGAAGACGGACACATACTAGCACTATCCTCTTCTTGACTTGAGTAATAACTCTCATCATCAGCTTCATATGACACCTCTTGATAATATATTGGATCAGCAACATCATTATCACTTGGACGACAACTCTCCGCTTTATCATACTCACATTGATATGATTGTCTTTCAACTTCAGATTTAATAATGTTCTCAACATGATGCAATCTCTTAACGAGATAATTCATTTCTTGCCTATCCCATTGGTCAAGAGAATGCATCTCTACCACTGAAACATTATCCACATATGATCTTAGTTCTTCTGACTGTGACTGAGATATATATGATTTACATTCTTTATATTGTGTCATCTTGCCATGACATGTTGGATCAGCAATTTCACCTTTATCTCTTGATAGATAACTTCTGGTTTCTTCCTCCTCATACTGAGATGAATACCTTTCCTCTTCCTGATTTATTATGTTTTCAACATAATGCAAATTATCAAAGGGAAAATGAATGGCCGGATTTATACCTTGCATGGAAGACTCATCAAGTGAATAAAATCTATCAGTTGCTGTTGTAATACCATAAACATGCGCATTCACTTCATCATGAATGGAATCATTTCTTTTTTTTAACAGAGAAATTTCATGTTCACATGTTTTTATTTTTGAGGCTTCAACAAAACTATTTACAACAGCAGGAGTGCTTATTTGTTGATCTAAAATCGAACACTCCTTATGACATTGACTTGTGCTTTGCACCTCATATTTCCAGCCAATATTTCTAGAGAAGTGACTCCAGGTTAAGCCATATTTTATGTTATTCTCAATCTCTATAGCTATCATGAATGCATGATGTAAAGTTCTAGGTTCCTTATCTCTCAACAGATAGTTCATCTTTTTATCAAAAGCACCGAGATAAACCACTAAACAAATTTGATCATCCGGCTTGTAACTTTCAGGAAATTCACTCAAAATCTTTGCAAATCTGATATTAAATTCAGGAACTAGCTCACCATTCTTGATTTCAATTTTCAAAAACTTATCAAAATAATCAGAGATGCTTACTCTTTCCCCGAACTGCATCATGAAGGCTGCCAGTAATTCATCCCAGGATGAAATTGAACATGCTGGTAAAAATGAAAACCAGTCCCTAGCATCATCCTCTAAAGTCTGAACAAACAATTTCATATGAATGTCTTCATGAGCAATTTCAAAATCACCAACCAAGTCACTAAACAACTGAACATGATGACTGGCTGAAACTTCA
The DNA here is from genome assembly GCA_028749045.1 of Cupressus sempervirens. Classification (NCBI taxonomy): domain Eukaryota; kingdom Viridiplantae; phylum Streptophyta; class Pinopsida; order Cupressales; family Cupressaceae; genus Cupressus; species Cupressus sempervirens. The sequence goes on along the minus strand of CM053786.1, from coordinate 849,260,740 downwards.
TGGTTCCCACCAAACTTAGGCAAATACGTTCTGAGGTTACAAGGCATAGTATTCGGGAAACCATGAATACCATTAAAATTTAATGGCATATACCTCCTGGTAGAAATAGATATAAAACTTTCACTAATAGGCCGCATATTAGATGAGATGAAACTCGACATTCTTCGAATTCAAGACTCATTCATCATTGAATACTTTCAGAATTCATAACTTGCAGCAGATCTTCATGACCTTCTACCAGATGAACGCTTCAAATACACTTCACAACTTCAAAACAACAATTGAAACTTGTTCTAATGAAGTGCATAAAACTTATCAAATCATTCTCCTCTTCTTAGTGCTAAAACTTCACTTGATGGAGAACACATATATGGAACTCACTTTCATTGAAAATAAATCATATGAAAGCATAAAATACCTCAAGTGTTGCTGCATGAAACCATTGATCTGCTGATTGGCCTGGTGCTAATCTAAATTATTTACACCACTGATCAAACCTTACAGAGTTGCCATCTCCTTGAGGAGAATTAAATGACATCACTTCTGTGATTCATCTCTATCATTACAAATTCTTATAACAGAAAATCAAACAACACTTACTAGTCAGAAACTTATAATAGATCTCTCTTCTTGCTTGCAAATTCACCTAATTTTCAGATCTGCTTGATTCCACTAAAAACTCTTCAAAACAATTTATACATCACTGATCTACAATGATTTAGAGATCCTTTAAGTAGAGTCGCCACTCACTATTGTGAGAAAGATTTGAAACAATGATTTATAACATGGCAGATCTGAACTGACAATTCAACTTGAAAATTTTGAAAGTCACCAAACACCTTGAAGAGAGACACACTTTTGATCACAATTCTGACTTTGAAATTACAACAGCACTTTGAAAACAAGATCCGGTTGAATTGATTGAAAATAAAACTTGAGGAGAGCACAATCTGAACTCAACCAATAAGTCACTGTTGCAAGTGGATAAAACATACTGGGGTGCATGATTTGGAGTAAGAAAACTGGAAAGAACATCAGAGAACTTACTGCTGAAAATTTTTAATGCACTTCTCCTGCTGTATTGAATCTCTTCTTTTCAAATTCTCAAGGTTTGTCTTGAATCTGACCCAATACAGTCCCCAGCAGAGTCGCCATTTTGTTGGTGTTTGAAAACGTTACCCATTTCCAATTACCCTAATGAGAACAAGATGCATCTAGGGGCAGCTAACTCCCATTATCAACACATCCATTCAGACACCAGGCCAACTATAAGGCATGACCCTTCTTCTTCTTTAGGCTCTGCAAAACCTAGGCGGGTAGACCTATAGATTCTTTATATGGTACCAGCTGTCAAAGCATACACTGAATCTATTATGAAGCAGATAAAAAACCCCTAAATCTTCTACACTCAACCAGGAATCACAAACATGAAATAGCTAAGAACATAACTCATGAAACTGGCAAGCTAAGTGCGAGTTAACATTGAACAGCTTTCAACATAAAAGGGAAAATTGATTTAATATGTTGATATCAGCAAGACCCAAGTATGAGCAACAGAACTTAATGATCCTATCTTTGACCAGTGCCTTATCTATTGGGCAATTAAATGAGTCATAACCATATATCTCCTGGAATCCTTAGACATATCTCTATATCAAGATCCCTGATCTATCTTTCACCTTGTGAATAGACATTTGCTACAGAATGAATCTCATACTCAGAAAATCCTATCATGAAATCTGCAAACCCTGTGACAAATATCAAGCAATTACATGGTTCTTTGTTCCATAAGCAAGACATTTTAACCACATACATTTCAAAATGTAATGCAACCTAATTCATGCTCTTTGATCACAAATTAGAAGAAATAACAGAGCCATAATCAGGAGACAAGATTCAAACTGAACTTCAAACTTTTGCTGCACTTTATTTGTTTTCCTTGAAATCAAATACATGAAATGTACAAAAAATAACTCATAGATCACCTAACAGAAAAGAAACTATCTGCATAAAACTTAAAATGCTGTTCAATACAAGAAGAAATGCTGAAGAATGGTTTCTCAGTGCAAAAACTGGAACCCTTACAAAGTATCAGAGAAAGAAAGATATAGACAAGAAAGAAATCCCGGATCTAATCTTTACTTGACAAGTGTCCACTTGAAAATCAATCTTCTAGCAACTAGAAACTTCTTCCTTCCTTCTCCCATCTTGATCTGATTTTGTTTCATCATTTTTTGCAACTGATTTGCAAATGTCTGTTTCTGAATGATGAAATTTGCTGAGTCACCAAAATATCTGATTTACCCACTGAAATGCTGGTGAAATTTTGTTTTTTACTGAATGAATTCGCTCAAATTCCAACCCAAACTACATTTCAACTATCTTTTTACTGATATTCAGGTCATTACCTTGACAAAAAATCAAACTGAACTTCCTGGTCTGAATATAGTTGCAATTCAAGTACCTGATAGAAAACCTCATGTAACTCAAACTAACTGATACCTGTGCAAAAGCTGACTCCAGAATCGGAAAGTTCATCTTCTCCCGATTCCGGTGATATATAACACTTCATACTTTGGTTACCGAAAGCGCCTGAAATTGCCATTTGAAAATGTCCCCTCTAGCTAAAAGTTCATGCTTGCAACTATGAATTTAAATTTCGCAAAATTTAAATATTTCATAAAGTTTAAAACTTTACAAAATGAAACTCCTTTTATTTAAGATGTAAAATTGCATGCCTGAGAAAATGATAATAAAATATTTAATTTTTTATTACTCTTCACATTTTCCTTGCTCCTTAAAACTGTGGTCAAACATCTTTTGACCGATGCCACGTCATCATCTGCCAGACTTGCTGCCACGTCAGCCTTGCTATCTCGCTATAGTTAATTAGCGAGCATCTTCCCATGGCGAGGTAACGATGGCCCTCCGATCAGGACACTTGTCATCAATCTAAGCGCATTTGAAACTGGGCGCCACATCATCACCCATGTGTGCTCTGTCAAAATTTGCCTCTGCCTTATTGATGACGTCGCTGTGGGACCCCCAAGCCTACGTGAGCTTCTAAAAAGCCATGTCTTTAGACAACATAATGAATACGTGCATTGTTATTTGAACATTAGTAAAGATGTAAACAGCATGAATGTGGGATAATACATTCCTTCTCTGTCTCTCTCTGTTGAATACGGGGGCTGTTCTTTACATCCGTGGGTGAATTTTCTTTTTCGCATGGTCTTCTTCCAACTTGCATGAACTGCCTCCTCTGTTCTTTGAGTAAGGCTCCTGCAAGGCATCTTTATTTTCTACTGGAGTTTCATGCTTCCTGGGCGGTTCATTTACGCCCTGTGTTTTCCTTAGTTTCTCTGCGGCTTTGCTTAGTTGCATAGGTAACTTTGGCAATGAAATGTAACGTCTCTACCTTGAAAATGTGGGTGGTCTCCTTGCTGAAGATGCTGCCTCCCCTATTTTAAAATGTGAGACTCCTCATTTATGTTGCTGCAAACTGTGGACACTTCCCTCTTTGTGTGAAGCTCCACCTTCAGGCTGCGTCTCTTTTCCACGTTCTTTCGCTTGGAATCCCTTTTGCGGGCGTGGATTGCAGTTGGTGAAGCACACTTTTTATCATGAGGCTCCTCCCTTGATATTGTCAGAGCTACCACATTGAATAGAGAGTCTGCAAAGATAACTAGCAGCTGGCTGGTGAGTTTCTCCTCTTAACGCATGAGTGATGCCTTTTATTGGCTCTTTGTTACTTTTGCATGAGCCGTGGGCATTTTGCTGGCTGTGGCCCTTCTTCTTTGGAGTAGCCCCTCTGGTGCATTTTCCTCCTCCCATGCATCTATTCTGTACACACCTTCCCTTACAATTTATAATGTTCTTTGTCTGCGTGTGGTTTGGCTCCCAACACACGTGGCTTGCTTTCTCTGTCAAATCATTTCCCTCATGTGTAAAACATGAAAGGGATTCAATATTTATCAACACATGAGTTAGCTGCAGTCATTCTATAAGACACAACCCAATTCAAATTGGACCTTATTATAGGCATGTCAAATGGGTTATCCTTTCGTTTCCAGATTATTGAAGGGCAAACTTGAGGTTTCATATGAATAGGATAAGGCGCAATTATATAATGTTGATTCTCAGAGAAGTCCTTGATTGATTTTAATTGAAAAATAATTGACTCCACATTTAATTTTCCCTCAACTTTTAAAGTTTAGTACTATCATTTAAAACTCATTTGATCACTTTCGCACCATTGTGAAATCTCTGTCAGGAGGCCTGTTACCCAATTTTTTTTTTTTAAATGACATAAGCACCTGACCAAGCTCTGAAACTCAGGATCTCTGTTCTCTCTGACATGTTTAACAGGCCTGCCAGATCTCGTTGCATGATGACATCATGGTCAAAACAAAATGACTTTCAAAGTTGCCAACTTAAATTAACCTGCAGATAAACATGTTAGAAAACTGGAAAGTGCGTTTGGAAATGGCCTAGAAAAATGGACATATGGGCACTTGGGGATCTAGAAAGTGGGGCACTGGTTCTCTGTCATGAGGAAATTATGGATCTATGATTTAGGCTCATGACAAAAAATTGGGTGCATTTGGCAAGCGTCTAAAATTGGCTACCTGGATTTGCAGGACAGGAAACGATGACAACATAACAATTTTTACAAACGGAATGACCCTGGAAAAGTGTGCAAATGGATTCGTCGAGATATGAAAACTGACACACTTGGAGTATTTTTAGAGGAAAACACAGGGGTATAATCCATTCAATCTCACCGATCACAGATCAGGAGTTATGATGTCACGAACAGGGGTTCCAATCAATATGCAAATGCTGACACCAGTAAAAATTAGAAATTCCATTTGGAATCGCGTTTGAAAACTGATCAAACGGATTTGTCAAGGGCTGAAACTTGAAACATGACAAGTCTCTGACATCTACAATGCAACGCAAAAGGAATTTCAACATTTGGGTCAACTGGTCAAAAGTTACAACATGTCAAACAGGGCTTCCCAAAATTATGTGTAAAGTGCATCAGCATGAAAACAGTAACTGACCAACTTTGAGGGATTCAAAACCTAGTCAAACGGACTCGAAACGACTTGAAATCTGAAACATAGGTTTTTAGATATGGATATTAGGTACTCTCAAAGTGGTGAGTTATGATACAATTTTGGACAAAAGATATTCGGGTTCAAACACAGCCTCCTATCGCTGTTTGACACTCGGGCAGAATTGCAAATTTGACAAATGCTTGAAACAGGACTTCGTCAAATGACTCAGAAACTCAATTTAACTTCATGAAACACTCAGGCAGGCTGAATATAGGGTGTTAGAAACATTAAACACCTTAGGGGTCTCAGATGGACAGCCGGGTACAACCAGGCACATGCATTTTAAAAGCGATTAAGGGCTTGATTTTTTCAATAGTGCTCAAAATTGACCATGCAATTTTTAGCGCCAACAGAAGCATGGAAGATATGTATGGAAGTTTGGTATGGATGGAGCTTGCCCCCAGTGTAGAGTGCAAGTGGACAAGGAAAAGTGAATGGAGGGATAAGTGGAAGTGGAAGGCAATGGATACATGATAGGAAAATGAAGGGAGGACTCAAGCATCTATATACATGGATGGTATCCCTTGATTTATTATTCTTTTTTTCTTTTTTTCTTTTCAAGGAATTTTTACTATTTGCTCATAGATGTTGATAGGGTAGTGAACGGAGGAAACTAGCTTATGGAAAAGTTTGGATTAAGGGGGTGGAGTGGGTGGGAGGAAGGCATGGTTGATGGATGCTAGGTTGGAAGGCATGTGAATGAGTGGATGAAGGAAGTGGAAAAATTTTCATTGGCACACACCTTGAAGGGTGATGGAAAGGAGGGAATTGTGGAGGATAGGTAGGAGAAAGTTTGAATTTTGGGATATAGGGACCCAAAATAGATGAAGGAGATGATGGGTTTGGGATGATGGACTTTGGGGCATAAGGACCCAAAATGGATTTAGAAAATGGAAGCATGGATGATTCATGCATTAGGGAAGCCTTTGGATTAGCAAAATTGGATGTCATTTGGAATCTTTCTTTGAGATTCATTGCTACATTAAGTAGCTTTGGTATCCAAAAAAATTTTGCATTTTTGATTTTCAGCCTTTGTGGCCTTTTTATTTTTATTTGGATCAGATTTTTCTTTTCTTGGACATGTCTTTTAGAAGGGACATGTTGATCCTTGGGCTTTTGTGGATTTTTGGCTTTATTCTCTTTTTCTGTAGGATCCAATTTGCTTCCATGGGCTATGGAATGGGTGGATGAAGGTAAATGAGATGGAGAGCGTATGGATGGTGAATGTTGGAAGGAAGTCAAGGATGTGTGCCATTGTTGATCTTTAGTAGGACTATGAGGGGATGATGTGGCAGACATGGATATGGTGGATGAATGTATGTAAGGGCCCAAAATGGAAGGAAGGGATGAAGGGTTTGACGATGGAACATAAGGACCTAGAATGGACTTGGAATATGAAGGATGGAAAGCTTTATGTTTGGAAGGAAGAATTTTGGATTTGGAAGGAGTGGAAGGCATACCAACATCTTGAGAAATTGTTTCATTAATGGGATAGTTATTATTTTCAATACAAGATGCAAGTCCAGGTATATGGGGTTCATGAGTGGATGGGATAGGTGTGATAGGATCATGTGGAGGATTAGGATCATGAAGGGGATTACGAGGGATAATAGGATCATGAGATGGACTAGAATCATGAGATGGAGTGGAAGGAATCGAACCATGATTTGGATTGATTTGATCTTGACATGGGGGAGAGCTAGTGGATGGAGTGGAAGGAAGTTTAGCATGAAGCGGAGGATCTACAAAAGTGAACTCCTGAGATTGAATGGAATTTATCCTACATGGGATGCCTTGATCTTGATTAGGAAGGGAATCATGAGATGGACTAAGAGGGGTAAATGGATATTGAGGGATAAGGGAATGATGGGATGAAGAAAGGCTCAGATCTAGAGGAGAAGAGGCATCTATAATGACATGCTTTGGAGGAAGAACTTTGGGTGCTTGGCTCACTTTATCTTGTTCTTTACACTTAGCCAATAATGATGAGAAAAACCCCTTATGAGGCGGAGATGATGTTTTTGGAGGAATAGAATTGTGTGAAGGTGTAACTATGGGTGGGGGATTTCATGGAGGGTTGGGGTTGGATGGGACATGAGGACTAGGATCTTGGAAACATGGGGGAAGAGGACACATGGCATGGAAGGTGGCCTCTTGTTGTTGGCTTTCCAAGAGATAATTCTTTAATTGTTCCATTTCCATGGCAAGGGTATTTGTCTTTGAGGAATTATGTGGACCATGAATAGAATTGTATGTAGTTGAAGCATAAGGAGGTGGATTTCCCTTGTCAAAGGTAGAAGAATAATAAACATGATATGGATTAGAGTTGGATATGAAATGTTGAGGATGGATTTGATATGCAAGTTGAATAGGAGGTAGAACTCCATATTGTAGGTGAAGATCATCAGCCATTTGATTAAGCAAATTCAAATCCATAGATGTTAGAAGAAGAAAGATGGATGATGAAGGAAATATGAACTTAGGACTAGGAGCTTTGGACTTTGCATTGATTTGAATTGGATTTGATATTGATTTGATTGAATTTGATTGGATTTGATTTGATGTTGATTGGATATGATGTGATTGAATTAGGGTTTGATTTGATTTGATAAAAACTCTATGATATTCGAAATGAGTGAATGCAAGATGTGAATGAAAGTCCAATGTGTATGACTATGCTCCTATGTCCAAAGTAGAAGATATGGTACAAAGTTGAATTAGAAGAAGATGAATGAAATTAGGAAGATGGATTATGGAGGAATATGTAAATGAATTGATTTAGAAATTGATTAGAAATGAATGAATTTGATAAGGGATTGGATTAGAAGAATGATGATGTGGAGGATTGAATTGAGAATGAATCATGAGATTGGCCAAGGAAATTGAAGTTGGATGATGATGAAGCATGACTAGGATGAAGATTAGGAAGTAGATTGAATGACGAGGAAATGATTTGGATGAATAGAGATGATGAAGGCATCAAGTAATGTTGTGAATGATGAAGACAAGAGATGTATGAAGGTGATGAATGTGATGGAAAGAAGATGTGATGTGGAAGTGATGTGGATAACTTGACTAAGAGGACCTAAACCAAGACTTGTTTTTGTTGTTTTTGAAATTTGTTTTTGATTTTTTTGGAATTTTTTGAAGTTTTATGATTTTTTTGGATTTTTGAAGTTTTATGATTTTTAAGTTTTATGATGTTTTGGATTTTATGTTTTATGATGTTTTGGATTTTATGTTTTATGATGTTTTTGGGTTTTTAGGTTTAAGATGCAAAATATATACAATGAAATATGTACAAGGCAAGTTTAGATGGTTTTTGTCCCCTTTGAATGGAGAGGTTTTTGAATATTCAAGCATGTAAAACACATCAACAAACCTATCAGGTTGCAACTAGGATGTACAAGGATCAACTAGAGGGTTTCCTCAATATACGCAAGGTATGTGAGGCCTAGATCTATAGATGAAAGAAAATACTGCCACACAGCCAGGGGGAGACGGTAACCCAAATATCCTCCTTCACTTCCCAAAGGTATAAAGTTCTTTGGGGCTTAGCCAAGAGTGACAATATTTTTCTTCCAAGAGAGGTGTCTTTTGATTCACCTCCCAATTTTTATACTCCGCCAGAACACGGGAGTTGAGGTCATCCCAAGGGGTGATGAAATCCCCAAGCAAGCCTCCTAAAAAGAAAAACAAGACCACTTATTTCTTGTGCACCCAAGATCACTCGAAGGCGCGAGGGGAGAGAATACGTAAGTGGCCTTGGCGTTCAAAAAGACACACGTTCATTCCCAATGAAACTTTAGGTGTTCTAATCTACTTGAAGACACACATGTTTATAACATACAATGTTCTTTCCAATTTGAAATCATAGTCAACAGAAATGAAAAGTGCAGATTTGTCAACAAGAAAGTAAATAGAGCATGTGCATAATCAAAATTGTTGAAAATGAAATCAATTTCCCTTAAGGCATTCAAGATTGTGTGAGTTCATTTTAAGCACCAATTCAAAATGTGTGCTAACCTAAGCATACATGTCCATTCCCTTAAGGCATTCAAGATTGAATTTGATTGTTTTAGCGTTTAACCATGCATTCAAAGAAAAATGTTTATACATACAAGCTCATTTTCAAAATAAAATTAAGGAAAAATTTGCAAGAAATATGATTAGTGATAAGATATCCCTGCAAAAACATAAGTTAGTGTATCAAAAATGTAGAGCAAATGTGAAACAACCCTGCAATGAAAAGGTTAGCACAAAGTTTGGACTTTGATAGAAAAAAAAAAGGTCTAAATTGCATTAAAATTTCATGAAACCAATATCATCATGACGGGCTAAGAATCATCTTTTCAGAAATATTTCATTTTGCAAAAACAGAGCTCGTATGCTCAAGTTATGAGCAAAAAACCAAAGGCTGCTCCTTATGGTGTAAAAGGGCATGTGGACTACTAATGCAATGCTGATGTCAGCAACCTACAAGGTTAAATTTGATGGTTAGGTGCATGTCAAGCAATTTTAAAAAAAAAATTTGAACGTTTTGAGAGAGAATAAAATCGTCATAGTTGATTAAAAAAGATAAAAGTTACTTTTTAAACAAAAAAAGTTAAAAGGAAGATATTATTTACATTGTTAATTTAAATAATAATAATAAAAAAAAATTTTTAAAAAGAAGAAGGAAAAAAATGAAGGTTTTTTCAGGAGGTTTTTTGGGTCGGGTGGAGGAAGTACAAGCGCGGGGATGGTGGTGGCAGAGGGCAGAGGAGGAAAGGGGAGATGAAGCGGCACTGGGGTTTGAAGCCGCAGGTGGAATAAAATTCTTTGTTGGATTGTAGATATAGCTGAACAAAAATGGTATCTATATCACTCAATCTAATTACATCGAAGAGATACTCAAGAAATTTGGAATGGAGGATTCAAAACTAGTTGGAACCTCCATGTGTACTGGACTTAAGCTTACAAAAGATGATGACTCCAAAGAAGTAGATCAGACCTTATATAGATCAATGATTGGAAAATTACAGTATGCGGTACATACAAGGCCTGATATTGCCTTAGAAGTTGGGATAGTGGTGAGATTCTCAGCTAAACCTACAGAAAACTACATGATGGAAATAAAAAGAATCTTGCACTAGTACATTTGAGGTCATTTTTTGACCATTATTGGTCAAAATTTCAACCCAATTTTGACTAAATTTGACCAACCTATTGGTCATAATTTTTCTAGTTGAAATTTTGACTAAAATCTAGTTGGTCAAAATTTGGTTAAAATTTTTACCACTAGGTTGGTCAAAAACTGTGTGTTTCCATGCTGTAATTTTCACCTAGATGTTGGTCTAAATTTTGACCAACACCTGGCAGTTTTTTACCATCATTGGTCAAAATTTTGACCCATGATGGTCGAAAACTGCCAAGTTTTGGTCAAAATTTAGACCAACACTTAGTAGTTTTCAAACATCATTGGTTAAAATTTTGACCAATGATGGTCAAAAGCTGATAGGTGTTGGTCTAAATTTTGACCAACACCTAGGTGAAAATTTTATTTGATTGGCATGAAATACAAGCTTCTAGTAGTGTATCCTATAGATGATAATGGAAAGTTTACTGAAGAAACTGGGTAGCTTGCTGGTTTGGATGTCTTGGATGATGGAAATGTGGAAATTTTCAAGAGCTTAGATGAACACTCATGTCTTATTATGGAAGAAGCGTACAAAAATGAATATAAAGTGTACAAACATAAATATTTATGTTTGTACACTTTATATTTATGTATTTATGTTTGTACACTTTATATTCATGTTTGTATGCTTCTTCCATGATAAGACATGAGTGTTCATCTAAGCTCTTGACAATTGCCACATTTCCATCACCCAAGACATCCAAACCAGCAAGCTACCAAATTTCTTTAGTAAACTTGCCATTATCATCTATAGGATACACTACTAGAAGCTTATATTTGATGCCAGTCAAAAAATCTTCTTGGCCATGGCCTAGGGTAGTATGAACCAGCTGGATGAATGTCACATTCATCCAACTCAATACAATATCTCCTCTAAGAATTGAGTGAGGCAAGAGTCATAGAACACTAATGGAGGAATTGAATCATAATAGCCAACATGCTACAATTTACAAGCCATTGAGGCTAGTAAGCTTTCCTCCTACATTAAAGTCATAGAGAACTGATTCTTGGAAAATAGTCCTTTGATTCCCTGTCAGATGAATTTGATCCAATGGTATCATTTGAGGAATGTGGGACAAGACTTCAAATGTAAAAGTTAGGATCTTGACACAATCTACTCCTTAAGTCAATACAAAAGCCAGGTCTACGCTATCTATATTACATTTTTGTGAATGGCCACATTCTAGTGAGCATTCCTTGGGTAGGCTTAGTTTTGTGAATGGAAGTTGAAAGCTAAAATTAGGACTGACTGCAATCAAAGATAATTACTATTGTTTTCAAGTTTGAGCATGTAATCATGGGAGATGAAGGAAGATTATTTCTAGTTGTCTAGTCAAGGATGGTGAAGACTGATTAGTATAACCAACGATTTAAGACTTAAGTGAATTGGCATACTATTGACCAACAATTCTATAAAGGATGGTTACAAACTCTTAACCAGCAATCCTATCAGGGATGATAGCTCATAACTTATAGTCCTATAAAGTATCCTAATGAATCATAATCATTTTTTTATTTCAGTAAATATAGTGATTAAAAAAGGCATTACAAATAAATACATCCAATCACAAAAGTCATTGAACTGTAAGTAGGGAGCCTTTCACAATTTCATTAGAAGCCAGATGCAAATAATTAGAGGAAAGAGCATTCTTGTAGATAGTATCTAGTAAATAGATATAAGGGTATATCAATTGATGGTACCAAGTTGACTAATGGTGGAAAAATTGCTTATGGTAAGATTTGTTGGCAATAGATATATACTAACAATCGAAATGTCAATTCAACTTTCTCTAGCTCCTCAAAAAGAGTAATAGAAATCCTACCCATCAGGATCTAGTGTGGACTGGACCATACCCAAAATAAACTATGAACTCATTGAAATGTTGAGGTATAGATCAGCCCAAAAAAAAAAGAGAAACCCAGGATAAAAATTGTCTTGAAACTATTTAGATTGCAATAGTGGAGAAAGTTAAGCCCTCTAGAAACTACTCATCAAAATAAAAAGATATTAGAAAACAACATGGAGTTAACATTTTTTCGACTATAAGTATTAATTTGTGCAAACTAATTATAAGCTTTCTTTTTCTTTTGTTGACTCCTCAATAGCTTTCTATAATTTCTATATAGCTTTCTTGCCTATGGTAATCCAAACCTTACAATGATTTATTTCTATGCTTGATTTGTGATCACTTGATCAAGTTCTTTCAGCCTATCTAGTTCACTCTTTGATGCCTATGCTATAGACTTCAAAGAATCAATTTGCTTCTTGATGCCAACATGTTGATCATTGAGTCCTTCTATTTGTAATCAAAACAATGGTAAGATAAGGTAAACCATTTCCATGGCTAAAAAAGTGGCAATGATGTCTACAAATAGCAGATTGGAAATACTATTGTTTGATTTCTAGACCTCGAAGCATGTCTTGGCTAATTCTAGTTCCAAATGTGACATGGCCTTCTCTGCTCCTTGATACTACTTAATAGCAACACTTATCCATTGTTGTATGTTTCTAAGCTATTCAACTAAGTTTTCAAGTTCCTTTTCACCACTCACAATAGGTTCCCTAGAAAAAATAGAACCTTTTATGGATGTTCCCATTCTACCACCCTATGGTTTTTTGCCACCACCAGTCATTGTACCAGACTTCTCAAAAACTACACCATCCAATGTCAACACATGTCTAAACTCTTTCTCTAGACCATAACAATTTGAGTGGCCTAAAAAACCACAATAAATAAAATTAAAAAGATTAAATAGACAAGTTTATGGAAATATACAAAATATTTAAGAAAGAGGTGCTGAAAACAACATTTATTACTATCATTACTAGATATATGAAGTCAAAATATGAATAATTTGGTAGTGGCATACAAATGCGTGGACCTTGAAATTTTTTTTCTATAATAAAGGTAAAAATAATCTCAATTTTATAACTAGTTGATCTTTTCTTACAAATCCAACCAATAAAATGAATGCAACCATAGAATAAGGGGAAAAGAAGGAGATAATTAAAAAATAAATAAAGAATGCAATCTACCTTGTCCAGATATTTTGCTACAACAATGTTTCCTAGTGTAGTGTAAAATGCCAATTTAATGAACTCATTCTGAATAGTTACTAAGTCAAATAAGTGTAGCACACCTTCTGGTGTTCTTACTTTCTCATTTATTCTTTGAAGATGGTTGTCTTGCCTCCTGAATAACACATCAAAACAAAATGATAAATTATTATACTTTCTTCAAATTTTCTCTAAGTTTGAGGGATAGTAGGGATAGAACAAAAGATAGTCATGTAGCTAGGGTTCAATGTTAGTATTATTATGAAAACTTAAATGTATCTTCTAGTTCATCTATAGACACAAAGGGTGGGGTGTTTCAATAGAGACCTTTATTTTAAATTTATGTATCATATAATGAACCTTTTATTTAATAGTAATAAATAAAATATTTTACCAACCAAAAAAATATATAACAACTAATCTAATAAGAAATATATATTAGTATAATAGCAATATGTTTAGTGACTACTTTCCAAAAGGTAGCCAAGAGAAATTTAATTAATATTAACAGAAGTACAATTAGAGGAACATATGCAATTTTATAAATGAAGGGAAGCAACAGATCTAAAGAGATATGCCCTAGGAAGAGGTATATTTATCAAAGGATAAGCATTCAAGGAAGGCATTAGAGAAATCACTTCTGTCTTACAGAGATCTCATTCAAGTATACAAAATCTTAATATTATCTACAAATTACATGAAATATTAGTTATAATAATAAGTAGCATAGTGGGTCTTATTTATGATTTATTGCTTCTGAATGATGGTCCTATTTGTGATTTCTTAATTATGAATAATGTATGGATACAATATTCTTATTAATCTTTCTACTAACATCCTACAATAGTTTATCATTCAACAACTATTTTCAAGCATTTCACCTCCTGCTGCTAGCTCAGGTTCATGGCAACCACTCTAGTATGAACCTAGCCAACTCTCCAACTCCTAGACTAGTTCAATTTCCCTCCCATTATCTCATTTTGAACATATCTCTCTCATTCTCATTCAAATTATCAAGAGATTTTTCTCTCAACCTCTCTAGCAACAATTTCTAGAAAGTCTAAAACATTCTTGAATATTATTACTCACATGTGAACACACCAGTATTATTTTAGCAATCTCCTTGAAGGTTTTAGCATTTTGGACCAGCCTTATCTCCCTTGGCGTCTTCAGCATCTTTCTACAGATATGTTTTGTTTATTGTGCTCTTGCCTTCTCATTAGTTGAATTTCCTTTATTATTACAATTTCTTGATTTCTTTTATTCTATACTTGGAATCTCTATCTCGCTATTACTCTCTCTCTCTCTCTCTCTCTCTCTCTCTCTCTCTCTCTCTCTCTCTCTCTCTCTCTCTCTCTCTCTCTCTCTCTCTCTCTCTCCTCTCCCTCTCACACACACACACACACACACACACACACACACACACACACACAAGTTTGCACTCCTTGTAGACATGGAAGTTTCATTCATAGCTTTGTTATTTCTTTACACATACACAATGTATGGTCATTTTGGTACACAAAAAATGAACATCAATAATGGTCTTTAGTAGGAAAAAATATGATGAGAAAATTAACATAAACAATAGTGCTATATTTGCAACCATAGATATAAATGGACAATATCAATCAAATAAAAACTGTGCATAGTCATTCTTCCACATCTGAATGGTTAGAAAACAATATTGGTCAGACTAAGAACTTTACATTACCTAGAGCAATTGATTATTATAAATTGAACATTCTACACCCATATCACAAACTTGAAACAGGATGAACAATTAAAATATGACTATGTTAAAGGTTTGCATACCACATGCACTCCAACTGGTCCAGTTAGAGGTTTCGTGAATTGACGATGGTGATTCTCAATTGATCACAAGAGAGAGAGAGAGAACTCTATCACCCCCAAAAGTGGTCACTTGATTTCTAGGAAAGTAAATATTTTTGAAGAGGCCTAAAAGCATCTTCACTTTAAAATCCATAGCCAACATTAACTCTATAGCCAAATCTATTTAAGCTATTCACTGAAATCCTCTCCTAATTCACCAAGAAATCATGATCTCAAACTATCATCAAAAATGAAATGAGCAGATGAGTGATGGGAAGAATTCTAAAAAAGAGTGAAGGAAACACCAATCCAAAGTTTTAGAATGGTCTAACTTAAGTTTGTAAGCATATTTTCAATCAACCTATTGAAAAATACATTAGAAAAACTAAATGAACTTGAGTGTGAATGTGTAGAGCTCTTGGATGTACAAAAACATATGATAAATCCTTTAAAAGAAACTACTTCTAAAGTTAAAGAAGCATATGACAAAGCATATTATTATCAAAAAGAAAAGAAATACACCCTATTATGTAGTCAATTTCCATGTGCTGCATAGGAAACCCCATTGAAAAGTCAAGTTCGTAAAAGCATTGATCAAGTTTAAAAAGCTTTCAAATAAACTGCTTTAACAATAATCCTGTATCAACATTCTCTCATCTAATTTTCAAATAAAATCTATCCTTTCAAATTGCTTCTCCAATAGGAAGAGGGATAAAAGACCAAATCTTAAAAAGAAAAAACTCTACATTTGATATATAATCAATACTCTACAAGAAATGTCAATTTTAAAAATTTGAGCCTTATTAAAACACAATGTGAAAAAATATTTTAAAGAATCTTCACTTTAGGCCAATTAATTCAATCCAATATATTCTCATCAAAGAAATAGCAACATATCTAAAAAGAAAACCAAGATTCTTTCTTCCATGTCATGCTTATTTGAAGGCACCCCACATGGCATTCTTCGGCACCTAGTTTATCCTACAACTCCAAATTTTACAAGCAAGGAAAAAGTGATCTATATGCATTAGCATTTTTACTACCTTGATAGGAGGCAATTAGGAACCATTATCTTTTATTACAAGTTACACCTTGTCAAGAAAGAATGCCAAACATGAAGCTAACACAAATATTTTAGTAAGAAAAAATAGTTAAACCATCATTCACCAGTAAAACATAAAGAGAAATGTTTTAATCAGAATGTACCATCTTAATTATATTTGGATTAGGCCCAATCATAAAAGTCAACAAGAAATTTTTTTCCTAACAATACAAACAAAATTTTGTAATTTATTTTTAGCAAATGGATAAGAGGAAAACCTACCACGTATGCCCATATAATGTGAGTAAGAGAAAATACAAATGGCATGCCATATCAATTTGGGGCATCATTGGCTGCATGCAAAAAATGGACATAAGAAGGAAGTATGAATTAAAATGAATGAAAAAAAATACAATGCATAATAAATAAAAATGATCACTAGAAAGATCAATGCGAGAAAAACACAAAACACATTAGTTGTTCTCGCAATGCCATTCCACAATAGTTTACAAAATGTTTCTCTAGGCATCTAAGGTTGATGATATCTTGGGTCCATAAACACACCTTTAGACTAGAAGGTCCAAAAAAGTAAAATTATTTAAATCTAATGCATAAGAAAAGGAATAGCAATGTTTTTCCTAACTCCTTTCCAACAAAGAAACCTGATGGAGATGAAATGTCAAGGCATGGTTTCTTCCTTGGCTAGGGTCATGAAGACAAAAACTATGGAGAGATAATTTGAGCAATATTTGTAAGTTAAAAGAAGAAAAGGAAAATACAAAACCATATGTTCAATAAGTCATGGACCACACTTTTCAATGACCAAGCTTAATATGAAAAGAAAATAAATTTTCACTCAATTGTTAACAAACAACAAAATGGTGAGCATTGTAATCCTTCAAAACTTTTCTTTTAACTTGTTAATATCCCATAACACTAGCCTCAGTTATTCAACATATTCATATGAGTCATGGCTAAAGATTTAAGGAATTGGCCAATGAAAAAATATAATATTTGCAAGGGTGTCTAAAACAAAACTCATGCATCTTAGGCTCACACTTAAATGTTAGAACTGATCCTTTGCATTTTGTCAATGTAGTTCTGGGTATCAGTTCTAGGTTTTAGCTAACTATCTAAGAAGGGAACTTTCACCTATATTTACTTTATTGACATGGACAGAATGCGAACTCTCAAAACCAATTCACTTAAAAAACACATATTAGCAGACATCCATGCCTTAAGTTTTGACCAATGACAAATTGTTGAAAATATACAATGCCTCCTATTCTCCAAAGTGTTTTAGATCTCTATACTAAGAAGTTAAAATTGATCACTTAAGCACATGGCCCATTCAATAAATCATAATATTACACCCTCTAGTATAATGTATACACTCTTTTAGATAACTTTCTTTATTCTCATAGATTTAGACACCATGAATCACTAAAATGTAATATTGAAAGATAGGGCCATGTCTACCTATGAAGCAATAGTCTTGACATTTTCTATGGTTGATGCTACTCTTGCATCTAACAAATGTTCCTCATTATGTAGCCTAAAAAGCTAGAGTCAATTCTTTAAGGCAAAACTAGATAAAAATAAGACTCTGGGATTTTATTATGTCCTTTCTATTTCTATCATATAACCAATAGATTAATGAAGATAAAGTAAAATCAACCTTCCAATATTTAAATTTGCTTCATCCACATCTTTCTAGACCTTTTTGAATCTCCTTTCTCTTTCAATTTTTTCTGCCTACAATAATTAACTACAGAGTCAATACAACAAAGAGAGTAAAATAAGAACAGCTGCAAGGGTATTAACATTCAGATGCTAACAAACCTAGTAACACTTCAACTATTTCTAAACTAATAGATAAATAAGAGAAACAATGTTACCAAAAACTCAAGCATTTGTCAAATAAGAGATACAATGGTTAAAATAATTAATATTATCACCATGCAGAATGCTTTTTATAGACAGAGTTGTGATCTAACAGATATGAATATCATTCAAAATAATGGATAAGTAATTCAAATTAACACTATAAAATAATTTAGGAAATAACAAAATCACCATGTAGGAGCTACTTAGCCTAGAATGTTATCATGAATGAGAGTTGGTGAACATCTAAATCTTAGTACCATGCAAATAAAGATTCATCAAATTAAAAAGTTATTTTGTATTTGGTTAGCATGCAAAAAATAGTGATCCTAAAACACAAGCATCAAGTTCGGCCAAGAAGATTAACCATGCAGGTATAATGTTCCACCCTAGGAGGAATGCAATAATCTCTGCTCATCAAATTAAAATACCACCAACCTGCACTGAGAAAACCTGCATTACTACAAGTAGATAAGACTCCTATGAGGGTGATATGATCAGGTTTTAGCTCTGTAATTTGTTGCAATTCAAAAAAGAGTGCAAGGGCATCTTTTCCCTACCCATGCATTGCATACCCTACAATCATTGCATTCCATGACACAACATCTCTATTATATATTCTATCAAACACATTGTGTGTAGTCCTTCTACTCCCACATTTGGCATACATACCAAGTAGAGCATTACTTACATTTCCATAGCCCTCAAGTCCATTCCTTATAACATAATCATGGATCTCTCTACCTTGTTGCAGAGAAATTTGCATAAGTTGTAAGGAAACTTGCAACAGATGCCTAGCTCAATTTGACTCTCACATCCTATATTCAGGATAAAATCCTTAGGACTTCACTGGCCCATCCATTATGAGCATATCCAATAATCATTGCATTCCATGAGACAACATCTCATGTGGACATTTTGTCAAACACGCTATGTGCATCGTCAATGCTACCACATTTACTATACATATCCACAAGAGCAGCAACCACATAAACATCAGACTCTAGATCATTCCTAATTACATCAAAATGAAACTCTTTACCTTCACTTAGATTCAATGAACTAGCACATGCTTTGAGTACAAATGGGTATGTGAAATTATTTGGTTTTGCACCTACCTCTTGCATTTTATGGTACAAGAAAAGGGATTCTTTTTCTAATCCATTCCATGCATATCCTCTTATGATGGCATTCCAAGCAAAAATACTGGGTTTTTGCATTTTATCAAAGACTTGGTGTGCATTGTCTAGGCTTCCACAACTAGCATACATTGTGAGTAATTTGGCTTGTAGACATACATTTTGGTGAAAACCACTGAATATAAGCATGTGAGCATGGACTCTCTTACCTTGTGCAAGTGCTTTCAGTTGGATACATGCATTTAAGAGTGAAGAATATGCAATAAAGTCTAGATGAATGCATTGATATTCTATTATATGTAAAATGTGTAGAGCTTTGTCCAATCAGCCTTCCCTGGAGAGGATGGTTATGGCACAATTTTGGCATTTAGATTTAGATTTTTCATTTCAATTTAGAGAGGGGAATGATGGATTTGAAGTAGTTAATTTGAGTCTATTGATGGCATTGAAATATGTCATTCATGAGTACATCCAATCCATCATGACTATAAATTTTGTTGGCATTGTTGTTTCCACAAATAAATAAACAATTCAAATTTATCTAGTTTAATGTCAACAATGCCTTTTTAGTTGTGTAAGTGAACTTTTCCCTCCACAGTCTCATGTGTTTTAAAATTTTCCCAGAAAAAAACTCTAATTACTGAGCATGCTATACAACATTTTCATTTTAGAAGGCCTATGCCCCCGTGTTGGTTAAAATTTTGACCAACAAGGGAAGATATTGTTAACCTATGCCCTGCATGTTGGTCAAAATTTTGACCAACATCGGCATAGGTTTAAAAAAAATGACATTTTTCCCTCTAAAATTTGCCCAAATGAATTAATGGTCAAAATTTTGGTTTAAAATTGGGGCCTAATTTACTAGTGTTGAGATATCTTGTAATGCCCCGCCAAGGGATCCAAAGAATTAACCTAGAATTTCACTAATTTTGGTAACATTTTTTTTTTTTTTTTAAATTACATGAAAGTAAATACCACATATAACTTATTCACAATAACAAAAGCAATAGCAATGTCCATCTAAAAATAAACATAACATACTTAGCACATTACATTCTTTAAGATCCCTTAACATGAATTACATACATGTTTCCATCTAGTACAACATCCACATGAAATAATAATGATAAGTCCAATGTTTATATATTACATTTCTAAATGCTCAATCATCCACTGTACATGTCACAGGGTATGAAAGCTTAAAAGAATATACATATGTAGATAAGGTACATCATCCTATTCCAATCCATGATACATCAAAGTGGAGATAATCACATGATACATCATCATAGAAGACATATACATCCATCATAAAGATCAAACAAAATAAACTAAGTGCACAGTTCCTCCCAACTATTAATAGCATCATTAGACCATTGTGGGTCCTAGCCATCCCTCTGTGCGTAACATCCCAAATCACCGAAGAGATCATCGGCATTAACATAGTAGGAATGTCACTCCTAATAAATACAACATCATATGTAGAAGTAATCTAACATGCAAATATAAGCATAAGATAACATCATCTAACATATGCTAATCATCAATGAAAGGATACATATCCACCATCACGAAGGACACTTCAACCATGATGTCTTAATGAATCTGAAATGATAAGAGTGGAAAATACACTACCACCTGACTGCGTGGTATCTAAGTGGTCCACTCCCACCGTGCTGAGGAGATAATCTCAAGTCCCAAACAGGCTATCAAAATCACATAGCACAAGTCTCTAAAGTCCAAGAATCCTAAAAGTATACTAACTCAAAGGTTCCAATGACAAAATAGACATTTACTTCCCAAAGGCACACAATGACATGTAGGAACCTACTATGCAAGC
Source organism: Cupressus sempervirens (assembly GCA_028749045.1). Classification (NCBI taxonomy): domain Eukaryota; kingdom Viridiplantae; phylum Streptophyta; class Pinopsida; order Cupressales; family Cupressaceae; genus Cupressus; species Cupressus sempervirens. The sequence goes on along the minus strand of CM053786.1, from coordinate 849,239,645 downwards.
GGGAAAGTGTCATCGCATTTATCTCGTACAAGTTACCCTAGTAGTTAGCTAAACTCCACGGGTCCATACAGATCTCAAGAGGCCACTAGTATCTTCTCATACTAACAAGGCATACTATGGAATGCAAGGTCGCAACCATGCATTCTCACTACTCCCATCCTAGCCTATACAAGCACTCAAGGCATGGGCGAGAACCAGAACTCTTATCCTTTTAAGTTCATTCAGTTAATATTAAGTGTGAATGTTATCACTTATTAATCCAACTTACAATGAGTTACCCTAGCAGCCTCTTAGGGCCCCGGCCCCCATTGCAAGCCACTTCCCGTCACTACATGGAGATATCCTACCCTAATGCTCATGGTATCATAAATCATCAAAATCACCAAAGAAAATCCATAATAAAATCATCAAATATCCACAATAAGAATCATCAAATATCCATGATAAAATCATCAAATATGCATAAAAGCATCAAATCTCCATGAGCAACATCCATAGAAAATCATGACCACAATAACTCTCTATTGGAAACTGAAGTATCACTGATAATCAAAGTATCCATTGGTTCTCAATAACCAAAATATGTCTCAATCATACTGATTGAAGACTCCAAAAATGGTTGAGTCAAACATGTCACAACATGACATCATTAAGAATAAATCCACATTTCAGTCCCATAATAGCGACTAGAAAACAACCAAGGATAACTGATCGATGACCAAAAATAATGGTTAAGTCAAGGGTCTCAAACATAAGAATCTCAACTTTAACAATCAGTAATCACAACCAATACATAGAGCATTCCATCACATAATCATGGTTGGGTTTATAAAGATCGAGAATAAAACATCATCATGACATTACAATCACATAACCGCCAAGCCTCTGGTAGACATCCTATACTGGTCAACACTAGTCAACCCAAAACCCAAAACAATAGCATAAAGAATACACAATGTAAACACATGTTTTGGTTTTGCTAAGTTTTCAAATTTGAATGTAAGAGTCTCAGTTTACGTTTCCCAATTAATATCTAGTGGAGAAATATCACATTTTACCTAACCCATGTATTTGCGTGATAAATAAAAGTTCCTCCATTAGATTCAATTTTCTAATTGATCCAATAATATTTTATTTATAAAAACTTTGCTTGAAAAATAACATTTCCAATAATCAAAACTTTGATTATATATTCTAATAATTAATCTTAATTAAAACTAATGTTTAATTAAATTAATTATTAATATCTCTTCATAACCTTAATAACAATACTTTAAATCATTAAAAGAGTGATCCATTAATATTATACATATATACTTATATACATATATATATATATATACATATATATACATACATAAATATATATATATATATAATAATAATTAATAACAATGCAACTGAAATCAAAATTCATACCAAATCGTATATGAGATGATGTTGCAAGTCATTTAAACCAAACGAAAAATCGCGCGGCCATATAAGGTATCGTATCGCAGGTACACTACGGATCATAGGTACCCTATGATCGTAGGTACCCTGCGATCTCACAGGCCTGCGGTGGGTGGGGTATTAAATACCCGCCTGCCCAACATTTGCATATGTATAAAACATTTTCAAAACGCTTCCACTGCGTGATGCGATTCAGAATTTTGATTAAAATTTAACACTTTTTCAAAAATGTTTTTCGATTAATGATATTCGGTTTTTAAACAAAATATGTATGTATGTATGTATATATATATATATATATATATATATATATACAAAATTAAAAAATATTATAGTATATGAACATATATACATATATATAATTACATATATATATATGTATGTATAAGCAGATTTATGAATACAATTTCCAATTTTCAGAATTTCTCTATGAAACTTGATTTTCAAAATTTCTAATAATTAACCTAATGGGTTTAACTATGAATTTTCAACCCTAGCCCCGTGTCATTTTCAGATCTAAGCATATAGAATCCTCAAATAAATTTTAATTACCCAAATTGAAAATGCATAATGAAATATGAGATTCCTCAGAAGACATATGGAAGACACGAAGAAGACATGGAAAGAAAGATGCAGAAATAGCATAAGTGAAATCACAAGAATCTACCAAGATTCTGATGCTATATCGCTCTTCCTCAGAAAACTCGCAGAACAAGCTCCCTTCTTCAGAATTCTTGAGTCCTTGAATGCTCCAATTGATCTCCACGCTATCCATGCTATCCATGCTATCCATGCTATGTCTAAGCTTCTAGGAATGCCTGAATATAAAGAGTTCTTAGGAAACCTCTAGAATGCTTCTAGAAATAGCTGGAAGGTGTCACCAACTAAGCATGGGTCTTTTCCAACATTTTTGATGAGCCATAGGGTTGTAGACACCATGTGCTTAATTGATGCACTAACCCCCGTGTTGTTGACACATGAGAAATAGAGAAATGCGTTAATTCCCATGCAAGCTTATAACTCCAATTTACTTTTTAAATAATTTCTATTTTAATTTTTATAACTTTTATTTTAATTTTTATAACTTTTATTATTATTATTATTTGTTTATTAATTTATTAGTATTTTATAATTATTATTTATTTTTAATTTCTAATTTTCTTTTATTTAATTCTTTTCTCTCAATTAATTCTCCTTTAATTAATTATAATCAAAATATCAAAGATCATGATATTTAATTTTTTCAAATAATTAATTTATTAATTAAATATATTTGTTGAGACTTAATTAATAAAAAATTCACCATAGACCTCCAAGATAAAATATGAAAACCCATCATAGGACAATTCATACAAAATCAATCTAAAGGATTAAAAATCATGAAATATGTCATCTGACACATTCAGTGGGTATTCAACTCTGATACTTGTCCTAACTCACTAGGACAAATGGTTTTAGGGTTTGGGATTTGGACTTGAGAATTTATCTCCCCTCTCTTATCATTGAGATAGTATAATAGGGTATGCTCATCCTGGTAATTCAGGGAAGTCGATACCTGGTACTTGCAACCTGCAAAAAAACCATGCATGTACATACAATATATATAGTGCTAAGCTAAACAGGCAATGACAAGAAGTGGTGGATCGTGTAGATCTCGACTAAGTAGGTGACTACGACTCCCTTCCTTACCCACATCAGAAACGCCATACAATAAGAAAACATGCACACCATACACATGCAAGTATGGGGTAAGTATCCATAATAAAACACATGAGATAATAAACCATCTAACTAATCATCAACAATAACTGAAAACAATATAATGATCATCATACATACATGAAATGTAAAGTCTAAATGATCTCATCATATAACAACTGAATCCATAACATAATGTCTGATAGTGTCAAAACAATACCACTAATCCATTAACATAAAGCTAGTCTATCATAGTATGATAATAATAGCAATAATATGTCCAGAAAAGATGTGAATGAGGGTAGGCACTACATATCTAAAAGGAACAGAAGACTATGGCTTATGGTACAAACTTGGAGGCAACCTTGACTTAAAAGTGTTTACTAATGCTAATTGGGTAGGAAATCTTGATGATAGAAATATCACCAATGGTAGAGCATTTTTTTTTGCTAAAAGGTTGGTATCTTGGACAAGCAAGAAGCAAAACTACACATCTCAATCTACAACAAAAGCAGAATATGTAGTTGCAGCAGTGAATTGCTCTAACATTGTATGGTTCAAATAGTTGTTGAAAGGAATGAAGGTTGAAATCAAAGAGCCCATAGTGATGTATTATGATAACACCAGTGCAATCAACATATCAAAAAATCTAGTAATGCATTTCAAAATAAAGCACAATGCCATAAAATATCACTTTTTCAAAGAATGTTTATAGGATAAATAAATTAGATTTGAATATGTGCACACAAAAGAAAAAATTGTAGATATATTCACAAAGCCATTACCTAAGGATGAATTTTTGTATCTAAGAGGTAAGTTAGGGGTCATTTCCCTATCTGAAGCTCACTAAATAAAGTTTAGTGATGCATCAATAGGAACCAACTTGAAGATCAATCAGTTGATGCGGTATTGTTAAGGAAATCTTGTAGATGAATCTATACTCAAGGTACATTAGCACTAATCAGGATTATCTTTGGCATGTGTTGTCAAAGAGGGAGAAGTTTACTATCATATCTTTCTAAAATTTTGTAAAAGAAGTTAAGTAGTTCATTCAAAGAGGGAGAACACTATGGAAGAATTTTTCTTTATAAAATCAAAGAGGGAGAAATTTTCTGATAGAGGGAATCTTATTCTCAAAATTTCATTGTGCTATGACATGTTGTGTTGCCATCAATGCTAAAGAGGGAGATTTTTGGATACAATTGATTAATTGTGTGTTGCCTTTGATGTTACACAAATTTCATATCAGTTGACACTCAGTGCATGTCAAGCTTACTAGGTCAATGAAGACAAATTTCCTAATCTACTGAGCATTCCTAAGTTTACTCTATGTAGAAGGCAATTTCTACCGAGCTCACTTTGGCATCAAAGGAAGTTAAGAAGAAAAGAGTGTTAACTAAGCTCAGTTGGTTAGCAAAGGGAAAGTTGAATAGAGTCAGTGTTAACCAAGTTGACTTGGTTACCAAAGGAATTTTGTAAGTTCACAGTGTTAATCGAGCTTCTATTAGTTAACATAGAAAATTGCTTCAAAATTAGTTTCTACCGAGCTGGGTCGACTACCAAAGGATTTTCTTAATTTGGCATGTAAAGATTAATTATTTTACCTATTGATTCTAGTGGAATAAGGTTATTATAATTTGTATTTGAGCTGACTTGATAATCTAAAAGGTATAAATAAAAGGTCAAGTTTTGATTTCAAAGTGTGTGAGATGCAAGTTGAATAAGTTGAAAAAGATAAGAAGAGAGGAAGCAAAATTGAAGGATAAGAAGATATCCTTGTGGATTAGAAAAGTATTTTTCAATCAAGAACGATCAAGTATGAACTAGAGAAAATATCTGTAATCAGCAATTTAGTTGCATCACAATCAGATCATTTCATTGTTGCTCTCTAGCCATTGTAGCAATGAACTAAAATCTCTTAACAAAGTTGGGTTTAATAACCATTTATAAATCCTCTAACAAGGTGGCAATCCTATTGAATTGTTTTAAGAATTGTTGCAAGGCCACTCCTAATAGGGTTGGCTCCCAACAAGGTTAACTTCAGAAGACTGAAAAATAGTAACTAGTTACATTGGTGGTTTTTTCCAAATTGGGTTTCCACATTAAATTCTGGTGTCTCATGTGTTCATGCTATTTCTTTCATGCTTTCAAGTAATTACTAATAACATCTTAAGATTTACTAAAGTAATTCATAGTCTATATTTATCGAGTTAGATCAATTTTTGTTTGTTTAATGAGTATCAATAATAATTAGTTTTATCAGTTTAAATTTTATAGTTGACTTCTAAGGTATCTAGGATTTATTTTAGTGGTAACTGACTCACCCCCCCTCTCAATTACTCCTCTTATATTTCCAACACTGACTTGTAGCTTGGTTTGGTATAAGTAGAGGACTTTGTCTTGTCATTATTGATTCATTTAGAGGAGTGAATGCGGAGAGTAGTTAAGAAACAAGTTTTTCCTGAGTCTATGGATAGAGCACTGAATATGAGGTAGTTTATAGTAAGATTAGTATTATCATCTAGCTTGGAGAAGAGCATGGAAGATGGAGTAGTTGAGTGATAGAATATTTCTATAGTGTGTGGATAGAGCACTAAATGTCTCATAGTTTACACTTTGATCTTGGATAAAGTTTGAGAAGTGCTAGTAGGTGTGGCTTGGGAAACATGGAAATCTCTTGGTGTTCTTGCAAGCACAAGTCTAGATCTTCCTTGGAAGTTTCTACTAGAGTGTGGATCTCAACTAGCTGGTGTTTGGGTTGGATCTTGTAGAATTACTATTGTAATTGCTTATGTATTTGGTTGTAACTCAAAAGGCCTTACAGTCAGGCATGTTGAATGTAAACCTTATGATTATATTATGAGAATTGGTATTATTTTGGATCTAATTATCTATGTTATTATTTATTCTTTCATTGTGTATTTATTTCTTGGGGGCTAGGACATCTCCTTTGGGGATTCTCCTACTTTGTTCTGCATCAACTTACAACCTCAAATGATGTAACTTCAGCACTCTTGTGTGTGCTAGAACTCAACCTTGATATTTAAAGTTGTGTATCCTATGTATGCGGCCTATAGGAGTGTGACTACTAAGCGAAGATGTAGAAACTAGTTGAATTGTGACTAGTGTCTATATAGAAATCTATTCGTTGGGCTTAGTAGTCAATTCCAACTCTTTAGTCCTATCATCTTCCTTCTATATTACACCCTAAGATGGTGGATTAGGTATAAGACTCCCTTCCTAACTTGTATGTACTTTAGTTCCATCCTTATCAATAGTTACTATTGCTGATAAACTTGAAATATTTAGGCTTGGCACTGATGTATCTACATGTTGTTCTTCTACCTCTTTCATCTAAAATATAACTATGGGCATTGCAGATGGTGTCATTTTTGTAGCCTCTTGCTGATCTTGGTTTATACTTTTATCTTTTAATAGATTGTTGGGGCACATTTGCTGTGTCTTTTGATTTCTCCCTTATAGACAAAAGTTCTATCTTTTGAAATCTATCAACTCTCACCAATATAGGATTTGTGCATATCATTGCTACATTGGTAGAGTCTTGTAGGATTTTCTATAAGTCATCATCAATCAAAGGATTCACATTCTTTGTTGAATTATTAGAAACATCCTTAATAATAAAAAATGAGTCCCACTGACTCTCTTTATCTATATGTAGAGGATTGGAACTCAACACGTGTACATCCTATACATCTTGTTGCTCATATTCTATTGTGGCTTTCTCTATTATTCCTCCAATACCTTCCATATCAACTTCCTTGACTAGGTTTTCATCCTTTTCTTTCTCACCTTTTTCTGTAATTGCTAGAGTGGATAACCTATATATTGATTTCCAAATTGATGTACTTTTGTTTACCACATCTTCTATATTCTTCTTCAAAATATGGAAAGCTTTGTATTTGGGGGAAATGTGCTTTTATGATTTTCCATAGCTTTAGTGGTCATCCTTTTATTTAATTTAGGCATAACTTGTGGGAAAGAGTTGTTTTACTAATTTGTCTCTCAATTTATAAGTTGTATTTCCATTTTTGCTCAACTCTATTCTAAAGACTTTTAGGTAATGAGTTTGTGATTTCTAGAGGAGTTGTCTTGAATGTATCCATCATGTCATATATGGTCTCCTTAACATTATTTATATAAAAATTTCCTAACTTATCAAAATCTACATGTGTGAAACTAGATAAATCTGCATTTGTAGTAATGTTTCCACACAAATTATTAATATCAAAAGAGGGATTGTGGCTTACAACCTTGTACCAACTCAAGTCATCTAACTCTATCTTCTCCTCATCTAAATCCTTGTAAGGTGTCTATTTCTCCCTAAGTCATTTGTAGGTCTTCATAGAAGGCTCACTTGGCCTTGTTGTGCCAACTACTTTTTTTCCTGAAGGCTTTATAACTTTTGTAGCCTGAATAGTGGCTTCTCTTGTGCTTGACCTAGTGATAAGTACAACTAGCTTCTATTGTGGCCTCTTCATAGACTTCTCAATTTCCACCACTATCTACTTCTTTTCTTTCCTCTTCTTGGTCTTTTCTTTAGGTGCTTCCTCAGCTTCTTCTCCCTTAGCACCTTCTACATCTTCACCTTGATCTTCACCTAGGCCTTGTGTTAATTCTAATGGGAATTGGTATTTTTCTTCCTCTTCATCATCATCATCTTCTTCTTCTCCTTCTCCATCTCCACAAAATATCTCTTTTAGCTTCTTAACCAGTTTATTCTTCTTCCTAAGAACTATAGCTATCTTTAAATAAATTGTTATCATGGATTTGGCTTCCTCATAGTTTTCAAATGAGCTTGCACTTTTGTCAATGTCTTCTACTAATAAAGATGTTATTTCTATAGAGGCTTCATCAACATTGATCTCATATTGAAAGGGTTTCAGCCATCTGACCCTGGGTATTGCATATGTGTGGTCTATATCCACTTAGAAACTAACATCATCATAATGGTGTTCCACTAATAAAACATGAATCCTCAATCTTTGTTTTAGGGATTTCTTAAAATCATCAAAATAACTAGTCATCACTAACTCAAAGTTATCTCCAAGTTTCTCAATAAATTCTGAAATTTGCTACTCAATTGACCTATTAGTCTTCCAAGAAACTTGTTCAAAGGTGAGGAATGTGTTTTTCAAATACAAGAATATTAAAACAAGTAAATAACCAAAGCTTACTAATGCATTTTTAGCTTTCCTAATGGCCTCCAAGTTTTCTGATAGCTTCTATAATTGTAAATCAGCAAGGTCATAGGAATGGTTTGTCTATACTATCTTATAACCTAAATCAACTACCATACATGAAAAAATATTTAGTTAGCTAGATTGAAAGAACTTGTGAGCTATCACTCTCACTAGAAAGGCAACTAGGGGATTTGAAATAGTGTCAATAGGCATCCCTCTCTTATTCCACATGACACCTATATTATTTTCAATGGTTTCCTTTGCATCAATTCTCATACTCTTAGGTCTATCTAGGGTAAGGTTCCTTGATACTCTTTTTATAATCCTCTTTGTGATCTTAATTGGTCCACATTCCTACCAAATATAATTTTCATGTATACAACCTAGAACAATCTGAATCCATTCAATCTTGAACATTTGATGAAAATCTAGGGCACACATTAACCTTTTCTATTCATCAATTTTATTCTCTTCCCTAAAAAATCCATTATGACATATTTTAATATAGGAATCTCTTATTTTCAGTATTTCATACCTCTCTAATCTTTCTAGTATAATAGTATCCAATATCTTAGATCATGAGAAAATTTGGTGGTATCATAAATAGCCCATTAGATAGATCTCCCTTGTATGCAAATTTAGGAATAGATCAAAATGGGGGTTGCCTAACCTTGTTACTTATCAATTGAACATAAAAAACCTCTTCCCTCTCTTTTCTAATTATGGTAGAAGGACTAGCTACTATTTTGATTACCTAGGGTGTGCAAGAAATAAAATACTGTAACTTGGTAATAGTTAAATACCTTTCAAATTTGATGAACAATGTCAAGTAGTAGTTAAATTTAGTTTGCAAACACTTGAATCCTCTTTTATGATTCTCCTTTGTGCTTCTTGTGTGCTCAATGAACTTTGGTAAGTGAAAATGAGTTAAAAATTGACTATATAACCCCTCATATTAAGAATTAAATGCACAGTCCTTACATAGCTATAAGCTCAGCTATCATAAGACTTTCAACACACTCTACTAACATAGCAAGCTCAAAAGTTACTACCATGTCTTGTTAAGTTGACTATAAATATAGTTCCTTTCCTTGCTCAACAATAATAGTGAAATCTTCTATGCTTAGCACCAACATAGAAAAAAATAAAATCATAGATTTCCTTTAGGTTCAAATCACTACATTGCATCTTAATTCATGCATATATTATCTTTCTAGATCTTGGATTCTTTGAACTAATGCATAATATAACTTTTCAAATACCAGTCCCACACACACCTTTTATTGCCTAGTTGAGGGTGATGTGGCCACCTTATGCATTGGAGAAAGTGACCTCATCTAAGCTTGATGTACTATATTCTTCCTTATTTTTCCATGTCTTGTTCATTTGCACCTTTACCTTCTCAACATTGACCTTTTCTTTGCCTATACTAGTTTCATTACTCAATATTAGTGACCTAGTTGGATAGTTTCTACTGACTTGACTAGTCTTGAGACAACTAAAGCATGTAGTCTCAGTCAACCATCTATTGTAGTTGTCTCTAAAAAATTTTGTAATGAAATTCTTAGGAACATGTCCATATTCTTGAAAATAGTAACACCTGTGCCTTGTGTTGCAATCCCAATCATAGGAGTTTCCATTTTAGTGTACCTTTGTTTACTTGTTTGATGTCCACTTGGCCTTGTTAGAATATATAGTCCACTTATATAACTAAGAGGGGGAGGGTGGGGGGGTTGAATCAGTTATACAACTATCATCATAAACATTAACCTTAAAAAAAATTAACCATGTGATTAATATAAAATTAAACCACAACAAGATGCTCAGGCACAGTTAACAATAGATATGCTAACTAGGAAAACTCTTAATCAAAGGGAAAACCTTGGTGGGGATGGTACCCACAAGATGATGTACTACTATAAATATTCCTTGTTAGAGGATAGACCCTATTAAGAGTCTATTACAATATTTAGTACATATGAGTCCCTATTAGGAGACTTTGAATCCATATTAGAAGATTCCAACCCTATTAGGAGTTGTGTAAGATAGCTAGACCCACTACCAAAATAGATTCAAGGTTAAGATCAAAGAACCCATTGTCCAAATGATCTTCATATTATTCCTTGTATAATAATAGAACTAAAATGTACTTCATCCTCTATCTCTATCTTGTCAATTAGACTTTTGCTCCTTCAAATCTTGTAACTAGATCTCATATTGCGCATCTAGTGATCCCTTAAATCACGCACACACATTTGGTAAGCATTTTGTTGCTTCTTGAGCTGCACACTAATACTTCACATTCCACTTGATCCTCTCAACCAAAGTCTCTTTAAAAATAAGGAAAACAAATTTCCTTTATATCGTATCTTCATAATAATTCCTTGACTCGACCTTGAGGCTTTCCCCAATTAATTAAAATAAGATAATTAATTAATTCACAATTACAATTACACTATCAGCTCATAGTCTATACCAAAATTTACATGTGTGAAACCATGTATTGTGCACATGTTGGCATCACCATTTGATCATCCTCTATCACTATTATCTATGCATCACCTTCATTACATCTTTGATGAAAGATAGTTATAGATCATCAAAACTCTATTCTCCAATGCTTTGTTTCTACATAGTTTCTAGTAAAATAGGTTTAACTTTTGTACAACATTGAATCATACTTAGTACTTTGAACAATGTCATTAGGACAACCTCAAGAACATGTCCTCCACTATGCATCATCTCAAACTTCCTTAGCTCTTGTGCATACTAAGATTACTGACTGCTATTCTTCTAGGCCTAACATAATTATTATTGTGTTCACATTAATGAAAAATGCAACCATGAATGCAACATATCAATACTCTTCAATGCTTAGGACACTCCCCTAATGTAGTATCATAAAAACTCTTTCTAAAAAGCCTTAGATCTACATGCATTTCCTTTATGTCCATACATCTAACAATTGTAGTAGTATCCTCTGTATTTCTACTTGGCATTTTGGTTGATAGTTTTTCTCTAGGAAACATTTGTTGTATGACCTAAGTTTCCACAACTATGACAAGGAAGTTTGTAGTTCTTACCATTTTTATTCCTTTTCTCACCACTTTTAGATGAGTCTCCTTCTTAAGTATTAGTGTATCCCAATCCAATAGTATCCTTATTAGGTCTTGGAGATTTCATTAAATTTTTAAAGTGTTTGATGGCTTCACTTGGTTTGTTGAATCTTTCAATGAATTCCTTTTTTTCTCTTAATTCATTTTTCAATAGATCATTCTATGACTTTAGTGTTGTGATCTCAATGTCCTTTCCATTCAATTCATGGTTTGTAAGAATCAATTGATTCATTATATACAATTGCATGTTAGCAAGATTTTCCACATCTAATATCTTCTCTTTAGGTCTATTAGTTAGTATTCTTATGTCATCTTCAATCATGACTTTGTATTCCTCAACTTTCTTTTTCTATTTAGCCACCTCACATAGCAATACTGATTGGACTTCATGTTTTATTTTAATATTTCTAACCTCTTTAGTTAGCGCATTGTTATTTTCCATTAGATCTGCAACTACTGCATCAAATTCACTTAAGTTTTCATCCTCAAATAATCCAGTAGTGTCTTCTCCTTTTTATTGAGTTTCATTTTGATGAATAGCCAGTTCCTTTCTTCTCATCAATGAACATTGCAATTCATTTCTTTCCACCTTGAGTTGATGTAGGGAAATTTGTATTTCAATAATTTGGTTCTAAATAGTCTTTCCCAACTTTTAGACTTCCATCTTCAAGATCTTACCTCCAAAGTTATAAAAATTTCCTTTCTAGAGAACAAATCTCTGATACCAATTATTAGAAATAACAATGGGAAAGTAAGTTCTCAAGGGGGGGGGGGGGGGGGGGGGGGGATGTGGGGGCACATGAATCAACACTTAAAACTTTTTCCTCTTAAAATATATCACTAGCATCCATCTCATAACTCAACATGTAAACTAAAAATAATATAACATGCATCACATCCATAGCATAAAGTAAATAACACATAACAGAGAAAATTGGTTAGCTAGAAACCCTCTAATAAGAAGGTAAAATTGGGGTGGGGATGACACCAACAAATCTTCAGTACTATAGTTGTAAAGTGTGGCCCATTATGGCTATAATGTGTTTTATCATAATCTATGATCTACCCTATGAAAGGTCTACCATATTAAAGGCTTACAAAGACTATTAGGTTGCACCTTATTAGAGGACTTAAACTTACAATGAAGAAAGTAATCAGGTATCACCTCTTCGAATGATTCAACACCATGATCCTTTGGTTAACACCTTTATGCTTGATGTTAGATCTTCTCCTTATTGATTAAACCTTGACCCTCTTGATCATAAATGTCTCCTTTCTCCTTTCACTCCTATACTCTATTCTTCTCAAACTAATTCTATAGTGCATAGCTCTATCATAGCCATCTCAGCCACCATGAATGCTTTCTCAACTCTTAGAATTAACCTCCTCACACACACACATACAAACTCTCTAGTGTTTTCCTTATTAAAAAAACATTGATGGGAATGGATTAGGTAAGAATCCATGGCTATGGTTGATCTATATTGCCATCTTAAGCTTCCCTTTTTATGATTATTTGCATGTATTTCATAAGGATTCACAATACACATACATACCTATCTTTCATAACCATAAAATATGATAATGTTAGCTCAAAAGTGGTGTATATATAAATTTGTTCCATTACAAATATCTATGCAATAAACTATTCTCTTGACTTCTAAAGACTTTAATGCTTAGCCTTCACTATGCTCCTAATGTTGTAACTTGACTTCTAAATAGCTCGACACTCTCTATTTACTTGACACCTAAATCACTTAACATGTATAGAATACTTAGCACTTGAGTGACTTGGTGCTAACTATCCATATTACTTGGCATTCTTTGATCACTTGAATCACACTAATTGCTTGACTCACTCTGATTACTTGACATATACTATGAACTTGGCATGCATTGTAATTCTGGTAGATTATGACTAAGTGCTTTGTCACTACCTTCTCAAAACCAATATGAGATTAAAATTTCCCCCTTTGACATGAGTGGTAAAAATAGTTTGACATGGCATATACATCCTTTATGCATAAGTCATACAATATATTCTTCCTTACATGTTTCATATACAAAACTTCAAAATTTTAAACTTTTACAAAATTGTTGTTTCTCCCATACTTTATTAATCCCCCTGAGTAAATGCTTTTTTTCCCCCTTCTCTAATACTCCTAATGAGTAGATATTTTCCTTGATAAAAATTTTACTTGAAAATTCATAATACCCCTTTTTTGAGACTTATGTCACTTGGGTTGTACACTATGTGTTTATCCAAAAAATGGCTTATAAAGCTACATAATTATCTTCATTCTTGCATCCTAGTTGTTTCATGATACCTCTAGAGATTGAAATTGTATATCTAGCTGGGAAACAAGGTCAACTAAGCCATCATGTTTTGAAACATAATCTTTCTTCATCAAAGTTTCTGCATAAGCTAGTTCATTATGCAACACTTCCATGCGAGGAGTTAGCATTGACTAGATACCAATTAGAGTAGATCTAATATTAGCATCTTGTGCTTGAAACTTTGAAAGCCTACTCTAAGTCATCACTAACCTATGGAAATGTACTTGAATTTTACTAGGAGATAGCTTTAGAGTATTACCTGTGAGCTGTAAATCTCCTTGTAGTTGGTCAATAGCCCTTTGGGTCTTTTGTGTGAATAATTCAACATTGAAAAAATTAGTGTATATAGAGAAGATGTTCTCTAACACTATCCTCACACTTTCCATCTTGGTTGCTAGATCAACCTTTCTAAGTGCAATAGCACTAGATATCTTCTCCAATACCTTGGTTTGAAAATTTCTTTATTACAATTCTAATAATTTGACATTAGAATCTAGGTCTTCATCCTTTATCTTGTCCACACTAGTGATAAGTCTCTTTATGATAGGCTTATTTTCATTTGGTTCCTAGAGGTTGAAAGCATCAAAGAAAATAGTTTTAGTATTATGCAAAAAAAAAAAATTCTTGTTTTCCCTCCTTAGTATTTCTTGTCTCTTTTTCCTTTGTAGAGCTTCCTGTTATACACTTATTGTTGGAAACAATTGTTCAATTGTATACTGCCTTTGATGTTACAAAAATTTTCAAGTCTTTACTAGTGAGTGTCTACCAAGCTCACTCAGGTGATGAAGATAGTTTCCAATGTTTGCCAAGAATTCCAAAGATAACTAGGTTTAGAGTCAATGTTTGTCAAGTTCACTTGAGCACCTAAGTAAGTTTGCAAGAAGATAGTGTGTGCCAATTTTACTCAGGCACAAAAGAGAATTTACCAAGGAACCAATGTTAATTCAGTTCACTTGATTAACAAAGGAAATTTAGTTTAGGTTGAAATCTGAATCAATTCCACATAGTCAACAAAGGATTTTCTAATAGGGATCCTAGTGTCATATGTGTTCATGTTATTTTATTTATAATTCTACAACTAAGTTAATTAAGGTTAATTACTTTAAACATTTTAAGAAACATCTATTTCAGTTATTTTTGAGTAATAGTAACTCTTAGTGTTTTCTAAGTGATTCAGTGCTAACCAAGTTACAACAGTATTCAAATTTCAATAGAGTTTGGTTTTGATTTGTATTGACATCTAAGGTTTCTGGGATTTATTTTGATGGTAATTGATTCACCCCTCCCCTCTCAATTACTTCTCTTATATTTCTAATAGTTGGTATCAAAGATGTTGGTGCTTTCAAAGAAAGTTTCAAGGACCTAACCTAAAGATCAAGATGTCTTACAAAAGGGAGATCCCTAAGCTAAACTGAGATAACTTGACGGCATGGTAGGAACTCATGAGATTTCATTTTGCAACCACTAGAGACTTGAGCCTAAAATACCTAAACAACAAGTATGTGGCACCTACTAAAACTATGAATGCTAAAGAAAATACACAAAATAACAATCATAGCATTATGATGATTGATATTGCTTCAACTCTCAACTATGTTGAATTTGATGAAGTCAAGGACTGTGGTATTGTTTATGAGATGTGGATCAAGATGAAAGCTATCTATGGAGGTGATGACATTACCTCCACTGTAAGGGGAGCTAAGGTAGAAAGTCTCAAATGAGGGTGAGAGAAGATGAGAATATTTCAAAATACATTGAAAGGATCAAAGCCAATGTGTGTGAAATTAGAGCCTCAGGAGGAAAGATAGATGATAAAACAATGGGTAAACAAGGTTCTTAGAAAAAAATTGTTTATATATGCAATTAGAGTTTCAGCAATTCAAGTGATGAGATGCAATCCCAAGAATTATATATCATTGGATACACTAGAGGGAAGGTTGATAGTATTTGAGTGAGATAACTATGATAATTATGTTCCTATCTTTATCAATCTTGACTTTGCATTTCAAGCCAAGCTATCACTCAAGAATAAAGTTACAAAATCTAAAAAGAAATTTGACAATGAAGATGAAGATGGTTTCGATGAAGATTTTGAATTCATTGAAGCATTACTTGCAAGAAGATGTCCT
Organism: Cupressus sempervirens; assembly: GCA_028749045.1. Taxonomy (NCBI): domain Eukaryota; kingdom Viridiplantae; phylum Streptophyta; class Pinopsida; order Cupressales; family Cupressaceae; genus Cupressus; species Cupressus sempervirens. Next base: position 849,223,712 of record CM053786.1, on the reverse strand, counting down.
AAGGGAAAAGGGAAGTAAAAAGGCAAAATTCCTTTGATCTACTTTTCTTGTGATGAAGTTGGTCACATTGCTCCAAGGTGTTCAAATAGAGAAGGAAAGAAGAAAAGAATCATGAAAAGTAGAAGGGAAAGAAGGAATTCAAAAGCTACAAGGACTACAAAGACAAAGGTAAGAAATCATGTTACATTGCTAAAGATTTTGATAGCATTGAAGAAGATGATGAAATGGTCTATATTGTTGATAAGTAGGAGATAATTTCCACAGCAAGTCAAATTGTGATATTGCTATCAGGATTTAACTGTTTGATTTTGAGTCAAACTCATTGACCCATGTTCCATGGGTAATGATTCAACATGAATCCATCTCTCATGAGAATAAATGGAACACTTAGCAATCATTGGATCTAGGTGATGCTCATAGGGGTGAAGCACCAGGACTTATCTTGCAAATGGGATTGCAAGCCTTGGGTTTAACCATGGAGGAAACTTCATAGTTAAGTGCACTCAAGTTGGAGTCATACTAGGAGGGGTCACCTCCTAGGGAGTCTTGGTGCTTCACCCCTATGAGCATCACCTAGATCCAATGATTGCTAAGTTTTCCATTTACTCTCATGAGAGATGGATTCATGTTGAATAACTACTCATGAAAAATGGGTCAGTGAGTTTGACTCAAAATCATACAGTTAAATCCTAATAGAAATATGATGGTATATATTATTATTAAGGATGAATTAGATGATGAGAATTATAAGATGACACTTATCTCACATGTTAGTAAGAATGATACATGGATTATTGATAGTGGTTGTTCTCACCATATGACTGGTGATAAATCTAAATTTGAGAACTTGGTACACTATGATGGTGGAAGTGCTAGATTTGGAAATGATGAACAATGTTATGTGAAAGGTAAAGGTTGTATTGTACTAACCAATGATCTCATATGTGATCATGTTTATTGGGTTGAAGGATTGAAGAATAATCTACTTAGTGTAGCTTGGTTGAATAACATTGAATTCAAGGTAGAATTCATTAATGGAAAAGCCAATATATTAGATGGGAAAGGAAATTTGGTTGGGACTAGCAAGCAAGCTAAAGGTAATATATTCTACCTAGACTTAAATGAAAGTTCATGTTTCATTGCTCAAGTAGAAGAAATTTGGTTATGGCATAAAAGGTTATGTCATGTGAATTTTAATAACCTAGTAAACATAAGGAAGAATAAAAGGGTTAGAGGTATTCCAAGATTAAAGGAACCTAACATGGGCATGTACAAGAATTATCGAATTGCTAAGATGGGAAAAACAAGTTTTAAAAGCAAAATCTATTAATCTAAAGAAGTGTTGGAGTTGGTTCATACTGACCTTTGTGGATCTATTGGCACATATATCTACATAGGAGATAAATACTTTATTTTATTTGTTGATTATTTTTCTAGAATGATGATAGTAATGTACTTGAAGGATAAATAAAAATCTTTTTAAAAGTTCAAGTGGTATCTGGCTAGAGTTGAAAAGGAAAAAAGAAAGAAACTGAAATGTTTAAGATCAAACAAAGGAGGAGAATTCATTTCTAATAAATTTAGTGAATTCTACAATGAGAGAGGAATCAAAAGGAAAGTGCCTACACTTGGTACACCTTAGCAAAATGACATAGCTAAAAGAAGGAATAGATCAATCATGGATTGTGAAAGGACCCTAATGATAGAAAAGAATGTTGCTATCAAATACAGGAAGGATGTAATCAACACTAGAGTTCATACCTTGAATTGAGTTCATTCGATGAAGGATTCAAATCAAACACCTTTTGAACTATGGTATGGATATAAACCTAATGTGTGTTACTTCAAAGTATTTGATATTAAATGTTATATTTTGAAGGATTCTAGAAAAGGAAAATTTGATGTGAAAAGTGATGAAGGCATATTTATAGCATTCCCTAATAAGAGCAGAACATATAAATGTTTGAATCTATCTACTCATAAAGTTATAGAAAGTGCACATGTGAAGATTGATGAGTTTTTAGAAATGAGTGAAGAAAAAAATAGTAAGGAACCTAAAAAGTACATAAAATTTGTTTACTATGAGCCTGACAAATTATCTAATGCAATTGGGAATCAACAGTCTTCACCACTCGAGTCCCTAAAATCTCCAATTCAACCCACATTGCAGCTAGTGCAACCTGAGTCATTAGAAGGAACCAAGTTTTAGCAAGTGGAAACTGAGTCACGATCTGATGGACCTAAGTCATAGTCAGTGGAACTCGAGCATAATTCTAAAGATCATGGTGAATCTAGTGATTTTAGAAAGAAGGAGCCCAAACTTGCTTGATATATTAGAATGCATCATGCACCTAAAAAAATCATTAGAGATCAATTAGTTTGTACAATGACAAGAAATAAATTAAAAGGTACATGTTTTCTTACTAAATCTGAACCTATATTTGTAAAATATGCCTTGGAGAATGAAATTTGGACTAAGCTAACAAATGGAGAAATTGATCAGATATAAGGAATAAAACTTGGACTCTTGTTCCTAGACCAAAGGATAAAAATGTAATTGGCACAAAATGGGTATTCAAAAATAATTTGAATGAAAATGGAGAAGTTTCAAGAAAAAAGGGAAGACTAGTTTGCAAGGATTATGCTCAAGAGAAAGGTATTTACTATGGAGAAACTTTTTCTCCTATTGCTAGACTAGAAGGTGTTAGAACACTCCTTGCATATGCAACTCGCAAAGGATTCAAATTATATTGGATGGATGTGAAATCAATATTTTTGAATGGAATCTTAGAAGAGAAAGTCTACATAGAGCAACCAAAAGGTTTAATTGATCCTAGAAAAAGGGACATGGTTTACAAATTACACAAAGCTTTGTATGGTCTCAAACAAGCCCCCAGAGCCCGATATGAAAGGTTACATAACTATCTCATAAATATTGGTTTTCAAAGAACTAATGATAACAACAACCTATACCTCAAAGAAGAACCAAATAAGAAGATTGTGTTGGCACAAATCTTTGTGGATGATACATTGTTTACTAGAAATGATGATTTGTGCAAATCTTTTTCTGATGAAATGGGTAAGAAATTTGAAATGTCAATATTTGGAGAGATCAAATTCTTTGTTGGCTTGAAGATTCAATGGAAAAAAGATGGTATCTATATTACTCAATCTAAGTACATCAAGCAGATATTGAAGAAGTTTAGAATGGAGGATTCTAGACCAGTTGGAATACCTATGTCTACTAGACATAAGCTTTCCAAATATGATGATTTAAAAGAGGTAGACCAAACTACACATAGATCAATGATTGGAAAACTTTAGTATGTGGTGCATACAGGACCTAATATAGTATTAACAGTTGAAATGGTGGCAAGATTCTCTACTGATCTAAAAGAAAATCATATGTTGAAGATAAAAAGAATCATGAGGTATATAAAGGGTACTAAAGATTATGGTTTGTGGTATAAGAAATGAGTCAAATTTGAATTGAAAGAATTCACTGATGCAGATTGGCTAGGAAGCATTTATGATAGAAAGAGAACTAGTGGTAGAGCATTCTTTCTTGAAAAGAGGCTAGTATCTTGGACAAACAGGAAGAAAAATTATCTCTCAGTTAATAGAAGAAGGAAAATATGTTGTTGTGGCAGTCAATTATTCAAATATTACTTGGTTCAAATAACTATTGACAAGTATGAAGGAAGAAATCAAGGATCCACTTGTTGTTTTCTGTGATAACACAAGTGCAATTACCATTTCTAAGAATCTTTTGATGCATACAAAAACCAAGAACATTGGAATAAAGTACCATTTCTTGAGAGAATTGGTGCAAGACAAGGAAGTTAGATTAGAATATGTGAATACAAAAGAATAATTTGCAGACATATTCACAAAGTCATTACCTAAGGATGCATTTTTGTATCTAAAAGGTAAGATAGGGGTTATTCCCCTAACTAAAGCTCACTAATCAGATTTTAGTGATGCATCAACCAAGCATGTTGAAGATTAGTCAAATTGATGTAGTATTATAAAGATCAAATTACATATGAATCGGTACATCAAGCACATGGAAATTCATTGAATGTTATCTTTAGCATGAGATGACAAAGAGGAAGACTTTGTTGTCATTCATCAAAAAAAATTATTCACAGAAATTTTATGTTTGATAAGGAGAATTTTCTTTCATATACCAGAGATATTTTTATATATGTCTGATATGTCAAAGAGTAAGATTTTGATATTGTAGTCATTACAATCAGAGATTAATGACAGAGGGAGTTCATAGTGATAGAGGAATTTATCATGGATGCGAATATGAATGAAACTAATGATATTATCCTTTCTTTTATTTTTTGCTAAAATTTTATTCTATTATAACATGTTGTGTTAAATTGCTAAAGAGGGAGATTACTCAAAACAATTGTTTAATTATATATTGTCTTTGATGTTAAACAAAATGTTAAGTCTTACTAGTCAATGTCTATTGAGATTACTCGGGTGATGAATATACTTTCCAATTTCTATTGAGCATTCCAAAGATAATTGCATTTAGAGTTAGTTTATATCATGTTCACTTGGGCACCAAAGGAAGTTTATAGGAAGACAATGCTTGGCAAGTTCACTTGGGCACCAAAGAGAAGTTGGCAAGGAACTATTGTTAATCAAGCTCACCTGGTTAACAAAGGGAATTCAGTTTAGGATGTAGTGTTAACTAAGTTCACGCAATTAATAATGGAATTTTGAAGAAAGTCTTTTTTGAGTTAGTGTTGACTGATGTAGTGCCTCTCCCATTTGACTTTTGTAAGTCATCATGATGGATGCAATCTTGCTGATCTTTTGTTGTGATGGGATCCAGATTGTGACCCTGAGTGGTTTACACTGTCGAGGTGTTTGGATTTATGTTTTTGTATCAGTTGCTTTGATTATGGTTTTGACTGATCTTTGAGATTGTGATGTGATTTATGGTTCACTGAGGTTTGTGTCAGTGGTTACCAAGATTGATGTGGTATCATGAGGTTGTTCCTTGATTACCCTGAGATGTGTGCAGAGATTGTACTATGTTCTATTACCATGCTACACTAGACTAGGTTCCTGTAGCAGTGGTTAGTCATGTTTTTGATTGTTTTTTCTTATGTGTTTAAAGTGCCCTTTTTAATGCAAAGTAATCAATCTTTATTAAATGCATTAATGATTAGAAATGGATTTTTTATGTGGGATTATTTGGTTATTTGCTGCGGACATTTACCTTGTTATATTTCTAATTAGAAAGATATTTGTTACTCATGTTATGTTTACATTTGAGAGGACCTGAAGGTCAGATGTTACACTTTGATTCTAGTATCATGGATTTTAGACTACTATGATGTTCAGTTAATCATATTGCATGATGATGCCATTTTGAGATTACAATGTGTTTTATGATGATATCTAGTTATTTAGTATTTGGACATACCTCTGATTTTGTTATGTGATGGATTTAATGCTATGGTTATTTACTTCATTCCTGTGTTTCTATGCCTTATGCGAACGTGAGTGATGTAAATAGATTATTTTAATATAATTAAATGAATGGTTAAATTAGGTGATTTAATGCATTTATTGCTTCAGCTATGTTATTATATGCAATTAAACTTGATTGTGTTGTTTAGTGTGCAGGATTTATATCCCTGGCAGTGGCACATGGAGTTAGTGATTCAACCATTCATATTTTACCAATGTCATCCTTGTATGGTCAACATATCCTTAATTAAATGTTTAATTTAAACCTTTCAATGATTATTAAATTAGAACTCATTTGTATTTTTTATTAGACTAGTGAGCATGTCTGTGCATTTAGAGTTTTGCTTTGTCATGAAAGTTGTTTAGGAGATTTATGTGTTTTGTGTTTTTAGGATTTTTAATTGTTTTATTTTAATTTTTGAAAAATTTTCCATAGATGAATTCCTATTTATAGGAATAGCCTATTTTCATTTGGGTCGATTTGGGGTTTAACTAAGTTGGCTGGTTATTTGCCCTAATTGATTATTCACTCAAAAAGTGAATAAATATCCAAAGAGGAATTTAATTCCTCACTTCTCACTTTCAAATTGGAAAGTTGGAGAATACAATCCAAAATCCTCTTCATGAGGATTTACTATTGTTTTTGTTGTGGGAGCTACGAGCATGGGATCATCGCGAGGTTGGGCTCGTCGGATCTAGCTCAAGGAAACCTTAGATTGCCGCAATTTTTAGCTACTTCTACAAGATATTTATTTTATAGTTCAGATTCTCATTTTTCCCTTTTGACTGTGAGGTAGGGCTTTCCTATTTTATTGTTTGTGCCCATTTTTGCTTCTGTTTTTGGTAGTTGTTTGTTTGGAGGTTGAGAACTAGTGTTCCCCTCTATTTTTGTATGCTAGTTGTACCCAGTTGGGCGGGTATGAACATTTCCTTATTTTTTGGGATGAGAGTTTGGGATTTTATGCTGTTATGCTAGCCATTTTTGCATACGGTGTCTGATTATATTTATTTTGTATTTTTGGGATTTTTGAAGCCAAAGGTCAAATGGGTTTTAATTTTGGAATTTTTCTAAAATTTGGGGTTTTTACCTTGTTTTACGTGCCGCCCTATTTTCTTGAGTTTTCTTGGCACAATGTGGGTCGTGGACTTAGATGATCCATTTAGAAATTAGTCATACCACTTTTACACCTTTTGTTGCATTGGGATGTGTGTTGCACCCATACTCCTGACTTTGTGTTCGGTTGAGTGATTTGTTACCTATTATGGTTTCTTTTGGACCTGCTTTGCTTTTGTTTCATGAACACTAGGATTTGTGTAGAATTCATACTCTCAGATTGAGACCGATTGAGTGAGTTTATGATGTTTGGTCTTGTTACATCATTGGGATTCATGTAGAATCCATACTCTCAGATTGAGGCTGATTGAGTGATTTCATGATGTATGATTTTATTGGCTTTTGGATTCATGTAGAATCCATCCTTCCCATGTTGCTTTTAGTTGGGTGTTTTCTTTGCATTGTGTTCTCATTCTTGTCCTTGTGTTATGATCTTCATGATGGTGGTGCGCCACACATGAGTACGTCCATGTACATTTGTCGAGTGACTTGTGAGGCTTAATCTTTCGTGGTACTTTCGAAAGTTATGATCATTGGGGTTGGGATGGGATTATGCATGCCCATGGGCACTTGTCATAGGATGAGCATGGGTAGGGTAGGGTAGCATATGGAGGGGGCTTCTATCTTGCAGCTTGGTGAGCTTAGTCCCATAGGGTTGGCAAAGGATAGGGAGTTTTAAATAAGTGATAACTAAACAAAATGTGTGACTGGTAATAAAACTTAAAATAATAAAATGGTATTTTTGTGTATTGGCCTTCCGTTGAGGGAGTTGAGCTACATAGATCCAAGCTTGGGCTTTTCGATGCCAAGCGACTCTCCATGATGTTAGCCCCTACTTAGTAGCTTATTGAGTGTCTGAATAGGACCTATACTCCTTGCATTGTCTTAGGTTCTTAGTTGCAGCCATCATACTATTTGGCGTGAGTGTTAGCCTTGGATGTTGTGCTTTATGTGTGTTTGTGGTTGGATCTTTATCTCCATCAGCATGATGGGTGTGGACCTATAGGTGCCACATGGTTGGGAGGCATAGCTACCTTCACCACTACTAGGGATCGATTTACAGAGACGATCTTTTGTCCTAGTGCGATGCTTGCTGGATGTCTTCACTTGGTACTTTGGGTTTCTGAGTATGCTTTCTTGTGATTTATGCTTTCATTGGGATGCTTTTATATCATGTTTAGATGATGTTATTTTATTTGATGCATTCCCTTATTATGATGTTTAGCATATGATTAGATGCTATGAATTGTTGTATTAGCATATTTGTTCCTTATTACTATTTAGAATGTGATAGGTGATGTTATCTACTATAGGATTATCTTATGCTTTTCTACTAGCATGTTAGATTTCCTTATGCTTATTTTGTTGCATTTTTTTAGTAGTGACATCCCTATTACGACAGTACCAACAATCTAGTCGATGGCTTGGGATGTTATGCACGGGGGATGCCTAGGACCCACGATGGTCTTATGATGCTATTGACAGTTGGGAGGAACCGCACACTTAGTTTGGTTGTTCAGTTCATTGCGATGTTTATTTCAGTGCGTTCTTTGCCATTGTAGTTTAGATGGATAGATTTTCTACTTTCTGTGTTGTTCTTGGACTCGAGTGTTTATTCCTTGAGCCTTTGTGGATCCGATACTCCCTCGTGTGGAGGTTTTTTTCTCTTTTTTTGGTCCTTTTTTCTTTTGGGAGTGTTTTCCTATTTCTATGGGTGACATTTTGTTAGCATTGTGTGACATAAAAAATGTATCGTACACCCATACAAATTGTGTCGTACAATACTGTAAAGTATTGCATGCCTTCTTAAGAAATGTTGTACAACACTGGAAGAGTGTCGCATGCCTTCTTGAGAGGTTTTGTACAATCTTGTAAAGTATCGCACACCTTCTTGAGAAATGTCGTATGAGACTGGAAGAATGTCACACACCTTAAGGAGAAGTGTCGCCCTCCCTTAGTAAAAAGTGTCACACGATTCTTGTAAAAAACTTGTGCATGCCATTAGTGGGCACTTTTCTTCATGATCCAAACTTTTTTAGAGTTGATTTAGATACCCTTTTGGGTGTTCTTTGACCCTATGTTGTTGCATTTTGAATTTTGTCAGTTTCTCTTGAAATCCAATTTTCATGTTTTATGTTTTTGTCTCTTAGGGTTTAAAATATATCATTTAATCTTATACTTAAGATATATTTTAATATATGCAATGAATCTTTTGAGATAGGTTTCAAACCTCTCAGAGATAAGTTATGGATTCTAGGAAATTTCAGGGCTTCAAAAATCCAGACTTAGCCAACTTTCAAGGCTTTAGGATTTTAGGGCTTCTGCATTTTACCCCAGCTTGGTGTTCAATTGATGAGTGGTTGTTTCTTGTGCCCTCATCATGTGCATTGTCATTGTTGGCTTTGTTTGTGTGTGTCAATTTGCTAGTGGGGTTTGGAGATTTATTGGTTGTCGAGATGGTGGTGAAGTCTTCTGTTGTGATTGTTTTGATCCTTGTATGATGTTCTCATGTGCATTCATATTTGTAAAAAAAAAAATCTTGGCTTGTATTTCATCCTTGTTTCCAAGGATCTTCGAGCAGGGCATTACATCTGGTATTAGAGCCCATGTTCAAACATTGGGATCTCTGTGTTTATGTTGCCCTTGTAGTTATTGCTACATTGGTTGAGTGCGAGTGTCTTGGTGAGAACTCATGATCTTTGTTGCTTTGGTATCTACTTGTGATGGACTTGCTTGTCCAATAGATGCAACTAGAGCAGTGTGTGGAGAAGGAAGTGAGTCTTCCTAGCTTTGTAGGTGGGATCAATGTGCCTTGTTTGGTTGGTTGCTTGTGCGACCCTTTTTGGATGGAACCACTGATTGGTGTCCATGTGTTGGCTTTGAGTTTTGCTTTTTGTTTCTCCTTGTAGAGTAAGGTGCACTATTTCCCTATTTTCTCTTGATTGTAAGTTGATGAATGAATCTTATTTGTGATTCTATGTTTTATCTTTAGGGTGATAAAATGGTTCCTTTCATTGAAGATGAGTGTTTATTGTGAATCATTGCAAAGAGTAGGTTTGCATTATATCCTTAGGTTAATGACTTAAGTCCCCAATCTGATTGCTTCTTAAGCTTATGGAAATTTGTATTACATAGATGGATATCTAAATGTTGCATTGCATGGAAATTATTGTTTTCTGCATATGCATGAGGTTACTGATGGTATATTGCTTGATGTGTGTGAGTGTGTTCTCTAACAATGCTAGGATGATGTATTTCTTAGCCTTGTGTGGTAATTTATCCCTCTTCTATGACTGTACTCAATCATCACATGTAATTTGATTTGTTCGATGCCTTATTTCTTTTGGTTAGAGGTACTTTCCTTGTGTTGTTGGGCTAGCATTGGTTTTCAGTATTTTCCTCTCTTGGAGTAGTCATCAAATTTTATCTATCACTCTCTTTGTGACAGTTGTCACATTTGACTTATTGTTGAAATGATCTCTTTTTGGTACTTACTATTGGAATCGACAATTCTCCCATTTGGGCTTTTTATTTTGTTTCATGATGACTATACTAGATGTGTTTTACTACTACCCAGTTGTGTGTTGTGACTCTATCATGTTCATCTCGAACCTCTGGTAGTACGTTCAAGGGATAATATCATGGAGAACATGCTATTGTATCTTTGTTAGATCTAAAGTTGTTATTGTAACTGAATGGTTTAAATGGTGATTAAACTTAATGTTAATTCTTGAAATGTATGTACTTGTTTTATGGTGACTCTTGGACCCTTGCTTGAAAATCTTTCAGTTTCATTGTGCATTAGTGCTTATATTATGTTTAATTAATGAAATTATGAAAGAAGAGTAATGATGGTTTCAATGTGTGATTTACCTTTCATTCCATGTCATATGTTGTTTGGGCATGTGTGTTCTTGAGTGGTTTTGGACTTTTTGTCCATCACTTGTCTTGGTGGCCAAGATTGTTGCTTTTGCCTTTGTGGTTTTGTTTTGAGTGGTGACTCAATCGTAGGTCTTAGGTCTCTGTTAGCTTCTTCATGTTGTAGTCCTTGTTGATATCCATTTTTATGCTTTTTGAATGGATTCAATCTGAGTCTAGATGTGAAGCTATGGCTTTTGGAGTTTCTGATTGATGTTTCGAGTACCTTCTTGAGTAGAGTCCAATTCAATCATGACATATCATATTTGTGGACATTGGAGAAGTTTAACTCTTCATGTTATTCATAATGGAAGAGTTATCTTGTCTTCATAATCTACTAGGTACCTATTGGGGTTCGTGCTTGGGTTTTTGTGTTTCCTATTGTACTGAACTACCCTTGTGAGGTGGAGTGTGCTTTGTGACCATTCCTTGCTCAGGGTTGATGTTGCCTGGTCATTTGGGAGTGATTCAGTTCTTTGATGACTCTAGATTCTCCTTTTTGGATGTTGTCTTTGGTGCATCTCCATTTTCTTTCTCTCTTGAGAGAGTAGGCTAGTGTGGTTATGCCACCAGCTCAGTTAGTGTTTTCTGGTGAGTATTTGGATGGTTGGGGGAATTGTGAGTTCCCTGATGCATCTTGGGCTGATTTAGTGCAAAGGATGAGAGTGACTCCCTCTCAGTCCTAATACTCTATAGTATCCTTCTCCCTAATCTTATACCTTCATGTGGATTGTCTCAGTCAAGTTTTCTCTTTAACTATTGACTTGAGGCTAGAGATTGAGTTTAGTGGTAGTTTGGGTGTAGTTTTCCTAGAATGGTGCTAGAGGGACATGGTATCATTGGACACATGTTACCATCTTGTGAGTTGGTATGCAGACATTTCATGATTGTGTCTACTGATGAAAGTCTGTGCAACCTTGTGAAAAGGTGATATCTTGTCTGGTTGGGTTGTGTTACCCTAGTTTCTAGTGGTAGTTGAGCTTTTTTGCCGTGGTGAGGCATCGTGCTCCTACCCTTGGTGGTGAGTAGTCTTTTGGAGTGTGTCCTTTTATTGGTAAACTTTCATCCACTTTTTCCTAAGGGTGAGTTTACGTGGATTCCAGAATGATCATGTGTGACATGATAGTATTCTTGGGAATTTTGGTATGGTTTTTCCCCATGATTCCAACTCTTGTTGGAAGTGTGTCTTGTTTTGACCTTGTTTGTGGTCTTGTAGTTGGTACATGTTGTAGTTGCTCACCTATTGATGAGGTAGTGAGGGTTTTTCCTTACCTTGTATGGTTGACTCTATGGCTAGATGGGTTCTTCCTAGTGCATAGAAGGTTCCTTGTTGGAGGACCTTGTTTTTGTGTGACACCCGTTCTCTCATGGTTAACCTATTTGGGGGTTAACGTGATGGGTTGAGAATGTGGGAGTGATTTGGTTTGACTTGTGGAGAGTTTCTTGAGTCATCCCTATTGCTCACTTTTGATTTTGGTTTTTGTGTGTTTTGGTTTCTATTTTTGGATTGCACGCTTCCAGGATTAAGCCTAGTCTTTGGGGGGGATTATGTAGTGCCTCTCCCATTTGAATTTTGTAAGTCATCCTGATGGATGAAATCTTGCTGATCTTTTGTTGTGATGGTATCCAGATTGTGACTATGAGTGGTCTACACTGTCGAGGTGTTCAGATTTATGTTTCTATATCAGTTGCTTTGATTATGCTTTTGGCTGATCTTTGAGATTGTGCTGTGATTTATGGTTCACTAAGGTTTGTGCCACTGGTTACCAAGATCGATGTGGTATCATGAGGTTGTTCCTTGATTACCCTGAGATGTGTGCAGAGATTGCACTATGTTCTATTACCATGCTACACTAGACTAGGTTCTTGTAGCAGTGGTTAGTCATGTTTTTTATTGTGTTTGCTTATGTGTTATAAGTGCCCTTTTTAATGTAGAGTAATCAATCTTTATTAAATGCATTAATGATTAGAAATGGATTTTTTATGTGGGATTATTTGGTTATGTGCTGCAGACATTTACCTTGTTATATTTCTAATTAGAGAGATATTTGTTACTCATGTTATGTTTACATTTGAGAGGACCTGAAGGTCAGATGTTACACTTTGATTCCAGTATCATGGATTTTAGAATACTATGATGTTTAGTTAATCATATTGCATGATGATGCCATTTTGAGATGACAGTGTGTTTTATGGTGATATCTGGTTATCTGGTATTTGGACATACCTCTAATTTTGTTATGTGATGGATTTAATGCTATGGTTATTTACTTCATTCCTGCGTTGCTATGCCTTATGCAAATATGAGTGATGTAAATATATTATTTTAATATAATTAAATAAATGGTTAAATTAGGTGATTTAATGCATTTATTGCTTCAGCTATATTATTATATGAAATTGTACTTGATCGTGTTGTTTAGTGTGCAAGATTTATATCCTTGGTAGTGGCACACAGAGTTAGTGATTCAGCCATTCATATTTTACCAATGTCATCCTCATATGGTCAACATATCCTTACTTAAATTTTTAATTTAAACCTTTCGATGATTATTAAATCCAAACTCATTTACATTTGTGATTAGACCAGTGAGCATGTCTATGCATTTAGAGTTTCGCTTTGTCATGAAAGTTGTTTAGGAGATTTATGTGTTTTGGTTTTTTGGCCTTTTAAATTGTTTTATTTTAATTTCTGGCAGCTTTTCCATAGATGAATTCCTATTTATAAGAAGAGCTTATTTTTTTTTGGGTCGATTCGAGGTTTAACTAGGTTGGCTAGTTATTTTCCCTAATCGATTATTCACTCAAAAAGTGAATAAATATCCAAAGAGGAATTTAATTCATCACTTCTCACTTTCAAATTGGAAAGCTGGAGAGTAAAACCCAAAATCCTCTTTATGAGGATTTATTATTTTTTTTGTTGTGGGAGCTACGGGTGTGGGATTGTCGCGAGGTTGGGCTCGTTGGATCCAGCTCAGGGAAACCTTGGATTGCTGCAATTTTTAGCTACTTCTACAGGATATTTATTTTATGGTTCAAATTCCCATTTTTTCCTTTTGGTTGTGAGGTAGGGCTTTCCTGTTTTATTGTTTGTGCTCCATTTCTACTTCTATTTTTGGTAGCCATTTGTTTGGAGGCTGAGAACTAGTGTTCCCCTTTGTTTTTGTATGCTAGTTCTACCCGGTTGGGTGGGTATGAACATTTCCCTATTTTTTGGGATTAGGGTTTGGGATTTTATACCGTTATGCTCGATGTTTTTGCATACGGTGTCTGATTCCATTTATTTTTGGATTTTTGGGGTTTTTGAACCCAAAGCTCAAATGGGTTATAATTTTGAAATTTTTCTAAAATTTGAGGTTTTTACCTCATTTTGTGTGCCACCCTATTTTCTAGAGTTTTTTTGGCACAATGTGGGTCATGGACTTGGACGATCTGTTTCAATATCAGTCTGACCACTTTTGCACCTTTTGTTGCATTGAGATGTGTGTCACACCTGTACTCTTGACTTTGTGTTCGGTTGAGTGATTTGTTACCTGTTATGGTTTCTTTTGGACCTTTGTTTTTGTTTCATGAAGGCTACGATCCGTGTAGAATCCATACTCTCAGATTGAGGCTAGTTGAGTGAGTTCATGATGTTTGGTCTTGTTAGATCATTGGGATTCGTGTAGAATCCATACTCTTAGATTGAGGCCGGTTGAGTGATTTCATGTTGTATGATTTTATTGGCTTTGGGATTCATGTAGAATCCATCCTTCCCATGTTGCTTTCAATTGGGTGTTTTCTTTGCATTGTGTTCTCATTCTTGTCCTTGTGTTATGATTTTCATGATGGTGGTGTGCCACACGAGTACGTTCATGTACATTTGTCGAGTGACTTGCGAGGCTCGATCTTCCATGGTACTTTTGAAAGTTTTGATCATTGGGGTTGGGATGGGATTATGCATGCCCATGGGCACTTTTCATAGGATGAGCATGGGTAGGGTAGGGTAGCATATGGAGGGGGCTTCTATCTCGCAGCCTGGTGACCTTAGTCCCATAGGGTTGGCAGAGGATAGGAAGTTTTAAATAAGCGATAACTAAACAAAATGTGTGACTGGTAATAAAACTTAAGATAATAAAATGGTATTTTTGTGTATTGGCCTTCCATTATGGGAGTTGAGCTACATGGTGTATTGGCCTTCCGTTGAGGGAATTGAGCTACACAGTGTATCAGTTTTCCATTGAGGAAGTTGAGCTACACAGATCCGAGCTTGGGCTTTTTGATGCCAAGCGACTCTCCATGATGTCAGCCCATAGTTAGTAGCCTATTGAGTGTCTGACCAGGACCTGTACTCCTTGAATTGTCTTAGGTTCTTGGTTGTAGCCATCATACTGTCTGGCATGAGTGTTAGCCTTGGATTTTGTGCTTTATGTGTGTTTGTGGTTAGATCTTTATCTCCATCAGCATGGCGGGTGTGGACCTATGGGTGCCACGTGGTTGGGAGACATAGCTACCTTCACCACTATTAAGGATCGATGTATAGAGACAATCTTTTGTCCTAGTGCAACTGTTGCTAGATGTCTTCACTTGGTACTTCAGGTTTTGAAGTATGCTTTCTTGTGATTTATGCTTTCATTAGGATGCTTGTATATCATGTTTAGATGATGTTATTTTATTCGACACATTCCCTTATTATGATGTTTAGCATATGATTAGATGCTGTGAATTGTTTTATTAGCATATCTATCACTTATTGCTATTTAGCATGTGATAGGTGATGTTATCTACTATAGGATTATCTTATTCTTTTCTACTAGCATGTTAGATTTTCTTACGCTTATTTTGTTGCATGTTTTTAGTAGTGGCATCCCTATTATGATAGTACTGACGATCTGGTTAGTGGCTTGGGATGTTACGTGTGGGGGATGGCTAGGACCCATGATGGTCTTATGATGCTATTGATGGTTGGGAGGAACCATGCACTTAGTTTGGTTGTTCAATTCATTGTGATGTTTATTTCAATGTGTTCTTTGCTGTTGTAGTTTAGATGGATAGATGTTCTTCTTTCTGTGTTGTTCTTGCACTCGAGTGTTCATTCCTCGAGCCTTTTTGGATCTAATACTCCCTGGTGTGGAGGTTCTTTGCTCTTTTTTTTGGTCCTTTTTGCTTTTGGGAGTGTTTTCCTATTTCTATGGGCGAAATTTTGTAAAGTATCATACAAACTGTGTCATACGATACTGTAAAGTATCATACACCTTCTTGAGAAATATCGTACAACACTGGAAGAGTGTTGCATGCCTTCTTGAGAATTGTCATACGATCCTGTAAAGTATCACACGCCTTCTTGAGAAATGTCGTACAACATTGGAAGAGTGTCCCACACCTTAAGGAGAAGTGTTGTGCTCCCTTAGTAAAAAGTGTTGCGTGATTTTTGTAAAAAACTTGTGCATGCCATCAGCGAGCACTTTTCTTCATGATCTGAACTTTTTGAGAATTGATTTAGATACCCTTTTGGGCATTCTTTGACCCTGTGTTGTTGCATTTTGAATTCTGTCGATTTCTCTTGAAATCTAGTTTTCATGTTTTCTATTTTTGTGTCTTGGGGTTTAAAATCTATCATTTAATCTTATACTTAAGATATATTTTAATATATGTGAAGAATCTTTTGAGATAGGTTTTAGACCTCTTGAAGATAAGTTATAGATTCTAGGAAATTTTAGGGCTTCAAAAATCCAGACTTAGCCAATTTTTAGGGCTTCAAGATTTCAGGCTTAGCCAAATTTCAAGTTTCTGCATTTTACCCTAGCTTGGTGTTTTGTTCATGAGTGGTTGTTTCTTGTGCCCTCATCATGTGTGTTTTTGTTGTTGGTTTTGTTTGTGTGTGTCATTTTGGTAGTGGGGTTTGGAGATTCGTTGGTTGCTAGGATGGTGGTGAAGTCTTCTATTGTGATCGTTGTGATCCCTTTATGATGTTGTCATGTGCATTCATACTTGTAAAAAAAAAATTCTTGGCTTATATTTCATCCTTGTTTCCAAGGATCTCGGGGCAGGGCATTACAACTGAGTTGGGTCAGCTAACAAAGAATTTTCTTGAATCAACATATTTAGTTTGATGAATTTATTTGTTAAGTCTATCTGACTTAAGGGATGAATATTGAATATTTGAAAGTGCATTCAAGCCAATTTGATAAGGTAAATGGTATAAGTATAAGGTCAAGTTGTGGGATTGAATGTGAAAATCATGGGATTGAGAAAATATATCAAGGAATTGAATTGGAAGGATATCAAAGTATCCTAAGTTGACCAAGATGTAAAATTTTATCTAATCAAGGAGGATCAAGTATTAAAGCTAGAATAGAGATCTAAAATAATAAATAAAATTGCATCAACTATCAAGTTACATCATTTTTACTCTCTAATAATTTTAGTAGTGCATCAATTTTTTTTTTAAAGTTAGCTTAATAGCTACTTGCCAAATCCTCTAACAAGGTGGCATTTCTAGATTGAAGTGTCTAAAGACCTCTAACAAGGACACTCATAATAGGGTGATTTAAATCCTCTAATAGGGCCAAATCTAATAGTGCATTTTGTAACCTTTAATAGGGTTGGCTCCAAACAAGGCTCAGTTCAAAAGAGTCAAAAATAGTAACTAGTTGCAATTGGTAGTTTTTCCCAAATTGGGCTTCCATGAAATCCTAGTGTCATATGTGATCATTTTATTTTTTTTATAATTTTACAACCAAGTCAATTAGGGTTAATTACTTTAAACATCTTAATAAACATTTATTTCAGTAATTTCTGAGTAACAGTAATTTTTAGTGTTTGTTGAGTGATTTAGTGCTAACCGAGTTACAGTAGTATTTTAGTTTTAGCCAAGTTTGGTTTTGATTTGTATTAACATCTAAGGGATTTGGGATTTATTTTTGTAAGAACTAATTAACCCCTCCCCTCTCAATTACTCCTTTTATATTTCCAACACTCATTTCTTCAATAGTGATTGTGTTTAAATCAAACTTTGGAAGCTCAATCACTTCATCTAAACTTACATCATCAAATGATGTAACTTCAACACTCTTGGGTGAGCTAGAACTTAGCCTTGATATTTACAATGGTGTGTCCTGAGTATTCTATCTTTGAAGAGTGTGACTACTAAGAGATGTAGAAACTAGCATTGTCACTAATGTCTTTATAGTAATATGTTCCTTAGGCTTACTAGTCAATACCAACTTTTCAGTCCTGTCATCTTCCTTTTGTATTATACTCTGAGATAGTGGATTAGGTACAAGACTTGCTTCCTAACCTATCTATACTTTAGTTTCATCATTCTCAATAGTTACTACTATCAATAAACCTAAACTATTTAGGCTTGGCACCGATGTATCTACATGTTGTGCTTTTGTCTCTTTCATTTGAAATATAACTCCAGGCATTGTAGATGGCATCATTTGCATAGCCTCTTGCTAATCCTAGTTTATACATTGATCTTTTGATAGATCTTATGACTCCTTTTCTTTCACCTCTCTAGATTGTGGGGGCACATTTTATGTGTCTTTTGATTTCTCCCCTACAAATACAAGTTCTAGCTTTTGAAATTCATTAACTCTCACCAATATAAGATTTGTGCATAGCATTATTGCATTGGTAGAGTCCTATAGGATTTTCTTCAAGTTATCCTCAGTCAAAGGATTCACATTCTATGGTGAATTTTTAGAAACATCCTTGATAATAAAAACTAAGTCATGTTGACTCTCTTTGTCTATATGTATAGGACTAGCACTCGACACTTGTACATTGTGTTGCTCATCTTTAGCTATGACCTCCTCTATTGTTCCTTCATTACCTTCCACATCAACTTCTTTAACTAGGTTTTCATCATTTTCTTTCTCTTCCTCATTCTTCTTGTGTTCTTTCTTTTCTTGCTCGCCTTCTTTTTGTGATTGCTGGAGTGGATAACTTATACATTGATTTTCAAATTGATGTACTTTTGTTTACCGCATCTTCTATATCCTTCTTCAAAATATGAAAAGCTTTGTATTTGGGTGCAAATTTACTTTTATGCTTTTCCATAGCTTAATAAATCATCCCTTTATATAATTCAAGCATAACTTGGGCTAGTGTTGTTTCCTTGATTTGTCCCTTAAATTGTAAGTTATAATTCCATTTCTACTCAACTCTATTATAAAGACTTTTGGGTAATAAGTTTGAAATTTCTAGAGGAGTTGTCTTGAATGTAGCCATCATGTCATATATGGCCTCCTCAACTTTAATTTTATCAACTTGTCCTAAGTTATCAAAATTTACATGTGTGAAACCAAATAAATCTTCATTTGTAGTAATTGTTTCACAAAAATTATCAATATTAGAAGAGGGATTTTGGCTTACCACCTTGTATTGAATCAAGTCATCTGACTCTATCTTCTTCTCATCTAAATACTTTGCAAGTGTGTATTTCTTCCTTAGTATTTTGTATATCTTCTTAGTAGGCTCACTCAACTCTCTTGTGTCAACTACTCTTTTGCCTTTATGGTTTGTTACTTTTGTAGCCTAAATAGTTTATGCCCTTGTGCTTGACCTAGTGATAGGTACAGTTGGCTTTTGTTGTGGCTTCTTCATATACTTCTTAGTTTACTCCACTATCTACATCTTTTCTTTCCTCTTCTTGGTCATTTCTTTAGGTACTTCCTTGGCTTCTTCTCCCTTGACACCTTCTACATCTTCACCTTGATCTTCACTTAGGCCTTGTGTTAGTTATAATTGGACTTGGCCTTGTTCATCCTCTTCATCATCATCTTCTTTATCTTCTCCTTCTCCACCTTCACCAAATCTCTCTTTTAGCTTCTTAACTAGTTTATTCTTCTTACTAAGAATTGTAGTTGTCTTTAAATCAATTTTTATCTTGGATTTGGCTTCCTCATCATTTCCAAATTAGGTTGCACTCTTTTCAATGTCTTCTAAGAACAAATTTTTTATTATTATAGAGGATTCATCCAAATTGATCTCATGTGGCAAGGGTTTCAACCATCTGACCCTAGGTATTATTGCTTACACATATATGTGGTCTGCATCCACTGGGAAATAAACATCGTCATAATGTTTTTCCACTAATGATAAAAGAATCCTGAAACTCTATTCCATGGATTTCTTAAAATCCTCAAAATAATTAGTCATCATTGACTCAAAGTTATCCCCAAGTTGCTCAATAAATTTTGAAATCTATGTAATTGACCTGTTGGTCTTCCAAGAAATTTGTCCAAAGGTGGGGATTATGTTTTTGACATAAAATAATATGCAAAAAAGTAAAGAAACAAACCTACATAATGTGCTTTTAGCTTTCCTAATTCCCTCCAATTTTTTTTATAGTTGTTATAGTTGTAACCCGACATGTTCATAGGAATGGTCTCTCTTTACTATCTTATAACCCAAATCCACTACCATACATGAAACACTATTCAACTAGTAGACTAAAATAATTTGTGAGCTATCACTCTCACTAAGAAGGGAACTAGGGAATCTAAATTAGTATCAATAGACATCCTTCTCTTATTCCACATAGCACTTGTATTCTTTTCAATGGTTTCCTTTGCATCACTTCTTATACTCTTAGGTCTATCTAGGGTAGGGTACCCTAATACTCTATTTATAATCCTCTTTGTGATCTTAATTGGTCCACTATCTAACCAAATATATTTTTCATGTATGTGGCTTAGAAAAATTTGAATCCATTTAGTCTTGAACATTTAAGGAAAATCTAGGGCACACGTTAACCCTTTTCATTCAATAATTTTATTCTCTTCCCTCAAAATTCCATTAGCACATAGTTTACTATAGGTGTCTCTTATTTCCATAACCATACCTCTTTAATGTTTCTAGTATAACAACATTTAACATTTTGGATCATGATAACTTTGGTTGTATCATAGATAGGACACCAGACAGATCTCTCTTATATAAAATTTTAGGAATAGCTCAAATGGGGGTTGCCTAACATCATTACTTATCAATTGAACATTGAAAACATCTTTCTCCTTTTTTCTAATAGTTGTAGAAGAGCTAGCTGCCATTTTGATTACTTAGGATTTGAAAGAAATAAAATAGCATAACCCAAAAATAGCTAAATAGCTTTCAAATCTAATGAACAATTCCATTAGTGGTTAAATGTAGTTTGCAAATGCTCAAATATTCTTTTGTAATTCTCTTTCATGCTCCTCATGCGATCAATAAAATTTGGTAAGTGAAAATGAATATAAAATAAGCTTGACTAACATAGAAAGCTCTGCACTTACTACCATGTCTCCTTAACTCATCTATAACTATATTTCATTTCCTTTCTTGGAAACAATAGTGAAATATTCTATGCTTGGCACCAACATAGAAAACAACAAAACTATACATTTCCCCCAAGTTCTAGTCACTACATTGCAACTTAATGCATGCATATATAATCCTTTTAGATGTTAGATTCTTGGAACTGACAGAGAATGTAACTTTTCAACTTTTAGTCCCACACATACCTTTTATTTCCTAGTTGGGGTTAATGTGATCACCTGATCCACTAGATAAACTGACCTCATCTAAGCTTCATGTACTACATTCTTCCTTCTTTTTCCATGTCTTGTTCATTTGCACCTTTACCTTCTCAACATTGACCTTTTCTTTGCGTTTACTAGTTTCATTACCTAGCATTGGTAACCTAGTTGGACAATTTCTACTAACATGACTAGTCTTGAGACAACTAAAGCATGTAGTATCACTCAACCATCTATTTTAGTATGATCCATGTTCTCTTAGCTCTCTCATCTTGATGATGGATCATTGAGTATGATCCGAATCGTTGATGTTGTCAAACTTACACACAATCGCACCCAAAAGCATAAATATTAAATAGCATGGATTGTGGAAATCTATTACAATTTATCTATATGTATTGTTAGGGTCTGTCGGCCCTAGGTATTAAGTTTCAATGTCTAGAACCTTCTTAGGTGGCATAATATTTCCTATTTAAGAAAGGCCCAAACATTGTCTAAGACAACTCTAGGTGATAATTTGCAACTTATCTTGTAGATTACTAAAATGAAGGCACCCATGTGGGTTAGCATATTGTACTTATGAATTTTATAATTCCATATTTGTGTTGCAAATAAGAAGTCCATATTTTGTTCTCACATTTGTTGTTGTTACCTTGTTTTTGTAATGTATTTATGGTATTAAGAGGAGAAAACTTTATCAAGTGGTATCAGAGCTAGAGATCTTGAGTGTGTGGATAGATCACCAACTATGAGGCAGTTTGCACCAGGACCATGGTTTGGGCTGAGCATGTAGACAAATCACTAATTGTGAGAAAATTTGCACTAGGGTTTCAGTGGAACCACGAAAATGCCTCCACAAAGAGAGCATGGCAAAAGAGCTATAGGTGTTAAACCTGAGGGTTTTAGAGCCCTCTAAAGACAAATGCAAGCATTGGAAGGACAAATGCGTAGAGGAATAAATCTTCCTGTAAGAGATAATAGTAAGGATGAGGACAAAGTAGAATAAAATGCCAAAGTAGAGGTAGTTTTAAACCCAGAAGAATAAAGGCTTTTTAGGGCCATTTCCAAGATTGGAAAAAGACCTAAGTTTGGGGTTCACACATTTTTAGGAAATCTTAACCTAGAGGAGCTAATTGATTCGATCAGTGAACTAGAGGAGTACTTTGAGTATGAATATATAGAGGATCTAGATAGGGTCAAGTTTGCGAAGGCAAAAATGAGGGGACATGCAAAGATCTAGTGCTAGGAGGTTTAGTTGGAGCAAAAATAAAAAGGGAAATGAAAAATCACCAAATGGGATCAAATGATAGCTAAAATGAAGCAATAATTCATTCCTATGGATTATGAGCTTGAACTATTAAATAAGATGCAAGGAATGAAGCAAGTAGGAAAATCTATTCAAGAGCATACCGAAGAGTTCTACCAAGTTCTCATTAGAACTAGCCATGCAAAAACCAATAAGGAGAAAGTTTCCCATTATCTTAATGGGCTAAGGCCCAGCATTCAAGATGAGCTAATCTTGGTTTGAATGAACAATATTGAGGAGAACCTGAGCAAGAAGTTTGACAACAAGAATAGTAGAAGAGGTTGTGGAGGAAGATCTAGCAAACGATCTTATAGAGGTCATAATGATGATCAAAAGAAAAAGGATGAGGCTGGAAGTAGCAATCAAAATCAAAGGGGAAACAATTCAAATCATTTCCATGATTAGAAAAATAGAGATTAGAGAGGAAGAGGCAAAGGACAAGGATCTGGAAGAGGAGGCTTCTGTGGAAAATGTTTTCACTATGGAGAAGAAGGGCATAGAGCACATGAATGCTCCTAGTACCAAGGAAGGACAAATCAAAGAAAAAAAGGCTAGTCTAGAGTTGCACATGTTAATGAAGATGCTAGATCCTCACATTTTGAAGATACTAAAAGAGGAGAAGTCCTAGTTAACAAAAGATTCCTACTGAGTGGTGAGAATGAACTCGATCAAAAAAGGAGCTTATTTCACACAAGGTGCAAATGTGAAGATAAGTGTTGTGATCTGATCATTGATGGTGGAAGTACTGATAATTTGGTGTTAGAAAAGATGGTCACCAAGTTGAAGCTAAATAGACAAAAACACCCACATCCATACCGTATTGCTTGGGTGCAAGATGACCACAAGGTCACGGTCAATGAGCAGTGCTCTGTGAAGTTCAAGATTGCAAGCTACCACAATGAGGTACTATGTGATATCATACCTATAAATATATGTCATATGTTGTTGGGTAGGCCATTGTAGTTTGACAGGCATGCTATACATGATGGGTGAGAAAATACCTACACTCTAACCAAGGATGAAGTGTAACATAAGTTGAAACTATTGAAGGAGAAAGAAGAAAAGGTATGTAGTGCTACCAAAATATGTTTTGTTAATGGAAAAGAGTTTCTGAAAGGTATGAAGCATGAGCATATGTGTTTTGCTATAATTTAAAAAGATAGTAAAGAAGAAGTAGAGGAAGTACGTGTAGAAGTTGTCAATATGTTGGGAGAGTTTTTTGATATTGTATCAGATAATGTACCTAATGGATTGCCCCCAATGAGGAAAATCAGTTACTAGATGGATTTGGTTCTAGGAGCCAGTTTTTCAAACAAAGCAACACATAGAATGACACCAACAAAAAGTGAAGAGTTGAAGAGGCAAGTTCATGAGTTGTTGTAGAAGGGGTTGATCTGAGAGAGTTTGAGTCCATATGTTGTACCAACAATATTAACACCAAATAAGGATGGAGAATGGAGGATGTGCATAGATTCTTCCACTATCAAAAAGATCACAATCAAGTACATATTTCCATTGCCAAGGATGGATAATATTATGGACTATTTGAGTGGAGCTGAGTATTTCAAAAAGAAAGATCCAAAGAGTGGGTATTATTAGATTCATATCAAAGAAGGTGATGAGTGGAAGACTAATTTCAAGACAACTGAAGGATTGTATGAGTGGTTAGTCATGCATTTTGGGCTAACCAATGCACCAAACACTTTCATGAGGCTCATGAATGAGGTATTGAAGGAGTTTTTGGGTATGTTTTTTATTGTTTACCTAGATGATATTTTGATCTTTAGTAAGACATTGGAGGACCAATTGATCCATATTTTCAAGGTGTTTGATAGGTTGAAGGAAGAAAAGTTGTTGATAAAACTGAAGAAGTGTAGTTTTGTAAAGGAGTTGGTGTACCTGGGGTTTGTAGTTTTAGTAGAAGGTCTAAAAATGGACCCAGAGAAAGTGAAGGCTATCCTTGAATGACCTACTCCAAGGAGTGCAATAGAGGTAAGATCTTTTCATGGACTAGCTAGTTTTTATGGAAAGTTCATAAGATGTTTTAGCAGTATTTGTGTACCTCTGACTAAAACAATGAGACCCCTAACTGAAACAATGAGAAGGGATAGGAAACAATTTAAGTGGATTGTAGGGATAGATAAGAGCTTTAATATATTGAAATAGAAAGTTACTAAGTAGCATATTTTAGCACTTCCTGATTTTGACAAGGTATTTCAAGTAGACTATGATGCTAGTGGTATTGTAATAGCAATTTTTATGAGCCAATAAGGTGGATCTATTGCTTACTTTAGTGAGAAATTGAATGATTCCAAAATAAAATATTTGATTTATGATCAAGAATTTTATGTTATAGTTCAAGCATTGAAGAAGTGGAAACACTATCTTCTTCCTAAGGATTTTGTTTTTTATACTGACCATCAAGCTTTGTAATATTTAAATAGTCAAGGAAAATTGAGCCAAAGGCATTTGAAGTGGGTTGATTTTTTGTAGAGTTATACATTTTTTTGAAACATAGGAGTGGGAAGTCTAATAGAGTTGCACATGCTCTTAGTAGAAGACAACTTTTTCTGATAGAAATGTAGATAGAGGTGGTTGGGTTCATGGAACTTAGTACTTTGTATCCAAATGATCCTAATTTTGGTGAAGCATGGAAGGCTTGTACATAACCTATTACACTTGATAGGATAAAGTGTTTGGATTTGGATAGTATGTTGTTGAAAAAAAACTAGGTATGCATTCCTAGAAGTTCAATGAGAGAGAATTTGATCAAGGAGAAGCATGGTGGAGGATTGGTTGGACATTTTGGTAGAGATAAAACCATAACTTTGGTTGTTAAGAATTATTATTGACCATAGCTATAACATGATATCTAAAATTTTGTACAAAGTTACATAGTATGTCAGATGGCAAAAGTAGTGAAGTAGCATACAGGGTTCTATTAGCCATTACTTATACCATAGAAGCCATGGGAGGATTTCAACATGGATTTTGTTCTTGGCTTATTGAGGACTTAGCATGGGCAAGATTCTATTTTTGTGGTGGTTGATAGGTTTTCAAACATGGCACATTTTTTTCCTTGCAAGAAGACTAGTGAGACTACATGATTTGCCAAAGAGTATAGTTTTAGATTGAGATACCAAATTTGTTGGGTATTTCTAGCATATATTGTGGAAGAATTTGAAGATAGATTTGAAGTTTAGTTCATCACATCATCCACAAACTAATGGATAGAAAAAAGTTGTGAATCATAGTTTGAGAAACTTGTTGAGATGTTTGGTTGGAGACAAGCCAAAAGGACGGGATCTAATTTTACCATAGGCAAAATTTGCATATAATAGTTCTATGAATAGGAGTACTGGTAAATCACCATTCTAGATTGTATATGTGAGTAGTCTTAGAAATACTTCTAAATTGAGGCAATTAGATAAAGGAGAGATAAGTAGTACTGAAGAAAAAGATTTTGTTGAACATTTGAAGAACATCCATGAGGAGGTGAGGAAGCACATAATAAAGATGAATACATAGTATAAGGCTAAGGTAGATGTGAAAAGGAAGTACAAGGAATTTCAAATTAGAGATGAAGTCATGGTTCATTTGAGAAAGGAGCATGTTTTCTAGGGGGTACATATAATAAGCTAAATATGAAGAAGTTTGGACTATGCAAGATAGTGAAATGGCATGATTCTGGAAATGCTTATGAAATGGAGTTGCTTGCTAAATTGAATATTTCACTAGAATTTAATATTTTAGATTTGATAGATTATTATGAAGGAGGTGATGAAGATGGAGTTGTAGAAGCATAGTGGATTATTCTAGTGGCTAGTTTGACTACAACAGAAATTGAGGAGATATTGGACAGTCATGTCAACAAAAGTAAAAGAAAAAAAGCTTATGAAGAATACCTAGTCAAATGGAAAGCGAGGCTACTTGAGGATTCATCATGGCTAGCAAAGGAGGAGGTTAACCATCTTGGTTTTCCTTTGAACACCTAAGATGTGATGGGGTCACTTCTCAAATTACCATGGGTGTCTGATGCAAGAGCATCCTGGGTGTAATAGCAATCTTGCATCACCCAAAAATATTTTTATTTCAGTATTTTTCTATTTTAATAAGGACTAGTAGATAGGGGGGTTGCCATTTCTAGGTAGTTTCTATTTTTAATAAGTTTTTCATATGAACTTGAAATGCTCTTATTTTCTATAGCAAGCTTCATTTTAGAGTGTAAGCCTACCATAAAAATCTCATTGCTCAAGCATAAGTATTGGAGAAGTTATTGCAGATTTTCAGTAGAAAAATTTGCATAAAAATCTTCAAGCTCATATTTGGAGGCCTTAGAGTGCTTGTATAAGGTCTGAAAACTCGACAAAAGGGAACTAGAGCTGTTGGGAGCCTATAGATTAGGAACTGGCATTTCTAAAAAGTGGTTATAATAGCCAATTGGAGCAAGGGTTAATGAGTTATGGCCTTTCAAAGTTGGCTACTTGAAATATCTTAGATAATTTTCAAAGATGTATTTGGCTGACTCTATATGTATTGTTAGGATTAGTTGGCTCTAGGTATTAAGTTTCAATATCTAGAACCTTCTCGGGTGGCATTAAATTGCCTATTTAAGAAAGGCTCAAACATTGTCTAGGATAGCTCTGGGTGATAGTTTGCAACTTGTCTTGTAGATTATTGTAATGAAAGTGCCCATGTGGGCTAGCATATTGTACTTATGAATTCAATAAGTTCACATTTGTGGTGCAAATAAGAAGTCCATATTTTGTTCACACATTTGTTTTTGTTACTTTGTTTATATAATGTGATTATGGTATTAAGGGGAGCACCCTTTATCAGTTGCATGAAAGATAATTATAGTAATGTAATCATAGTTCAACACATGTACACAAAGGGACTCATGGAAGAAAATGCAAAGGAAGAAACAAATGAGGTTATTATAATTAAATCTTGACAGTTGATCAAAGATCAATGATGGATATTCAAAACTATAGTGACCATTATAATATAAATTATACAAACTTGGCACCAAACAACAAAATATGAAGAAACAAAGATTTCTACAGGATTTACTAAAGTTTCAGAAAGATACATAGTCATCATATGTTTTCAAAAGTACCATGGATCCAAAATCATCAATAAAAAAGATGCCACTTGTTCATATCATTGGATAATTTCATATTTTAATTTCTATTTTTTGATTGTTGCTCTACCAAAATTGAGAGATCACAAAAAACTATAAATGTAATCTTATTCAAAAATACACAAGTTAGAAAACTTGATGGTGAATTGGCCTATGATTCCATTTACCCTATTTGCTTGTTATGTTAGTTGCCCATGCATAGATTAGTTCTGCATTAAGAGTTGAAAGAAAATCATATGAAATTCTATGGTAATCATATGCCATTTCATTTTGGTAATTATAGTGAAGGTTATTCCATTTACTTTCTTCATATATGGTTATGTTTCCTCCCTTGCTAGTTTCATAACATGTTAGATAGTTTCATTAGGAAATGAAAGATATATGTGTATGAATCTATTAGTTATTGGTTGGATTCTATTTTATTCAATGTTGATAGTGAAAGTCATTCCTTTTTTCTTAATATGCATATCTTCTTTATTCCTCTTCTATATTTAGATGATTAATCTACATTTAGAATAGAAGTAAGGGTTAGAAATATCAAGATAATCTATTACAGTCATTCCATTGAGTGTGATAAGTTATTCAAACCCATCTTGCTTGAATTGATTTTCCCCATAGAAAATATGGTTATCCTTTACTACTCTCAGGTTAAGAGCTTATATTGTCAAAACTTTTGATCTCATAAAAAATATTCATTGCATATGATTATAAATCATAGGGAGTTATACCTAGTAATTTAGAGGGTAATGATAGAATACATACACTGACCCATTTGTTGGTAAACATCCTTTTGTCTCTCCAAAACATTGGGTATCAAAGAGTTGGGTTATAAAATCTAATAGGAGGACAAATTATTAACCAACAATTTTTGGCAACTCTACTGGGGAGATTTAGATGAAAGATCTAAATTTTCTTTTACATTAATTTGCAATCTAATTCCATATATTTGAGTTGCAAGAAAGGAGTTGTGGTAGTGAGGTGTTTGGCATAAGAACTTGATACTAGGTTTATAGCCTCAACCTACTAAAGAGAAGAAGAAAATCCAAAGTTGAATATTGGTAAGTGTTGTCACTTAGGTTTGCACCCTTGTCCAAAGCCTATGCATGAGGACAACCTAGTGAAACATGGAAACAACCTCCAAGCTATGGGACTTGAACTATGAGGTTGAGTTTCCAGAGAAGGCCGGCTTCCTCTTACTATCAAGGTGCACCTAACTACTCTTGGAAAGGAAAAGGGAGAAGGGGATCATGAAACAAATCTACCTAGCCTGATCTAAAGAGGTGATGCACCAAAATAGAGTGTTCAGACCAATCTTTGCCCATATATGCACTATTGAACCAGAATGAAACTAAGGATATACACATTCAGACTTGCTTTGATCAAATAACCACATATAGATGAAGATGATCAAGATGAATGACACAAGGAAAGAAAGATTCACTTATATACCATTCACAAGCCAATAGAGATACAGTCATGCAGGTTATAAACTTTCACAAAATAATGGCGAAGGCAAAGAGTTCTTGCACTTTCATACCAATGGCTAAAGGAGATAAGATAGAGAATCATACAGTTCAGAGGCATAGGGGAATTTACACTAGAATTGCAAAGCAACAGCAGAGAAAAGCCAAAGAAAGGTCCCCTAAAAAAATCTACCAAAGTTTCCTTTATAATTTAGTCATAACTAAGATCTTTTCCAGCTGAAGTGACTTTACAGGTACCTGCCATTAAGTCCTGTAGAGGATAATCAAGGGGAAATATGATCTGGATGCAGATCTAGACACAATGATTTGGAACAAGACCCTAAGAAGACCAAAATTGTTTCATAACTATGCTCTGACCTGGTAGATGGATAAAAATATGGGTGGTGGAGTGTTCTTCTCATTCTGCATTCATTTCATGGTAGTTGGAATGGATCATGAAGATCAGATCGCGCAACAAAATCGATTACCTTCATTTTTTGGTTTGTGAATCAGTAGAGTCAGCAAGTCAACCTATTTCTATAAGCAAGATCGACCACATGGACTAATAGCCTCTTTTTATTTTTCCACCTCATAGAAGTCCTACATAGTTGACCATCTCTTTCATCACTAATTGCACCAACTCCTCCAACTCTAGCTGTGACGGTTACACTAACTGCCAGTCATTAACTATCAACCTTGGTCGGGCCTACAAGACACGTGTCACCAAGGTGCTATGTCACTATGGTTAAAATTCTCACAGTTCTCCATAGCAAGATAGTGCCCATCATTGATCTTTCTTAATTTGACAATCATGGAGACTCATCATATTTCATGCTTTGCTTTTCAACTTTTGGGTCTGCGAAACGCTGTCAGTACACCTGGTATCTACTTGGCATAAGTTGGCATCATCCTTGAGGTTCATGAGATAACATGGGCCCACCTGACACATGTCACTAAGGATGAGATGTACTATCACTTTCAAGAAGGGCAGGCCCATTATGTCATCTATGCCACACGTCATTGAGGCATTATATAGCTATGGGTATCTTTCATGCAACTCTCAATAGTGACATGATGTGAACCGTAGATCAAATTCACATCTACGGTGCTCAAACTCTTTGTAGGATTTCATACCTAGTTAATTGGATGGGCCAATAAGATCTACCTACGTACTCTAACCTATCTAATAGCTACTACAGAAGACAAGCCACCTATTCATCTTGCAACCCACAAGACAAAAATGGACCCACATGCCACATGTCACTGAAACACTATGTCGTTATGGTTAAAATTCTCGCAATTCTCCATAGTGAGATAGTGCCCAACATTGATTTAAACTGATCTAATAGCGAGCAAGATAGATCTGAATTCTCAATGCATAGCCAATAGGAGTTGGCCGTATGCCAAGTGTCTAACAAACCCCTGTCTGCGGCCTACCAAGGAAAGTAGGCCTCATACTCCATGCAGTTATACCTAGCCAATGAAAAGATGAATCCATCACCAACATGTCTGACAAATCCTCACTGATATCTGATAGGGCACACCTGGGACCCACCATACTTCCAAACCTTGCAATAGGATCACTTTCTGTCTAGGTGCTATGTCACTAATGGCAAGAAGCTCAAATTTTTTGATAGCACCATGGTGTCCACCATGGAACTGGCAAAACCCAACACCGAAGAAATAATCAAGGAAAAGGGGACCCACCTAACACGCAGCAGAAGGGCATTATGTCACTAACGTATCCACCATGCAACTTCCCATGGTGAGATAGCACCAACTATAGATATTCTTTAGATCTAACGATGGAAGACTTGCGGGCCATAGAACATATTATAAGGTTTGATTGAGTATTTAAAATAATATTAACTCTGCACACTAGTTGTTGGCAAGTAAAACATTTCAAATTTGAATCTTGGCAGGGCATAAAAAATGATAACATTTCTGGTGACTCACAGGGGATACGAGCCTTCTATGCATAAGACTAGTGGCCTAAAGCATCCATTGGGCTATAGAGTCAAAAAGATGTAGATCTTGTGCATTGTAAAACCCTAACCCTACTTCTAAGAGAAAAACCCAGAAATCTCTGTCTCTGCAACTGGAACCAAAGACCAAAACTCCCTGCAATCTTCAAAATTTCAAAAAACTTACTATCTCGCAGAGAGACAACCCTGTGCTCATGCACTTCTTGGAAAATAGGAAACAAAAAAAGAACAGAACTAAACTAACTATATACATGGAACCCAAAACCCTGTCAAAAACATGGCTTAAGGTAAATCCCATTGACTGGAATGGGCAGAATCTCACCATCAAGCCTGCTTAACTGGAAAGCATTGGTCTGCTTGCAACCGATAATTAGATAAGGACCACCCCACAATGCATCAAACTTTGAGTGTCTTCCTAGTTTTTCCCTATCTGCATCCCACTTCAAAACCAAATCTCCCTCCCTGAAGATCCTAACCCTAGCCTTATTGTCAAAACTCCTCTTCACCTGCTACTGGTGTACCTCTAGGGTCTGCAGGGCTTGATTTCTCTTTTCTTATAGCTCTTTCAGTTCTGTCATTCTCATTGTCATGGCATCATCCTCAATCAACTCTAGCTGATGAGCTAGTTCCAGGGCTGGGAACTCCAATGAAATTGGAAGCCTTGCTTCTCTACCATATACCAACACAAATGGTGAATTTCCCATTGATCTTTTCAACTTATAGTACAATCTTAAACCTCTTATGCCAACCCCTCTGATTATCCTCTATTGTCCTTTTCATGATCCTGATTAGGTTGTTGTTGGATGACTCGGCCAAACCATTACCCTAAGGATAGTAATTTGAGGATGTGCTCATATAGATATTATGATCCACTACCCATGCACAAATCTGAGCTCCAACAAAAGACTTGGCATTATCTAAAATAATGGTTGAAGGGGCACCAAACCTGGTCACAATTGCATCAAGGAACTTGACAACTGAAGATTCAGTGGCATCCTTCAATGCCACTACCTCTATCCATGTAGTAAAGTAATCTATAGTAGCTAAAATCCATTTGTGACTAGAACTGGAAGGAGGATTGATAGGGCCTATGAAATCCAACCCCCACTGAGCAAAAGGTTGATCCACCTCGATAGATGGAGGGGAAGAGCTACAAGTCTTTGTTTTCTAGAGAAGAAGGCACATTTATCACACTTTCTTACATACTTATGACAGTCATGGAATAGAGATGGCCAGTAATAACCAACCCTCATGATCTTCATTGTAGTTGTTCTAGCTGAGAAGTGGCCACCATCAGGACCATCATGAAGTTCTTTGATCATTCTTTCAGCCTGGTATATATCAATGCACCTTAATAGGGCTCCATTAAAATCTCTTCTAAAAAGGATATCATCAACTATGACATAAGGAATTGACTATAGCCTATACCGTCTCATTTTATCTTTGTCTAATCCTTGAGGGTATCCATTCCCTAATAAGAAATCCTTCATGCCATCCATCCAATTCCTTGGGCCATCATTTCTTGCTTCTTGTTCTTCTATTAATACCATGACAACATCTTCATTAGGCTCTTGAGATGATAACATTTGCTTACATAATCCCTTACCTCTTACCAG
Organism: Cupressus sempervirens; assembly: GCA_028749045.1. Classification (NCBI taxonomy): domain Eukaryota; kingdom Viridiplantae; phylum Streptophyta; class Pinopsida; order Cupressales; family Cupressaceae; genus Cupressus; species Cupressus sempervirens. The sequence continues at coordinate 849,191,163 of CM053786.1, read as the reverse complement.
CTTAGTGACCTAGATATTGACATCATACTCCATTACTCTTGTAATCCAACCAACCCTTTTCTCACTAATATCTTTGCTTAAAAGGAAATCCTTCACATTGGTATGGGGTACTAACAAATGAATCTTGTTATGGGACAGGAGGTGTCCGAATTTCCTTAAAGCTCTGATGACTACAAGGGCTTACTTCTCTACATAACTGTGCCTATATTCATACTCCTTAAGCCCTTCACTAAAGAAAGCTATGGGCTATTCTTCATTCTTGTCATTTTTTTGAGTCAAGACATCAGAAATGCTTGACTCACCACCTAAGGTATAAAGAATGAGATCCTTCTCAAATTTTGGGTTTATGAGAGTAGGGGATGAGGCTATGGATGTCTTGATCTCTTCAAAACTTTCCTTCCCTTCCTTGGTCCATGCAAAGACCATGCCTTTCCTGATCATAGCTATAAGAGGTTTCACCATGTAGCAAGATTTGGGATAAATCTTCTCACAAAATTTATCCTGCCTAGGAAACTTTGTAGCCCTTTCTTATGTTTAGGAAGAGGGAGAGCAAGTATTGCTTTTGTTCTCTCTGGCTCAATGGTTAAGCCATCCTTAGATACAATATGCCCTAATAATTTTCCTTGGTTAGTAGCAAAGACACACTTGCTTGGGTTTAGGGAAACCCCAAACTCTCTACATCTTAAGAATACCTATCTGAGATGATGAAAATGATCATCTACATCCTTTGAATACATAGTGATATCATCAAGGTAAACTAAGACAAACTTGTCAATCAATTTCTTGAAGGCCATCTCCATTACCTTCTAAAATGTAGCACCTGCATTGGTTAGCCCAAATGGCATCTTACAAAAAGCATAGGTACCCCATTTAGTGGTAAATGCAGTCTTGTACCTATCAGACTCTTTAACCAGCACTTGATTGTAACCAGAGAATCCATCAAGAAATGAGAATCTCTTTGAACCACTAACCTTGGACAAAATTTTCTCCATAGAAAGAAGGGGATGGCGATCTTTAAGGGAAGCTTGGTTAAGGTCCCTAAAGTGCACACACAATCTAATTTCACCATTCTTCTTCCTAACAGGAACAAGGTTTGCTACCCATGATGAGTGCTTGATAGGGAAAATTATATTGGCCTCAATCAACTTGGATAGATCTTTTCTCATTAATGGTTCAATCTTGGGATTCACTGGTCTTTGTTTTTGTCTTACTAGTTTTGCATCATCGACTAAATCTATGGTATGCTGAAATAACCTTGGGTCAAAACCCTTTAAGTCATCATATGTCCAAGCAAATATATCATTAAATTCCTGACATAGATGAATAAAATTTTCTTGTTCAATTTTAGAACATACCTTCCCCATGTTTAAGGATTTTCCATCAGCAACCATGACTGGAGTATGATCACCCTCATCAGTAGCTAGGTTCATGGCCCTACCCTTTGCTTGATCATTAGGATTAAAAACACTCTCTAAAGTAATGAGAACTTTAGGTAGCTTGTTAGAACTAAGATGAATGATTTGATCACCATATTGATCTTGCAGTCTTGACTAATTTCTCTCTAAAAATTTTGCCTCATTTTGCAAGAAGTTGACAATTTTCTCATCAGACTCAAATACTTGCCAGTGGGTGTTGTTGTAAAGGATGGCAGGCCTTAGTACCACTCTAATTTGTTGCTTCTTCTCCTCCTCAAGATTACCTAGCACATCATAAGATGCACCTATTGATGCAAGTCTATCAGCAACTCTATTTTCTTTTCTAGGGATGCTTTGGATGTTAAATGCATTGAAACCCTCAAGAAAATCCCAAACTCTATGTTTATAAGACTTGAGCAAACCATTTTTGGCAATATTCTAATTTCTCACTTGATTAACCACCAACTCACTGTCTCCATAGACCCTTAAGGCTTGAATTCCTCTTTTTCGAGGAAGTAAGAGACCTTGGATCAAGGATTCATACTCGGCCACATTATTGGTGCAACTGAATTGGAGCCTAAAGGAGAAGTAATACCTTTTTTGTGCAGGAGAAATTAACATTACACCAGCTCCTAATCCATTTTTATTCCTTGATCCATCAAAGTACATACTCCATATCCCACTTTCATCTTCTTTAGCATCCACAAGATTGGGAACCAAGGCATCCTTTTCCAATATAGAATATGTATTGAGACCTGTCTCAAGGATCTCTGACATAAGGTCAAATTGATATGTGTCAGGCCACTCATCCAAGAAGAAATTAGGTATCTCTACTAGGGGAGTGGTGGGCTCCTTCACTATTTCATTCTCATCCATCTCTAGAATAGGGAAATTCATGTTGATGGGGTTAGGGGTGTAAGATTCAATATGATGGAGGGCTTGAGGCTCTGCTCGAATTGAAGCATTAGCTCCATATCTGGTTTTAAAAGACATATATGACCAATCAGAAGATATGAAATCACCTATTTGGGTAGTAAAGTCTCTTGACAGATAGATGGCAAAATATGGCTTGACTTTAGCAATAGAGATATCTTGGGTTACAGTACAACCAGGGCATGCATGTAGGGCCATCTCCACATTCCTAAGGATCCCTACAGTCTTGACAGTACTACCATCCAACTATAATATATCCCTAACAATGGGCTCATATTTCATTCCCAAAGCATTAGCAACACACCTAGGCATCACTGAACTACTAGCCCCTAAATCAATCATACAATTATGGACTAGTTTGCCTCCTATAATGAGGGAAACATAGAATGGAGGAGGTCTAACCCTTTTACTTGTTTCTTCCTCCCTTGATGGTTGTACTAGGCTTGTGGTACTTTCCATGCTAGGTGTCTGATCCTTTGGTTCAATTCTTTCTAACTCTTCCTGCAACAACCTCCTTTGCATTGGTATAGTAGCAACAACATCCCACATGGAGATATTCACATTTTCCTTCTTCATTTTCTCTACCACACTAAATGGCATAGCAGGTGTTATGGTAGAAACCTTGGAGGCTACAACTGTATGAGGTTGTGATGGGATGGCCTGAGGATTACTTGTATCATTTCTACCATGGTTTTGCCTTTGCTACTGAAAAGCACTTGATTAATTATTTTCTACTTGCTCATGAGGTAATATATTCAAAGTTGAGGCCTGATTAGGAGGAGGAGGGACAACATCTTCCATAGCTCTTTTTTTGCTTCTAGTGTTATGAACAATGGAATCCTACTTTACATTACAATGCTCCTCCATCTGATGATTCATAAAAAAGAAATCACCCTGTCTTTGCATATCTGAGGCATCCTTAAATTGGTCCTCCTTGTATCCTTGTTTTTCTGTAGGTTCTTGGACTATCAAGGCCAAATAAGATTCAGCCTTTTGACACAGACAATAGGCATAGGAGTAGTTACAAGAGGGACAAAAATCTTGATCTTGAGCCATATTGTTTTGATGGACTATGGCCCTATTTTGGTTTACATTTGACATTGAAACCTAGCCACCTTGCCTACCTTGATCAAAAGAATGGTTCCAATGATTAGGATTTGGAGGCCTACCACTATTCGGAGTTTGATAGTGCAATTGATGAGGCTTACTACCTTGAGCTTGCTATCTTTCTAAAGTCACCACTTTGTTGCTCACTTTTTGCATCATAGAGAAATTATCCTCCAGCCTCCTTCCTTGGTCTTGTAACTTGTTCCCTTGATCCTGCAATCTTTTATCAAGGTTCTCGTCTCTTTTGTCCATGTTCTGCATCATCTCCTTGATCTCATCTATCCCATGCAAGGACATGGAAGCTTGAGGGACTGGAGTAAGGAATTGTGATATAGAAGTTGTGGGAAGGGGAGCCATTGCTGGTTGATGATTTGGAACATTAGGGAAGAAATGCATAGGAGGCCTTGGAGCTAACTTATCTCCTTGTATCAAGATGTTTGCCACCCTTATTGCTATGTCATAAGCGTTAGGCAAGGTATCTCCTCCCATAGTTTGGATTGTAGTGGCAATATCACTATTAAAAGCTCTAAGGTAATGCAAGAAGGCATTACCAGGGGTAGGCTTCACTGAAGTGGGTATTCTATCCCATGTCTTTTGGAATCTATAGTTAAAATAAGTCATACATTCATGGGGGGCTCTTTTTATAGTAGTCAACTACTCTTAAAGTGACAAATAGTCACTCCTATCCTCAAAATGTTTGCACAATCCTACTCCTAATCTATCCCAATCTGTTATAGAACCATGAGCTAAACCTCTATACCATTGTAGTGCTTTTCCTTTCAAGGATGAGGCTAGGAGCCTAACTACAACATCATCCTCTGTAATGCCATGGATATTGTAGACATTTGAAACCTCTTGAATGTGTTCTGAGGGGGAGATAGAAGTTTCACCAGTAAATTTTGGTATACTTTTGAGTGCAGCTACTGGTATGTCATGTCTTTGGGCTAACAAGAGAGGGCTCCCACCATTAAAGGTGGCAAAATTATGAGCTCTAGGCAATGCCATATAGACAAGTGATCTATTGATACATGTTGATAGTAGTCTAGGTTGAGATCTAACAACAGGAGGAGTAGAGATAGATCTTGCAGGAGTATTTGTTACTATTGCACTCCTAACTGGTGATAAGGATATTCTAGTCTTCCTTCTTCTAGGGTTTGAAAGTGAAAGCTGTTGGTATTGAAAATTACCTCTAGAAGATGTCCTTGTCTCAGCTCTGGGCATGAATCACTGCAACTTTGGTCTAGAACCAGCTATGTGTTTGAAACTCAGAGTCGCCAAGTACTTTGAAGAATGAGCCTCTTGAAGGCTTAAACATCGAAGCCAGTACTATCTCTTTAGTATTAATCTTGAAATCTTCCCTTTTGACACTAGTAGACTTGAAAATTTTGAAATGAGTCTCACTGAGCATGCCAAAAACTATTTTCACTTAGGTTTGTACCCTTGTCCAAAGCCTATGCATGAGGACAACCTAGTGAAACATGGAAACAACCTCCAAGCTGTGGGACTTGAATTGTGAGGTTGAGTCTCCGGAGAATTTCAGCTTCCTCTTACTATCGGGGTGCACCTAACTACTCTTGGAAAGGAAAAGGGAGAAGGGGAGCATGAAACAAATCTACCTAGCCTAATCTAAAGAGGCGATGCACTAAAATAGAGTGTTCAGACCAATCTTTGTGCATATATGCACTATTGAACTAGAATGAAACTAAGGATATACACATTCAGACTTGCTTTGATCAAATAACCACATGCAAATGAAGATGATCAAGATGAATGACACAAGGAAAGAGAGATTCACTTATATACCATTCACAAGCCAACAAAGATACAGTCATGCAGGTTATAGACTTTCACAAAACAATGATGAAGGCAAAGAGTTCTTGCACTTTCATACTAATGGTTGAAGGAGATAGGATAGAGAATCATACAGTTTAGAGGCATAGGGGAATTTACACTGGAATTGCAAAGCAACAGCAAAGAAAAGCCAGAGAAAGGTCCCCTAAAAAAATCTACCAAAGTTGCCTTTATAATTCAAGCATAATTGAGATCTTTTCTAGTTGAAGTGACTTTGTAGCTATCTGCCATTAAGTCTTGTAGAGGACAATCAAGGGGAAATCTAATCTGGATGTGGATCCAGACATAATGATTTGGAGTAGGGCCCTAAGAAGATTGAAACGATGCCATAACTACGCTCTGACCCAGTAGATGGATCAAAAGATGGGTGGTGGAGTGTTCTTGTTCTACATTCATTTCATGGTAGTTGGAATCAATCATGAAGATCAGATCGCACAACAAAATTGATTACCTTCATTTTTTGGTTTATGAATCAGCAGAGTCAGCAAGTCAACCTATTTCTATAAGTAGAATGGACCATATGGACCAATAGCCTCTTTTTATTTTGCCACCTCATGAAAGTCCTACATAGTTGACCATCTCTTTCATCACTAAATGTGCCAACTCCTCAAACTCTAGCTACAACAATTACACTAACTGCCAACTATTAACTGTCAACCTTGGCCGAGCCCGCAAGACACATGTCATCAAGGCACTATGTCACTATGGTTAAAATTCTCACAATTTTCCATAGCGAGATAGTGCCCATCATTGATCTTTCTTAATCTGACAATCATTGAGACTTGTCATATTTCATGCTTTTCTTTTCAACTTTTGGGTTTGTGAAATGTTGTCAGCACACCTAGTATCTACCTGGCATAACCTAGCATCATCCTTGAGGTTCATGAGATAACACGGGCCCACCTAACACATGTCACTGAGGATGAGATGTACTATCACTTTGAAGAAGTGCGGGCCCATTATGTTATCTATGCCACGTGTCGCTGAGGCATTATTTCTCTATGGGTATCTATCGTACAACTCTCCATAGTGACATGACACCAACCATGGATCAAATTCACATCTACGATGCTCAAACTCTTTGCAGGATTGCATACCTAGTTAATTGGATGGGCTAATAAGATCCACCTACGTACTCTAACCTGTCTGACAGCTGCCACGGAAGACAAGCCACATGTTCATCCTGCAGCCCACAAGATGAAAATGGACCCACATGCCACGCGTCACCAAGGTGCTATGTCACTATGGTTAAAATTCTCACAATTATCCATAGCGAGATAGCACCCATCGTTGATCTAAACTGATCTAACAAGGAGTAAGATAGATCTTACTTCTTAGTGCATAGCCAATAGGAGCTGGCCATGTGCCAAGTGTGTGATGAACCCCTGTCTGCGGCCTGCCAAGGAAAGTAGGACCCATACTCCATGCAGTTATACTTAGCCAATGAAAAGATGAATCCATCACCAACATGTCTAACAAATCCTCACTGATATCTAACAGGGCACACCTAGGACCCACTGTACTTCCAAACCTTGCTACAAGATCACTTTTTGTCTGGGCACTATGTCACTAATGGCAAGAAGCTCAAATTTTTTGATAATGCCATGGCACCCACCATGGAATTGGCAAAACTTGGCACCGGAGAAACAATCGAGGAAAAGGGGACCCACCTGACATGTAGCAGAAGGGCGCTATGTCACTAACGTATCCACTGTGAAACTTCCCATGGCAAGATAGTGCCAACCGTAGATATTCTTTAGATCTGATGATGGAATACTTGCGGGCCGCAAAACATATTACAAGGTTTGATCAAGTATTTAAAATAATATTAACTCTGCACACTAGCCATTGGCGGGTAAAACATTTGAAATTTGAATCTTGGCGAGGCATAAAAAATGATAACAGTAAGATAAATTTAAAACACTCTTTTATTTGATACATCTTGGATCCTAGATATAGAAAATGTTTAAAGAAGAAATGAAAGATTGATCCAATAAACAAAGAGCTCAAGAAGGCTAATTTTCCTATCCTAGAAGACCTTTGCAGAAGAGGAAGAGCACATGCAAGGGAATCTATGACCAAGCAACTCAAAGATACTCTCCCTGTCTACAATTGTTCCTCCTAATAGAACATAGAGAAGTCAATCTTCTTCTCCTCCTATTGCTAGGACTTCTGTTCCTACTTCTTTTGATGCTTTGTTGTTGATTGGTCCAACACTTCCACTTTCTGCTACTTTTTAGACAAACCATAATATTATATCAGTAGCTATGGCATAACCATGGGGAAATGTTATTGGTCTTCTTTCCCTTGTAGCTAATAATTATTTTCCAAGAGCATTAAGGTAGAACTTTCCAAAATTTAATGGTGATGGTACCATCTCTACAAAGAAAAACCTAAGTGATTTCCATAAGGCTTGTGGTGTAGTAAATTCCCAACATGAGGATGTGGCTGTTAGAATGTTTATTGATACACTTGTAGGCAATGTTGATGATTGGTTTTAAGACCTACCTACAAGATGCATCATAGATTGGGATACTATGAAACAAATGTTTGAGGAACATCATAGAAGTACAGAGGACACACAAGTATTATTGTTGCAATTAGCATAGATAAAGAGAGAACTATTAGTTTCTATGAGAGATTTTAATGCAAGATTTAATAAAATCATCAAAATAATACCTACTACAAGTGCACCTACAAATTATAATAAGAAGACTTTCAACATTAGTTCTATGCCTCCTAATTAGGGATATCAAATTAGAAGAGCAAATGTAGAAAACTTGCAAGCTTCCCAAACACTAGTTGTGGAGATGGAGGATAACATGATAGCCTCTAGCAAGTGGAAAATGGAATTCCAATATGGAACCATGAGGAATATAGATAGTACTTCTTACAATACAGAGACTACACTTCAAATATTGTCTAATGAGCTCATTTCTTTGAAGAAACAAATTAAGAGGCCTGCTCAATCTTTTCATCAACCTCATCAAGAAGTTTATAGAAACCCAAATAGAGGTAAAGCATTGCAAATACCGCCTATTCAACAAAGATTAGCAATTGAAGGTTCCCCCAAAAGACAAAATATGTGTGTTTTTCATCTAAGGGAAGATCATGATGGAGATACTTGTGCTGATATGATCACATATAGGTAGATGGTGGATAACAAGCAATAAACAATTGAATATCCTAAAAGTGAGGATGATCATGCTCCTTGTGACAACTCTAAAAATTATTTCTTGGAGTATGAATCACATTCAAAAGTAGGAGGTGATTGTTTTGCAACTATAGAAGGACCTTAGCTAATAGTAATGACCAGAGGTCAGAAGAATAGAAATCAGACTAACAATTTCATTCCTGTCAATCGTAATGCACCATCAAACAAAGATGATAAACATAGCAGCATAGTAACTTCAACTACAAAAAAGGAGCACAAAGGTAAGTCGGTTAATTCCTTTGACATCATACAATACTATGAAGAGGTAAGAATCCAAATATCTCCATTAGAGTACTTGAAGTCTAATCCCAATCAATTGCAAATCTTTGTTGAGCATTGTAATAATAAGGATGTGGATCGTGTTCATACTAATGCTAATGTTGATCATCACAATAAAGCTAGAACTAGTGGAACTTCTTTGATTGATGAAGATTTTTCACTCCCTAAGTTATTTAAAGAACAAGAACCTCTTGTCTTAGCCACATGTCTAAATGAAAAACTAGATCCCTTCTACATTTCCTTGTTCATAAATGGAAATAGATTGAGTAATTGTATCAAATTCAGGAGCCTCTGATAATGTAATGCCTACTTTTGTAGCAAAATCTTTAGGTATTCCATTGACTAAAACTTTTGGTAGATGTTATTCAATGGATGAAAAATAAGTTCCCCTACTTGGATAGATAAAAGATGCTCAATTTTCCCTTGTTACCTATCATTCCAAAAGGCTCAATCTCACTATTCTAGTGGTAGATATCCCTACAAGTTATGGCATGCTCTTAAGTAGAAATTTTTGCAAAGACATGGGGGATGAAATAAAAGTAGACTGGTCTTGTGTCACTGTCCAAGTTGGAGATAAAAAGGTGAAGTTAGAACCATAAGAAAAGGAAAAATTCACTATCCTAAAATCAAATGATTCTAGGTCTCAAATATTGTACCATGAAATATAGTTTGGTAATTATATGGTGTTCTCTAACACCTTTGATATTTCAAAAGAATCAAAACAAACTAAAGGTGATTAGTTGTGGACTCTAGAGCTTGATGACAATTGTGCTAATGTTGGTTTAGGTCCAGAGGTAGTGTCGGCATCACCTAGTGGGGAAATAAATTGCTTGTCATATAAGTTGGTGATACAGGAAAAGGGTTAATAACTAGGGCCAAAGGCTCACCCAGCTATCTAAATCACCTTGCAAGAGTTAACACAACAAAAGAAAACACAAGGAACAACAACCAAAGGAGGAAGAAGAGTGAAATAATTTTATTGATTCATCAAAACATCTTCATACATGCCCATCTATAAGGCCTTCTATGTTATGGCCAATTACAAATAGATTCAAATCAAGACCAACCAACTTCTATTTTGCATCTTCTACCTGATCCTCTAAGTTCTCTCCCTCATCTCTCACTACTCCCTTGACTTGACCCTAAACTCAAACCTAGACCTCTTTGAATACTAGCTAAAATGGCTTACAAAAGATTCTAGAATAAGGAAAGCCACAAGTTGGCCCATAACAGATATTAGCCACCTATACAAAAATTAAATGCAAGCAAAGTTGGCCCAAACTAGAACTAGACATAGATAATTTAGAAAATGAAGACTTCATAGAAACTGGCACTTCACACTAACATGATCTCGACATCCAAAGGATTCACTTACTAGCAACTACAAACTCGACACCCAAAGGAATACTCAACACCAACAGGAACTCGACACCCAAAGGAAATCACTTGACACCAACAGGAACTAGGCACCCAAAGGAAATCACTCAACACCCAAAGGTAAATCACGTAGGATCAATAAAAACTCAACACCCAAAGGAATACTTGGCACCAACAAGAACTCAAGACCCAAAGGATCACTCAGCACCAATAGGAAGATAGAGCAAAAGTGCAGGTTTCCAAGGAAACCTAGGATGCTCTTGCATCAAACAACCATGGTTGGAGAAATGATTCTCCTAAATCATGCAAGTGTCACAACCTACGCTGAATCCAACTTAGATTGAGAAATCAATGTAGCATCTTCAATTGGTCTATTATTCCACTTCACCAAATACTCATAGTAATATTTTCCTCTTGTGCTCTTGCCAACTCTCTAATCCAATATTTGTTCAACTTCTTCAATCTACTTCTTAGGATAATCCTCTAATACAAAAACTTCATCATTTGACTCATGATACTTATAGATATCAAAAATATTGAATATAGGAGATATATCCATGTCATCAAGTAACTCAACTTCATAAGAATTACCACTATCAAACTTCTTCAAGATCTTACAAGGTCCAAATTTCTTCATCTTCAGCTTACTGTATGTTGCAACTGGGAATCTTCCTTTCTTCAAATGAACCATCACCTCATTACCAACTTGAAAATCATGGTGTCTTTTAGACTAATTAGCATTCTCCTTATACTTCCAATTACTTTGTTCCAACCTTAACTTCACTTTCTTATGCAAAGACTCCATAAAATCAGCAAATTCTTCTCCTGTAGCACTTCTCTTTTCTTCACCAACAACATCTCTCAAATTTAATATACCTCTAGGATGAATTCTAGTAATAATCTCAAAAGGTGTCTTCCCTATACTCCTATTCATAGAATTATTATATGCAAATTCAGCTTGTGCCAATACCATCTCCCAATTACTTGGCTATTTCCCAACTAAACATCTTAGCAAATTACCCAAGCTTCTATTCACAACCTCTATCTATCCATCTATTTGTGGATGGAATGTAGAACTAAAATTCAATTCCATAACCATCTTCTTCCAAAAATTCTTCCAAAAGTAGCCAACAAACTTACTATCTCTATAAGAAATAATACTTCTTGGTAATCCATGCAATCTCACAATCTCTTTAAAGAAAAGTTTAGCAACATGCTCAGCATCTAATGTCTTCTTAAATGGTATGAAATGAGCCATCTTAGAAAATCTATCCACTACAACAAATATGGAATCATACTCTTTCACTATCTTAGGCAATCCAAGAACAAAATCCATACTGATGTCAATCCAAGTTTTCTCAAGAACAGAAATAGGTGTATATAAACCAGTATTTTGACTCACTCCTTTTGCAACTTGATAAAATCCACAACTCTTTAGAAATTTCTTAACATCATTATACATTTGTAGCCAATAATACTTCTCTTTTAGCAAACACAATGTCTTTCCAATTCCAAAATGTCCAGCCAATTCACCACTATGCTTTTCCTTAATCAAGTTAGAGCTTATAGAACTTCTAGGAATACACAACTAAATACCTTTGAAAAATATACCTTCTTGAATGAAATATTCATCATACTTACTTATGTGATCTATCAGAATTGGTACTCTACACTCTCTCCATGCCTCAAAAAAATTAGGATCAACATCATACAATTGTTCTATTTCATCAAAACCAAGAACTTCAACTTTCATTTCAGTCAACAAAGAATGTATTCTACTCAATGCATTAGCAACACGATTAGTAACTCCACTCTTATACTTAATAATAAATGTAAAACTCTGCAAGTACTCAACCTACTTCATATGTCTCTTATTAAATTTATGTTGACTTCCCAAGTATTATAAAGCTTTATGATCCATATACAACACAAACTTCTTAGGAATCAAATAATGTCTCAACTTCTTCAATGTTTGAGCAATGGCAAAAAAATATTGATCATACATAGAATTCTATAGGATTTGATGAAATCCAACTTCAAAGACACCCAAGATCACCTACATGCAATAACCTGTTAAAGGGAAGCCAAGGAAGGAAGAGCACGGACATGAGAGAAAAAGATATGCAAATAGAAGAAATTATGTATTTACAATATACAAAAAGTGATGTGAAATACAATGAGGGAGCTCAAATATAAAGAGCTCAAAGAATCATCTAGAACAAGCTAGAAGATGCTAGGAGATAAGTGTGACAACTAAGCATACATCTACATGAGGTGGAAAGTCCTCAAACAAGGTGAGAGGATAAGTATGACTTAGGAGAGAACAAACTCTCATATTGTCAACAACTTATAAAAAACTCCTAGACTACAACTAATAAATGAAATGCATTTACCTAAGTAAGCTTAACTAAATAGAATAAATATTTAGTAAATTAATTATTTACTCTAACACCCCCCCTTAAGTGCAACTTAGGGAAATGCCTTAAGCTCACAAAACTAAGATGAAATTTAGAATGGGTACTGTTATCAATTTTTATGCCCCGTCAAGGTTCAAACTTCAAATGTTTACCTGCCAACGACTAGTGTGCAGTGTTAATATTATTTTAAATACCTGATCAAACATTATAATATGTTCTTCAGCCTGCAAGTCTTCCATTGTCAAATCTAAAGAATATCTACGGCTGACGCTATCTCACCATGGGAAGTTACACAATGGATATGTTAGCACCATAGCAGCCTTCTGTCACGTGTCAGGTAGGTCCCCTTTTCCTCGATTGTTTCTCTGGTGTCGGGTTTTTCCAGTTCCATGGTGGGCACCATGGCGCTATCAACAAAATTGAGCTTCTCATTGTTAGTGACATAGTGCCCTTCTGTCGCATGTCTGGTGGGTCCTAGGTGTGCCCTGTCAGATAGTTGGCACGTGGCCAGTTCCTATTGGCTATGCACTAAGAATTCAGATCTATCTTGCTTGCTATTAGATCAGTTCAACTCAACAATGGGTGCTATCTCGCTATGGAGAACTGCGAGGATTTTAACCATAGTGACATAGTACCTCAGTGATGCATGGCATGTGGGTTTGTTTTCATCTTGTGGGCTGCAAGATGAACATGTGTCTTGTCTTCCATGACACATGTCAAATGGGTCAGAATACGATGGTATTTTTTCATTGGTCCATTCAGCTAGCTTGAGACATAGTTGTATAGTTTTTTGGACCACTGTAGATCTAAGGCAGATCTATGGTAGGCACTATCTCACTATGGAGAATTGCGAGAATTTTAAACATAGCGACATAGTACCCTTTCACCACGTTGACTAGGGGGCTAGGTCTCACCAAGGTATGTGTGCCAAGGATTTCTAGGTGTCATTCGAGTGTCATGTAGTTGCCGAGATGGCACTAGGTATGATGGGCCCAAGTAGGAACAAGCATAGTATTACGATGAGTCTTCACAATCATCAGATTTTAGAAAGATTGATGGTTGGCATTATCGCACTATTGAAAGTTGCACACTATATACCATAGCAACATAGCGCCTCAGTGACACATGCTAGATGGGCCTGTGTTATCTTGCAAACCTCAAGAATGATGCCAAGTTGTGCCAGGTAGATACCAGGTGTGTTAACAGTGTTTTACGGGCCCAAAAGTCAAAAAGCAAAGTGCAGAACAAGAAGAGTCTTCACGATCATCAGATTAAGAAAGACCAACAATGGGCGCTATCTTGCTATGGAGAATTGTGAGAATTTTAACCATAGAATCATAGCACCTTGGTGAAACATGTCTTGTGAGACCAGCCAAGGTTGATAGTTAATGGCTGGCAGTTAGTGTAACCATCGTAGCTGGAGTTTGAGGAGTTGGCACAACTAGTGATGAAAGAGATGGTCAACTATGTAGGACTTCCACAAGGTGGCAAAATAAAAAGAGGTTGTTGGTCCATGTGGTCCATCCTGCCTACAAAAATAGTTTGACTCACTGACTCTACTAATTCACAAACCAAAAAATGAAGGTAATCATTTTTGTTGTGCAATCTAATCTCCATGATTGATTCCAACTACCATGAAATGAATGCAAAATAAGAAGAACACTCCACCGCCCATCTTTTGATCCATCTACTGGGTTAGAGCACACTTATGGCATTATTTCTATCTTCTTAGGGCCCTATTCCAAATTATTGTCTTTGGATCTGCATCTAGATCAGATTTCACCTTGATTGTTCTCTATAGAACTTAATGGCAGGTAGCTACGAAGTCACTTCAGTTGGAAAAGATCTCAGTTATGCCTGAATTATAAAGGCAACTTTTGTAGATTTTGTTGAGGTCGAACCTTTCTCTAGCTTTTCTTTGCCATTGCTCTGCAATTCTAGTGTAAATTCCCTTGTGCCTTTGAACTGTATGATTTTCTATTTTATCTACTTCAGCCATTGGTATGAAAGTGCAAGAACTCTTTGCCTTTGCCATTGTTTTGTGAAAGTCTGTAATCTGCATGACTATGTCTTTGTTGGCTTGTGAATGGTATATAAGTGAATCTCTCTTTCCTTGTGACATTCATCTTGATCATCTTGATTTGCATAAGGTTATTTGATTAAAGAAAGTCTGAATGTGTATATCCTTAGTTTCATTCTGGTTCAATAGTGCATATATGGGCAGAGATTGGTCTGAACACTCTATTTTGGTGCATTGCCTCTTTAGATTAGGCTAGGTAGATTTGTTTCATGCTCTCCTTCTCCCTTTTCCCCTCCAAGAGTAGTTAGGTGCACCCTGATAGTAAGAGGAAGCTGGCCTTCTCCAGAGACTCAACCTCACAGTTCAAGTCCCACAGCTTGGAGGTTGCTTCCATGTTTCACTAGGTTGTCCTCATGCATAGGCTCTGGACAAGGGTGCAAACCTAAGTGACAATAGTTTTTGGCATGCCCGATGGGACTCATTTCAAAAAAATTCAAGTCTACTAGTGTCAAAAGGGAAGATTTCAAGATTAATACTAAAGAGATAGTACTGGCTTTGATGTTTAAGCCTTCAAGATGCTCATTCTTCAAAGTACTTGGTGACTCTAAGCTTTGAACACATATCTGGTTCCAGACCAAAGTTGCAGTGATTCATGTCTAGAGCTAAGACAAGGACATCTTCTAGAGATAATTTTCAATACCAAGAGCTTTCACTTTCAAACCCTAGAAGAAGGAAGACTAGAATATCCTTATCACCAATTAGGAGTGTAGTAGTACCAAATACTCCTACAAGATCTATCTCTACTCCTCCTGCTGTTAGATCTCGGCCTAGACTACCATCAGCACATATCAATAGATCACTTGTCTATATGGCATTTCCTAGAGCTCATACTTTTTCCACCTTTAATGTGGAGCCCTCTCTTGTCATCCCAAAGACATGACATACTAGTAGTTGCACTCAAAAGTATACCAGAATTTACTGGTGAAACTTCTACCTCCCCCTCAGAACACATTCAAGAGGTTGCAAATGTATGCAATATCCATGGCATTATAGAGGATGATGTTGTAGTTAGGCTCCTAGCCTCATCCTTGAAAGTAAAAGCACTACAATGGTATAGAGGTTTAGCTCATGGTTCTATAACAAATTGGGATGGATTAGGAGCAGGATTGTACAAACATTTTGAGGATAAGAGTGACTATTTGTCACTTTTAGAGTAGTTGAATACTATAAAAAGATCCCCCCATGAATCTATGACTAATTTTAACTATAGATTCCAAAAGACATGGGATATAATACCTACTTCAGTGAAGCCTACCCTTGGTAATGCCTTCTTGCATTACCTTAGAGCTTTTAATAGTGATATTGCCACTACAATCCAAACTATGGGAGGAGATACCTTGCCTAATGCTTATGAAATTGCAATAAGGGTGGAAAATATCTTGATACAAGGAGGTAAGTTAGCTCCAAGGCCTCCTATGCCTTTCTTCCCTGATGTTCCAAATCATCAACCAGCAATGGCTCCCCTTCCCACAACTTCTATATCACAATCCCTTACTCCAGTCCCTCAAGCTTCCACATCCTCATATGGGATAGATGAAATCAAGGAGAGGATGCAATCTATGATGCAGAACATGGAAAAAAGAGACAAGAACCTTGATAAAAGATTACAAGATCAAGAGAAGAACCTTGATAAAAGATTGTAGGATCAAGGGAGGAAGTTAGAAGACCAAGGAAGGAGGCTGGAGGATGATTTCTCTATGATGCAGAAAGTGAGCAACAAAGTGGTGACTTTAGAAAGACAGCAAGTTCAAGGTAGTAAGCCTCATCAATTGCAATATCAAACTTCAAATAGTGGTAGGCCTCCAAATCCTAATCATTAGAACCATTCTTTTGATCAGAGTAGACAGGGTGGCCAGTCTTCAACCTCAAATGTAAACCAAAGTAGGGCCATAGTCCATCAAAACAATATGGCTCAAGATCAAGATTTGTGTCCCTCCTATAACTACTCCTATGCCTATTGTATGTGTCAGAAGGCTAAATCTTATTTGGCCTTGATAGTCCAAGAACCTACAGCGAAACAAGGATACAAGGAGGACCAATTTAAGGATGCCTCAGATATGCAAAGATAGGGTGATTGCTCTTTTATGAATCATCAGATGGAGGAGCATTGTAATGTAAACCAGGATTCCATTGCTCATAACACTAGAAGCAAAAGAAGAGCTATGGAAGATGTTGTCCCTCCTCCTCCCAATCAGGCCTCAACTTCAAATGTTGTACCTCATGAGCAAGCAACAAATAATCAATCAAGTGTGTTTCAGCAGCAAAAGAAAAACCATGGCAAAAATGATACAAGTGACCCTCAGGCCATCCCATCACAACCTCATACAATTGCAGCCCCCAAGATTTCTACCAGAACACCTGCTATGCCATTTAGTGTGGTAGAGAAAATGAAGAAGACAAATTTGAATATCTACATGTGGGATTTGTTTCTACTATGCCAATGCAAAAAAGATTGCTGCAGGAAGAGTTAGAAAGAATTGAACCAAAGGATCAGACACCTAGCATGGAAAGTGCCACAAGCCTAGTACAACCATCAGTGAAGGAAGAAACAAGTAAAAGGGTTAGACCTCCTCCATTCTATGTTTCCCTAATTATAGGAGGCAAACTAGTCCATAATTGCATGATTGATTTAGGGGCCAATAGTTCAGTGATGCCTAGGTGTGTTGCCGATGCTTTGGGAATATGAGCCCATTGTTAGGGATGTATTACAATTGGATGGTAGTACTGTCAAGACTATAGGGATCCTCAGGAATGTGGAGATGGCCCTACATGCATGCCTTGGTTGTACTGTAACCCAAGATATCTCTATTGCTAAAGTCAAGCCATATTTTTCCATCTATCTATCAAGAGATTTTTTTACCCAAATAGGTGGTTTCATATCTTCCGATTGGTGATATATGTCTTTTAAAACTAGGTATGGAGATAATGCTCCAATCAGAGTAGAGCCTCAAGACCTCCATCATACTAAATCTTACACCCCCAACCCCATCAACATGAATTGCCCTATTCTAGAGATGGATGAGAATGACATAGTGAAGGAGCCCACCACTTCCCTAGCAGAGATACTTGATTTCTTCTTGGATGAGTGGGCTAACGCATATCAATTTGACCCAATGTTAGAGATCCTCAAGACAAGTCTTAGTACATATTGTATATTGGAAAAGGATGCCCTGGTTCCCAATCTTATGGATGCTAAAGAACATGAAAGTGGGATATGGAGTATGTACTTCGATGGATCAAGGAATAAAAATGGATCAGGAGCTGGTGTAATGTTAATTTCCCCTACACAAATAAGGTATTACTTCTCCTTTAGGCTCCAATTTAGTTGCACCAATAATGTGGCCGAGTATGAATCCTTGATCCAAGGTCTCTTACTTCCTTGGAAAAGAGGAATTCAAGCCTTAAGTGTCTATGGAGACAGTGAGTTGGTGGTTAATCAAGTGAGAAATCAGAATATTGCCAAAAATGGTTTGCTCAAGTCTTATAAACATAGAGTTTGGGATTTTCTTGAGGGTTTCAATGCATTTAACATCCAAGGCATCCCTAGAAAAGAAAATAGACATGCTGATAGATTTGCAGCAATAGGTGCATCTTATGATATGCCAGGGAATCTTGAGGAGGAGAAGAAGCAACAAATCAGAGTGGTAGTAAGGCCTGCCATCCCTAACAATAACAACTACTGGCAAGTGTTTGAGTCTGATGAGAAAATTGTCAACTTCTTGCAAAATGAGGCAGAATTTTTAGAGAGAAATCAGTCAAGATTACAAGATCAGTATGGTGATCAGATCATTCATCTCAGCTCTAACAAGTTGCCTAAAGGTCTCATTACTTTAGAGAGTGTTTTTAATCCTAATGATCAAGCAAAGGGTAGGGCCATGAACCTAGCTGCTGATGAGGGTGATCATACTCAAATCATGGTTGCTGATTGAAAATCCTTAAACATGGGGAAGGTATGTTTTGAAATTTAACAAGAAAATTTTATTCATCTATGTTAGGATTTTAATGATATATTTTTTTGGACATATGATGGCTTAAAAGGTTTTGACCCAAGGTTATTTCAGCATACCATAGATTTAGTTGATGATGCAAAACCAGTAAGACAAAAACAAAGACCAATGAATCCCAAGATTGAACCATTAATGAGAAAAGACCTATTCAAGTTGATTGAGGCCAATATAATTTTCCCTATCAAGCACTCATCATGGGTAGCAAACCTTGTCCCTGTTAGGAAGAAGAATGGGGAAATTAGATTGTGTGTAGACTTTAGGGACCTTAACCAAGCTTCCCTTAAAGATCACCATCCTCTTCCTTCTATGAAGCAAATTTTGTCCAAGGTTACTGGTTCAAAGATATTCTCATTTCTTGATGGACTCTCTGGTTACAAGCAAGTGCTGGTTAAAGAGTCTGATAGGTACACGACTGCATTTACCACTAAATGGGGTACCTATGCTTTTTGTAAGATGCCATTTGGGCTAACCAATGTAGGTGCTACATTTTAGAGGGCAATGGAGATGGCCTTCAAGAAATTGATTGACAAGTTTGTCTTAGTTTACCTTGATGATATCACTATGTATTCAAAGAATGTAGATGATCATTTTGATCATCTCAGATAGGTATTCCTAAGATGCAAATAGTTTGGGGTTTCCCTTAACCCAAGCAAGTGTGTCTTTGCTACTAACCAAGGAAAATTATTAGGGCACATTGTATCTAGATGGCTTAACCATTGATCCAGAGAGAACAAAAGCTATACTTGCTCTCCCTATTCCTAAACACAAGAAAGGGCTACAAAGTTTCCTAAGCAGGATAAATTTTGTGAGAAGATTTATCCCAAATCTTGCTACCATGGTGAAACCTCCTACATCTATGCATAGGAAAGGTATGGTCTTTGCATGGACCAAGGAAGGGAAGGAAATTTTTGAAGAGATCAAGATAGCCATAACCTCAGCGCCTACTCTCATAAACCCAAAATTTGAGAAGGATTTCATTCTTTATACCTTAGGTGGTGAGTCAAGCATTTCTACTATCTTGACTCAAACAAATGACAAGAATGAAGAACAGCCCATAGATTTCTTTACTGAAGGGCTTAAGGAGTATGAAGATAGGTATAGTTATGTAGAGAAGTAAGCCCTTGTAGTCATTAGAGCTTTAAGGAAATTCAGACACCTCCTATCCCATAACAAGATTCATTTGTTAGTACCCCATGTGAGTGTGAAGGGGGTCCTTTTGAGCAAAGATATTAGTGAGAAAAGAGCTGGTTGGATTACAAGAGTGATGGAGTATGATGTTGATATCAAGATCACTAAGCCGGTAAGAGGTAAAGGATTGTGTAAGCAGATGTTATCATCTCAAGAGCCTGATGAAGAAGTTGTCATGGTATTAACAAAAGAACAAGAAGCAAGAAGGGATGGCCCAAGGAATTGGATGGATGACATGAAGAATTTATTATTAGGGAATGAATACCCTCAAGGATTAGACAAAGATAAAAGGAGATAATATAGGCTACAGTCAATTCCTTATGTCATAGTTGATGATATAATGGAGCCCTATTAAGGTGCCTTGATATAAACTAGGCTGAAAGAATGATCAAGGAACTTCATGATGGCCTAATGGTGGCCACTTCTAAGCTAGAACAACTACAATGAAGATCATGAGGGCAGGTTATTACTAGCCATCTCTATTCCATGATTGTCATAAGTATGTAAGGAAGTGTGAAAATGTGCCTTCTTCTCTGGCAATCAGAGACTTGCAACTCTTCCCCTCCATCCTATCTAGGTAGATAAACCTTTTGCTTAGTGGAGGTTGGATTTCATAGGCCCTATTAATACTCCTTCTAGTTCTAGTCACAAATGGATTTTAGCTGCTACAAATTACTTTACTAGGTGGATAGAGGTAGTGGCATTGAAGGATGCCACCGAATCTTCAGTTATTGAGTTCCTTGATGGAATTGTGACTAGGTTTGGTGCCCCTTCAACCATTATTTTAGATAATGTCAAGTCTTTTTTTGGAGCTCAAATTTGTGCATGGGCAGTGGATCATAATATCTATATGAGCACATCCTCAAATTACTATCTTCAAGGTAATGGTTTGGTCGAGTCATCCAACAAGAACCTAATCAGGATCATGAAAAGGATAATAGAGGATAATCAGAGGTGTTGGCATAAAAGGATGAAGACTGCACTATGGGCTAATAGGATAACACCTAAAAGATCAATAGGGAATTCACCATTTGTGTTGGTATATGGTAGAGAAGCAAGGCTTCCAATTTCATTGGAGTACCTAGCCCTAGAACTAGCTCATCAGCAGGAGTTGATTAAGGATGATGCCATGACAGTGAGAATGGAAGAACTGATGGAGCTACAAGAAAAGAGAAATTAGGCCATGCAGACCCTAGAGGCACACCAACAGTAGGTGAAGAGGAGTTTTGACAAGAGGGCTAGGGTTAGGATCTTTAGGGAGGGAGATTTGGTTCTGAAGTGGGATGTAGATAGGGAAAAACTAGGAAGACACTCAAAGTTTGATGCATTATGGAGTGGTCCTTACCTAATTATCAGTTGCAAGGAGGCTAATTCTTTCTAGTTAAGCAGGCCTGATGGTGAGATTCTACCCATCCCAGTCAATGGGATTTACCTTAAGCCATGTTTCTGACAGGGTTTGGGGTTCCATGTATATAGTTAGTTTAGTTCTGTTCTTTTTTGTTCCCTATTTTCCAAGACATGCATGAGCACAGGGTTGTCTCTCTGTGAGATAGCAAGTTTTCAAAATTTTGAAGATTGCAGGGAGTTTTGGTCTCTCGTTCCAGTTGCAAATACGAAGATTTTTGGGTTTCTCTCTCAAAAGTAGGGTTAGGGTTTCACAATGCACAAGATCTACATCTTTTGAATCTATAGCCCAATGGATGCTTTAGGCCACTGGTCTTATGCATAGCGGGCTCACATCCCCTGTGACTCGCCAGAATGTTATCATTTTTTATGCCCCACCAAGATTTAAACTTCAAATGTTTACCTGCTAATGGCTAGTGTGCAACGTTAATGTCAGTTTAAATACCTGATCAAACATTATAATATGTTCTGTGGCCTACAAGTTTTCCATCCTCAGATCTATAGAATATCTATGGTTGGTGCTATCTCACCATGGGAAGTTGCATGGT
This sequence comes from Cupressus sempervirens, assembly GCA_028749045.1. Lineage (NCBI taxonomy): Eukaryota > Viridiplantae > Streptophyta > Pinopsida > Cupressales > Cupressaceae > Cupressus > Cupressus sempervirens. Next base: position 849,169,343 of record CM053786.1, on the reverse strand, counting down.
GGATACATTAGCACCATAGTGCCCTTCTGCCGCATGTCAGGTGGTTTGCCAGTTTCATGGTGGGTGCCATGGCACTATTAAAAAATCAGAGCTTCTCATCGTTAGTGACATAGCACCCTTCTGTTGCAAGTCTAGTGGGTCCCAGGTGTGTCTTGTTAGATATCAATGAGGATTCGTCAGACAGTTGGTACGTGGCCAGTTCCTATTAGCTATGTACTGAGAAGTCAGATCTATCTTGCTCACTGTTAGATCAGTTCAGATCAATGATGGGCGCTATCTCACTATGGAGAACTATGAGGATTTTAACCATAGAGACATACCACCTTAGTGACACATGGCATGTGGGTCCATTTTCATCTTGTGGGCTATAGGATGAATAGGTGGCTTGTCTTCTGTGACACATGTAAAATTGGTCAAAATATGGTGGCATTTTTTCATTGGTCCATTCAGCCATCTCAAGATGTAGTTGTACAATTTTGTGGACCACTGTAGATCTAAGGCAGATCTATGGCAGGTGTTATCTCACTATGGAGAACTGCAAGAATTTTAGCCATAGCGACATAGCGCCCTTTCACCATGTGGACCAAGGGGCTAGGTCTCGCCAAGGTATGTGTACCAAGGATTGCTAGGTGTCATTCAAGTGCAATACAATTGTCAAGATGGCACCAAGTATGATGGGCCCAGGTAGGAACAAGTGTAGTTTTACGATGAGTCTTCACGATATTCAGATTTTAGGAAAATTGATGGTTGGCATTATTGTACTATTGAAATTTGCACACTATATATCATAGCAACATAGCACCTCAGTGACACATGTCAGATAGGCTTGTGTTATCTTGCAAACCTCAAGGATGATGCCAGGTTGTGCCAGGTAGATACTCAGTGTGCTAACAACATTTTGTGAGCCCAAAAGTTGAAAAGAAAAGTGCAGAACACGATGAGTCTCCACAATCATCAGATTAAGAAAGATCAACGATGGGCACTATCTTGCTATGGAGAACTGTGAGAATTTTAAACATAGCAATATAGCACCTTGGTGACACATGTCTTGTGGGCTCAGCCAAGGTTGACAGTTAATGTAACCGTCACAGCTGGAGTTTGAGGAGTTGGTGCGGTTAGTGATGAAAGAGATGGTCAACTATGTAGGACTTCCGCGAGGTGGAAAAATAAAAAGAGGCTATTGGTCCATGTGGTCCATCCTACCTACAAAAATAGTTTGACTCGCTGACTCTACTGATTCAAAAACCAAAAAATGAAGGTAATCAATTTTGTTGTGCGATTTGATCTCCATGATCAATTCTAACTACCATGAAATGAATGCAGAATGAGAAGAACACTCCACCACCCATCTTTTGATCCATCTACCAGGTCAGAGCACAGTTATGGAACCATTTCTATCTTCTCAGGGGCCTATTCCAAATCATTGTGTCTGGATCCACATCTAGATTAGATTTTCCCTTGATTGTTCTCTGCAAAACTTAATGGCAGGTAGCTACGAAGTCACTTCAGTTGGAAAAGATCTCTGTTATGCCTGAACTATAAAGGAAACTTTTGTAGATTTTGTTGAAGTCAAACCTTTCTCTGGCTTTTCTCTACCATTTCTTTGTAATTCTAGTGTAAATTCCCCTATGCCTCTGAACTATATGATTCTCTATTTTATGTCCTTCAGCCATTGGTATGAAAGTGCAAGAACTCTTTGCCTTCGCCATTATTTTGTGAAAGTTTGTAATCTACATGACTGTATCTCTATTAGCTTGTGAATGGTATATAAGTGAATCTCTCTTTCCTTGTGAAATTCATCTTGATCATCTTGATTTGCATATGGTTATTTGATTAAAGCAAGTTTGAATATGTATATCCTTAGTTTCATACTAGTTCAATAGTGCATATATGGGTAGAGATTGGTCTAAACACTCTATTTTGGTCCATCACCTCTTTAGATTAGGCTAGGTATATTTGTTTCATGCTCTCCTTCTCCCTTTTCCCCTCCAAGATTAGTTAGGTGCACCCTGATGGTAAGAGGAAGTTGGCCTTCTCTGGAGACTCAACCTCACAGTTCAAGTCCCCTAGCTTGGAGGTTGTTTCCATGTTTCACTAGGTTGTCCTCATGCATAGGCTCTGGACAAGGGTGCAAACCTAAGTGACAATAGGTCCCAGCAACAAGGCCATGTTAGGTACCCATATACAATGCAAGAAGATGCAAGCTTTGAAAATGTGGAAAGAGAGAAAACCATGTGGGAAAAACCTTCCCCAAAAAATAGGTAAGAACCTAGTCAAGAACAGAAGAAACATCCAACTAGGGGAATGTCCCCTAAAATAGGAACAAGGAGTGATCATGAAGAGCATCACTAAATCATGAAGAAGCCCCAAAATTTTCCATCAGAAAGAAAATTTCTGATCTAAAGAACCTCCAAGGAAGAAGAAGGTACAAATCAAGCATGTCTATATGGTAGATGATCCATCTCTCTAAAATGCATAGGTAGCCAGCCACTCAATTGCCTTGTATATAGGATCAACCACTGAATACATAGCTCACATTAATAAACCATTGAACCATAGAAGCATTAGAACAATAGAACAATCCCTCCTTAATGAAGACAAGGTGAGATGACAGGCAACTGAAAGGTGGGCCAAAAATCTCTTGCAGACAAACCAAAAATGACAAGAGAGGAAAAGAGGTACAAACATCCATAAAGACACACTCAAACTAACTCTACATGGGGCTAATGTTGTGGAAGGGACACTCACTTGACAAAGGAAGAGGGCACAAAAATGGCAACTACTATCCCCCTATGGTGCTTTATGAAAATAGTGCAAGTACAACTATCTCAAAATAACGTTCATGATCTCTGAAATGCAAGAGTGGCACTTTATCTCGGTGTGATACATAAAAGTGCTTACAAGTGATAGCTACAATGATCAAAACTAAAAACAACCTACAACAAAACAAAGTATAGCTTAGAACAAAGGATTCCATACCAAGAAAGCAATCTTCAGACCTGAAACACCCAAGATATCCACCATGGACCAAAAATGCCAAAATAGTGATAGAAAGAGCATGGGGTAGAATCTGAAGAAAATGCCCACATTTCTAGAAAGATGACAAAAGCAACTTTCTAGAAATATAACATTTTCAAAAAATTGACATGGAATGCAAAAGATAAGCTTGCCGAAGTCAAAAACACAACTTTAGATTTCAACTAAAAAAAAAAGGCAACAAAACTACATCAAAACCTAAAAATACTTGCACCGATGTCTTTGTCTCAGAATCAGCTTTCCAGCACTTCTTTTAGATTGGAAAAATACTTTGTATGCTCAAGTTATGGCCAAAAAATTGCAAGTAGGTCAAAAAGGACCTTGGAGAGGAGGTGCAAGAAGGTCTGCTAATGGACGGATGACATCATGCTGACATTAGCAAAAGGCTATATTAAATTTGACAAGCTGCGGCACATCATAGAAAAAAAGAGGCCATGTGGCATCCCTACCATGTGTCACATGCTCAATCACATTGATTGGGCTGAAACCTACTGATCTAGCTTCTGACAAAGCATTGAACAAGTGTTGATCTGTCCACAAGCGGTTGAGTTTGTAGTGACTATGCACAAGCAAAGCAGAGTGGTGCAGGAGCAAAGACCACTAGTTGAGCAGGGAACATGGGTGAAAGACCTAGTAGAGTTGGAGCAGTAGGTTGCTGAACCAACAGAAGAAGCTGATGGAGGTGTGTGGCGGGTGGCATCGGGGTGGCCTGCCAGTGGTGGTCAGGCAGGAGCTGCCCTACGACAGCTTAGCTGATTGCAACGGTCGGTGAGCTGAGCACGAGTTGTGTGGTGATGGTCCCATGGTGGCAAGCAAGTGGCCACTCGATAGCACTTTGAAAATGAATTTTTTTTTAAAAACTTAGCTACAAAATTGTCTGTACAATCTGTACGGTGCCTCCTGACTAAAAAATTTGCCTCCGAGAGCTCTATCTCCAAAATCAAAAAGTTTTATATGGATTCTAGCTGAAAAGTGCCTTTTAAATCCAATGGTAACATCTATTTGGACCCAATGTGCTCCAAAACTTCATTGTTCCCCTTATTTGGAGAGAAATGCACAAACAAACTAGGGTTTGTGTCTCCAAATTGCGGCTTCATAAAACTTTCAACGAAGTAGCAGTAGGGAGGCTCTGATACCATGTAAGAGTTGATGAAATCCAACTCCAAAGATGCCCAAGATCACTTGCATGCAATAACCTATCAAAGGGAAGCCAAGAAAGGAAGAGCATGGAGCTAGGGGAAAACCCTACATGGACATGAGAGAAAAAGATATGCAAACACAAGAAATTATGTTTTTACAATAGGCAAGAAGTGATGTGAAATACAATGAGGGAGCTTGAATATAAAGAGCTCAAGGAATCTCCTAGAACAAGGTAGAAGATGCTAGGAGATAAGTGTGACAGCTAAGCATACATCCACATGAGATGGAAAGTCCTCAAACAAGGTGAGAGGATAAGTATGACTTAGAAGAGAACAAACTCTCATATTGTCAACAAATTATAACAATCTCCTAGACTAAAAATAATAAATGAAATGCATTTACCTAAGTAAGCTTAAGTAAATAGAATAAATAATTAGTAAATTAATTATTTACTCTAACAAATACTTCTTTTTAACATCATTCAACATTTCACTCAATACAGCTCCTATTGTATTACCACTTGTATCACATCCAACTTGAAATACTTTGTTGAAATTAGGTAAAGCCAATATAGGTAATTAAGTAACCTTTTGTTTCAAAGTCTCAAAACTCTTATCAGCTCCATGTGTCCACTTGAATTCCTTTTTATGTCCCCTCATTGTCTTAATCATAGCATTACAAATAGCACTAAAATTCTTTATAAAACTTTCTATAAAAAATAGCCAAACCATGAAATTATCTTACCTCACCCACATTCTTAGGTGTAGGCCACTCCAAAAAAAATTTAACCTTCTTAGGATCCATCTTTAATCCATCAGCTGAAATCACAAATCTCAAATACACAATCTCCTCTTGCATGAAGGAACACTTTTTTAGATTAATTAGCAACTTTTCCTCTTTCAACCTCTGCAATACTTGTCTAATATGCTCAAGATGTTCTTCCTTAGCCTTATTGAATATCAAAATATCATCCAAATAAAAAATCACAAACTTACCCAAAAATCTTTTTACAACTTCATTCATTAACCTCATGAAAGTACTAGGTGCATTAGTCAAACCAAAAGGCATAACCAACCATTCATACAAACCATCTTTTACCTTGAAAGGAGTCTTCCATTCATCACCTTCTCTAATTCTAATATGATGATAGCCACTCTTCAAATCAATCTTGGTATAATACTTTGCTCCACTCAAACAATCCATTATATCATCCATCCTCGGCATAGAAAACCTATATTTTACTGTTATCTTGTTAATGGCTTTGGAATCAGTACACATTCTCTATTATCCATACTTTTTAGGTGTTAATATAGTAGGTACAACACATGGACTCAAGCTTTCTCTGATCAAACCTTTCTATTATTGCTCATGCACTTGTCTATTAAGTTCTTCATTCTCTGTAGGTGTCAATCTATATGGTGCTTTGTTTGGAAAACTAGCTCTAAGAATCAAATCCATACAATGACTTATACTTCTTACTAGAGGTAAACCATCAGGAATATCATCAACAATAATGTCTTTATACTCATTCAATAATTTTTCAATTTCTACTAGTACTCAGCTATCAATATCTTCTGTTAGTTGGTCATTACTAGCTTTTTTTGCTCAATCATTACTACCAACACTTAGTCCTCTAGGAACTATGGCAAAATAGACTTGATTCTTTTTCATTTCCTTTTCAAATTGTTTCCCATTAACCATGCAAATTTTTATAGCAATACAATTAACCTCATCTGGACTTTCAATCAAAGGCAACAATGTTTGTTTCTTCCCATTTACCCAAAGAGTATATTGATTCAATCTTCCATCACGTACAACATATCTATCATATTGCCAAGGTCTACCCAACAAAATATGACAACAATTCATGGGCATAATATCACACAAAACTTCGTCAAATTAATGTCCAGTTTTGAACTTCGAAAGGCATTTCTCACTTACCAATATTTTATGCTCATCTTTGATCCATGAAGCGTGATAAGGTTTGGGATGTTTCAGCCTCTATAGCTACAACTTGGTAACCAACTCTTCTAATGCTAGATTTGTAGAACTTCCACTATCAATGATCACTTTGTAGCATTGTCTAGCCATATTTCATCTTGTCTTGAAAAGAATTCTCCTTAAAATAGGTTCCTCGTCACTTCCCTTATTACATAAGGTTCTTCTCACCATAAGATTTTCTCTAGCCTCATGTCCACTTGGTAAACCCTCATCATCTCCTTGAATTACAACATTTTTGTTACCTTGCCTACTTTCAGAGGATCTACATTCAAAAGATCTATGTCCCTCTTTACCACGACTGAAACAATTACAATGAAATCCACCTTTAGAAAAAGAATTACCTCTTTCTCAGTAAGAATTAGTGCCTCCTCAATGAGAATTACCACTCTTCCATTTGGTCTTGCCTTTGTCATCATTCTTCCATTCAGATTTTCCTTTATCCTAAATAGAACTATCAGATCTGCCACTTTCTCCATAAGATCTACCTCTACCTCTATGGAATCTACCACCTCTACCTCTTTCTCTTTGTTCATGCTTCTTTGTCAAGATCTCCTCGGCTTTCAAGGCATATTGATATGCTTCTTCTACACTTTTTAACTTCACAAAACTTATTTCATCTTGTATTATAGATATCAATCCATTAATGTACCTTGCAATTTTCTTAATATCATCATCCACATGTCTAGATTTGATGTCCAATCTATAGAATTCCTCAGTATATTCTTTCACAATCATGTCTTTTTGTTTCAAATTTTGCATCTTTCTCAATAAGCTAACGTGAATATTAGCAGGAACGAAATTGTTCTTTACCTCATTCACCATCTTTGGCCATGTTCTTATCTTCTCCTTTCCTCTCCTTTATCTATCAGTTTGAAAATGCTCCCACCATAGTGATGCATGACATTTCAACCTAATGACTACAATCTTCACCTTTCTATTATCAGGAGTGTTTTTATACTCAAAGATCCAATCTAACACAACATCAGTACCCAATTTTCCATCATAAGGAACAACTTCTATAGCAAGCTTAGAATTTTCCCTAGACAACACTCGCAACAATCTTTTCTCATCTTGATCATCTTTAGGTTTTGGATTATGGTTTTGTGTTGTGGCTTCATCATCACTTACATCATCAAGATGCACTCCTCTCCTCTGGGTTGTCTCCACTACATCTAATCTGGCTGCAATTTGTCTCAATTGATCCAATATAGCATTATCAACATTATTTCCTCTACCACAAACCATCTTTAAAAATTAGGTTCCTTAGAAATTCTAACCCTCTACATGTTATAGGTCAAATCCATATATCAAGAACCCTACAACCAAATCCAAATTAAGATTCTACACAATCCAATCTCCATAAGGATGAACCTTAAGCTCTGATACCAACTAACATAGGCAAAGGCTAAATAACTAGGGCCAAAGGCTCACCCAACTATCCAAACCACCCTACAAGAGTTAACACAATGGAAGCAAACAAAAGAAACAACATCCAAAAGAGGAAGAAGAGTGAAATACTTTTATTGATTCATCAAAACATCTTCATACATGCCCAGCTATAAGGCCTTCTAGGTTACAGCTAATTACAAATATATTCAAATCTGGACCAACCAACTTCAAGTTTGCATCTTCCATCCAATCCTCTAAGTTCTCTCCCTCATCTCTCACTACTCCCTTGACTCACCCCTAAACTCAAACCTAGACCTCTTTATATACTAGCCAAAATGGCTTATAGAAGATTCTAGAATAAGGAAAGCCACAAGTCATCTCATAATAGATATTAACTACCTATACCAAAATTAAATGCAAGAAAAGTTGGCCTAGACTAGAACTAGACATAGATAATTCAAAAAATGAAGACTTTGTAGAAACTAGCACTTAGCACCAAAACAAGCTCAACATCCAAAGGATTCACTTGGAAATAACTACAAACTTGACACCTAAAGGAATACTCAACACCAACAGGAACTTGGCACCCAAAGGAAATCACTTGACACCAATAGGAACTTGGCACCCAAAGGAAATCACTCAGCACCAATAGGAACTTGGCACCCAAAGGGAAATCACTTTTCACCAATAGAAACTTAACACCCAAAGGAATACTCAACACCAATCAGAACTCAACACCCAAAGGATCACTTAACACCAACATGAAGAAAGAGAAAAAGTGCAGGTTTGGAAGGAAACCTAGGTTGCTCCTACATCAGTTGGATTCCAAAAATACTAACAATACTATAGAGTATGAAGCTCTTCTCCTTGGAATAATGGTAGTAAAAAAAAAAGGAGTTAAGATACTTAAAGCTCAAGGAGATGCAGAGTTAGTGGTGAGACAAGTCAATAACCAATATGTAGTAAAGAGCTCAAGATTAAGAAGCTATCATAATAAGGTGTAGGATGAAATTGAGAGTTTGGATTCTTTCTCAATTATATTAGTACCAAGGGAATTCAATTCAAGAGTTGATTCTTTGGTAGTCTCTACATCTTTTCTCCTGCCACACCCTAATTTCAAAGATCAAGTTTATAAAGTAGAAGTTCTATTCAAGCCCAATGTCCCTAATAATGAAGTTTCATGGAAGGAGTTTGAAGATTATAAAACACATACTAAAATTAATTTAAGGGGAAGATCCTTTTGAATGCTTTTATTTTGAAGGAAGCACTAATGCAAATGGTGATGATTTAGTGATAAGTGATAAAAAGAAAACAAAGCCTAATATGATTCAATTGAAAGGTAGTAAGATTCTACCCCATCTTATCTCTTTAGAAAAACTCTTTGATAGGAATTATGCATACATAAAGAGGCAAAGAGATAAAAAAGGAAAAAATTGTGGTGAATATGATGGAATCAATAGAGGGACAAAAGTCAGCCCAAATATGATAAACATAGGAAAGTGTTGCACACCAAAGGAGAGGTAGAAATCAGGAAATTACTTATTGAATTTCAAGATGTATTTTCTTGGAGTTATGAAGACCTAAATAATTTCACGGGTAGAAAGCTCAAATATGAAATCCCTCTTAAAGTAGAAGTAACACCATTCAAGAAAAATCAAAGAAACTATAACCCTATATTTGAAGGAGCAATCTTCAAGGAGGTTGACAAAATGTTGCAGGCTAGGATTATATACCCTATTCATAATTCCACTTGGGTTTCTAATATTGTGCCATTGAGGAAGAAGAATGGAGAGATAAGGAATTGTGTAGATTTCAAAAATCTAAATCAAGCCTCACTCAAAGATAATTTTGCACTCCCTAATATGAATCATCTCTTACAAATTGTTGCAGGCTCATAAATGATGACCATGTTAAATGGTTTTTTAGGGTATAATCAAATTTAGGTAAATGAAGCAGATCAGTTCAAAACTACATTTACCACACCACGGAGTACTTTTTCCTATAATAGAATGCCTTTTTTCCTAATCAATGTAGGTGCAAATTTTCAACATGGCATGAATTTGGCCTTTGAATATTTGAAAATAAAAAGTTATTGTCATATACCTTAATGTTTTGATAATCATTTCCAAGAAGAGGAAAGATCATATCAAAGATCTAGAAAGGGTGTTGCAAAGATGCAGAGATCATGATGTCTCACTAAATCCAAATAATTTAATGTTTTGTGTGACAAAACATAAGCTGCTTGGTCATATTGTATCTCAAGGAGTGAAGATTGATCCAGATAGAGTTAAAGCCATCGAACAATTAAGTCTTCCATTGAGTAAAACTAGAGTAAAGTCCTTCTTTGGCTAGGTAAATTTCTTGAAGAGATTTATTCTTGGCTTCTCTAAAATAGTTAAATGTATAGTTGATATGATGAAAGGAAATAGAACTTTCAAATGGAGTGATGCTAGGAAAATGGCTTTTGAAGAAATCAAGGGTTCCATTGCCAAAGCCCCTGTGCTTGTCAATCCTAACTATAATAAAGAACTTATCATTTACTATTATGCCTCGAAACATACTATGTCATCCATATTGATGCAATAAAATAAAGAGATAATACAAGCTCACATTGCTTTAATGAGTATAACATTGAAGAATCAAGAATTGATATACTCACAGATGGAAAAACATGCATATGCAATGGTGAGAGCACTTAAAAATTTTAGGTTTTATGTGCAACACTCTCATTGACTAATATTTGTGCCAGATCATGTAGTAGAAAGAATTTTAACACAACAAGAGGTTGGTTGTAATAATAGAGGAGTGTAGATAAAAAAATTCCAAGAATATTACATAGAAATAAAGCCAACCAAACTTGTAAGAGGTAATGCACTTTGTAAAGCCTTAGTAGAAGATCAAAAATTCAAAGAAGAAGATACTCCAAAAGTTCTTATGGTAAGTTTACAGGATCCTTGTTTCTTATGTTAGAAACAATAGTCCACTAAGATAAATGGGGGGTGGGGGGTGGGGGGTGGGGGTGAATTAGTTATCTAAGGATTAAAACATTTATCTTCTATAAACAAACGTAACAATTCAATCAAAGTAAATAGAAAATATAATAAAATGCACATAGACAATTATACCAGATATGTTGACAAGGGAAAACCTTAGTGGGAATGATGCCCACAAGATCATGTACTAATATAAATATTTCTTGTTAGAGGATGGACCCTATTAGGAGTCTATTACAATATTTAGTACATAGAGTTCCTATTAGGAGACTTTGAATCCCTATTAGGAGATTCCAAACTTCTTGAAGTTGTGCCAACCTTATTAGAAGTTGTAGTACAATGTATGCAAGATGAGCCCACTACCCAAACATGTAATTTCAACTACAAGAAGAGCTCACTACTCAAACACGTAATTTACTATTATTTCCTTCTTTCCTTTGATCTATCAATTTGAACCAATCACTATTAGACCCCATAGACTAGGTCATGAACCTTAGATCCAAATACCAAATGTTGGATCACTCAGCAAAACCTTAGCAATGAAGTTTCCTTCACTTTCACTCTACTCTACTCAACTTTTCATTCTGCACTCACTGGTACTTCTTATCAATTATTAATACATGCCATCATAAATAAAAATATCCTTCCTTTATACCAAGTTCTAAAAAAAATTCCTTGAGTCAGCTATTAGACCTTGTCAATTAATTATTATAGGACCACATTAAGAACATATTACACTTAGTGATAACATAAATCTGTTGCCTTCAAACTTGAATAACTTTACATACACCCAATATTATGATGAAAAAACTTAGCCATGTCATTATCAACATGTCTTCTTCATGTCCTCAACCTCAATCCTTAGAATATCAACTCTGCTAAGAGATATAACAAGTTTACCAAAACATGCCTCTGTAAACTCTATCTCAAAACATAAATCACCAAAACTTACATAACTTATTCCAAACTTATCATTTCATCTTCTCAAAAGTATCTCCCATAACCTTGGCTAGTTAGAATACTCAACTAGTCATACATACCAATTTGATCTTTTTGTTATTCTTCTGTTAGATACCACAGAAAATTTCCATGTTGACATCAATGACAAACTCAATCATGAATGTAACATATCTACAATACTCCCCCATAGGAATATCATTAGTATTCATTCTTGCAACAAATCTTCTAAAAATCTCCCCCTTTGGCATTGATGGCATCATAGATGAACAAAATTTAGTTCCAAGAATACTAACAAAAGACTATTAATCTTCTTTTCAAATCCTCTTCATCAATCATTCTCCCCATTGATATATACTTTTTGTCAAACTATCATTCCATGTTGTTTTTCATGCAATACTTTTTCCCCATTGACATCAATGTCAAAGGTTTCAACAACCAACTTTACTACATCAAACTCTGCAACAACTAATTCTTACTTAGCTCAAGTGTCAAAAGATATTGTTCAAAACAATATTCAACAAGAGTCCTAGATGACTCTGTTCATCATAGATACTCCACCATACAAGAAGCATTAGCATTCAATCTAGACAACAATGGTGCTCTATAACACTAGATTGATGCACTCTTGCATATTCTACTCTAATATAGGAAGGGGCATAAACCAAAGCATACCATGAAAATACTCAAAAGTCTCTTTGGGAAGAGGCTTAGTGAATATATCTACAATTTTCTCATTAGTGTTTACATACTACAATCTAATTTTCTTATCTACAACTTTCTCTATCAACATGTGATACTTAATAGAAATGTTCTTAGCCTTTGAATGCAATACTAGATTCTTAGACATATTTACCATGCTTGTGTTGTCACAATGTATAACAATAGGTTCATTGATTTCTATCCTTATATCCTTTAGCATCTACTTCATCCAAATAACTTTATTGCAATTATTTGCTACTGCAACATTTTTTGCTTCTATTGTACTTTGAGATGTACAATCCTACTTCTTTCTTAACCAAGAAACCAATCTTCCTCCAATAAAGAAGGCTCCACCACTGGTGCTCTTTTTTTCATCCATACTATCTGCCTAATCTGCATCAGTATTGCATGAAAAATATCTAGTTCCAAGAATACCAACAAAAGACTATTAATCTTCTTTTCAAATCCTCTTCACCAATCATTCTCCCCATTGATATATACTTTCTATCAAATTTTCATTCCATGTTTTTTTTTCATGCAATACTTCTCCCCCATTGACATCAATGTATAAAGGTTTTAGCAACCAACTTTACTACATCAAGCTCTGATACCAATAGTTAGAGATAGTAGTCCACCAAGATAACTAGGGAGGGGGGGGGGATTGAATTAGTTATCTTAGGATTAAACCATTTATCTTTATTCAAAAAAATTAATCATTAAACCAGAGTAACAATAACCATGATAAAATGCACATAGACAATTACACCAAATATGTTGACTAGGGAAACCTTTGATTAGAGGGAAAAACCTGGTGGGAATGATTCCCACAAGATAATGTACTAATATAAATATTAGTTATTAGAGGATAGACCCTATTAGGATTTTATTACAACATTTAGTGCATAAAGTCCCTATTAGGAGATTGCCAACTCCTATTAGGAGTTGTAGTACAATGTATGCAAGATGAGCCCACTGCCCAAACATGCAATTTCAACTATAATAAGAGCTCACTACTCAAACATGTAATTTACTATTATGTCATTTTCTTCGATCTATCAACCAAACCAATCATTTTCAAACCTTGTAGAACAAGTCATGAACCTCAGATCCAAATACTGGACCTCAGATCACTTAGCAAAACCTCAACGATGAAGTTTCCTTCACTTTCACTCTGCTCTACTCAAATTTGCATTCTGCACTCATTACTACTTCTCATCAATTATTAATCCATGCCATGATACAGTAAAATATCCTTCCTTAATACCAATTCCTCAAAATAATTCCTTGAGTCAACTATTAGACCTTCTCAATTAATTATTATAGGACCACATTAAGAACACATTGCACTTAGTGATAACATAAATATTCTTCCTTGAAGCTTGGATAACTTTCCATATACACAATATTATAACAAGAAAACCATGTCATTATCAATATTTCTTCTTCATTTCCTCAACCTTGATCCTCAAAATATCAACTCTACTAAGAGATATAACAAGTTTACTAGAGCATGCCTTTGTAAACTCTGTCTCAAAATAGACATCGCCAAAAATTACATAACTTCTTTTAGAATTATCATTTCATCTTTTGACATTAATTGCACATACTAGATACTTAGAAATATCTCTCATAACCTCAGATAGTTAAAATTCTCAACTAGCCATCCATACCAACTTGATCTTTCCATTGTTCTTCTATTAGATACCATAGAAAACTATCATGTTGACATCAATGAAAAACTTAGTCATGAATGTAACATATCATCAGAGTAATATATCTACAATACTACCCCATGGGAATATCATTAGAATTCATGCTTGCAACCAATTTTCTAATAGTCTATAGGATCCTAGGTTCTCAAACATTTCTTATTTTTTGACATATGGTGAATGCCCTAATCAATTGACTACTAAAAAAAGAAGAGTTCTAAAAAAAAGCCTTGAATGATGTGATTCATGATGGTATCTTGTACAAGAGAACAATTGATTGAACATTTTTGACATGTGTAGATAAGGAGAGATAGGTAAAATTATTGGTATATTTTCATAATGAGGCATGTGGAGGACATTTTTTTTCTACTATCATTGCATTTAAAATTTTGATGCAATGCTATTATTTTCCCTACATGTTTAAAAATGCATATAAGTGCGTTGCTAATTGTGAGAAATGCAAGATATTTATTGGTAAACCTTAGCTTCCTACCTTACTTCTTAGGCCAATGATAATTGAAGCTCCTTTTCATCAATGGGGTTTAGATTTTATAGGCACAATTAATCCTCCTTCTAGTCAAGGACACTCTTACATACTAATTTCCATAGACTATTTTATTTAATGGGTTGAAGAAAAGTCAATGAAGAAGAATTCATTAGAAGTAGTATGTGATTTTCTCAAAGAACATATCTTGGTTAGGTTTGGAGTTCTTGTGAAGTTGATAATGGATAATGCATCTAATTTTTTCTCTTCAAAGATGATTGAATTTTCCTATGATAATGGTATTCAAGTTGGGTATTCCTTTGTCTAGTAATAAGAATTTGATTAATATTTTGAAAAAATTGGTCTCAAATAAATAGAAAAGTTTGCATAAGAAGATTCATGAGGCTTTATGTGCTAACAGAAACACACCTAAAAGAACTATTGGTACCTCACCTTTTGAATTAGTATATGGATTGGAAGATAATTTTCCATTGCCTTTGGAGTTTGCTACTTGTAAATTGAAGACTCTAATTGAAGAGGATGTTTTCAAGGATGGATTAGAGAAGAGGATCTTTTATATTACCTAGCTATAAAAAGAAAGGGAAGATATGGTTGATAAGATCACTAAAGATCAAGGAAGGGTAAGGAAGTTATTTTATAGAAGAGAAAGACCTAGAAAATTCTTGGAAGGAGATTTGGTATTGCTATGGGATAATAGACATGAGCCAAGAGGTATGCACATGAGCCAAGAGTTATACACTCTAAATTTTAGTCTTTATGGAAAGAGCCTTTTTAGATCATAAAAGTGAATAATAATATTTCTTTCAAATTGGCATATCCTACTAGGGAAACCCTACCATGTTCTTATAGTGGGCAGGATCTGAAGTTGTATCAGATGCAAAATTGAAACTAGGTAACCCCTTCATAGTAGTTAGATAGGTAGGTTTTCTTTTCATGTAGTTTGATTTATCTTAGTTTCTTTCTTTACTAGGTAGTTTGTTCTTGTTTTCCTAATTTAGTATGTTCCTTTTGTTTCCAAGTTGTGACCTTTTGTGTGGAACTAGAGATTGCTAGAGTTCTTTCAAGCATTATCATGCTTGAATCCCTAGACAAAGCTAGTTATTTCCCAAGTTTTAGTTCATATTTTTTTCTTAGGGTTTTGAGTCAAGTCAAGTGTCAATGTCTTGAGTCTAATTCTAGATTGCCCATAGGATGGTCTTTCTTCTCATCATTCCTTTGAGCTAACTTGATGCGGTAAATCATATGAGTAATGAACTAGTCCAATGGCTAGGTAATTAGGTTTTGGAGGGTTTGTTATGTGTTTCCTAGATGAGAAGAAAGATGTTTTCAAACTCTAATGGTTTGATCAAGTGTTCATGCTAAAGATAAGATGCATCCAAGAAGAATTAGCTGAATTTGAATGCAAGAGAAGAAAATAAATTATCAAAAATGGTAAAAGATCCAAGTAAAAGGTGGTATGACTCTTGTTACAATCCAATTGATGACTTATATTTAATCTACACTCTTATGTAGCTAAGTTGACATGTCAAATGACTCACAAATTAAATTTGGATTGTTAGATGAAGATCAGATTAGTGGATGATATTATAAGTACTCAAAAATGCATCTCCTTAGCTGTTAGATCTCACAAAGATCCATAGTTGTTTTTATGTCACCATAAAAGTTTACTCAATCATTATTCAAAGTTTACATAATGATGATGTGATGTGGAACAAATGGACCCACACTACAAAGGAAAATTAGCGAGTTAAGATTTCTAAATTATAGTCATCAGAGCAAAAGAACATCTATGGTCATAACTATATCATTATAAAAAAATTCTCTATCAATAATCATGGTCACATAGTCACTAGTTGATATATGCCCACAGGACCCAACTAAGGGTAAGATCTTTAGAAGAATCATCACTCTAGATCAGACTTAAAATCAATGCTTGTCATTATATCTCTATGGAAAGTTGCTCAATTGTTAAGTATAACGACATAATGATAGAGCAACACATGCAACAAGTGGCACCTCCTTTTAGTCATGTGTAGTAATCAAAAAACAAAATGAAGATTATCAATCTTAGGGATCTATGACTGTCATTGTGTTCCTATAAAAAGTTTCTCTATTATTAACCATAGTGACATAATGACAAAAAAACATGTGTCCTATGGGCCATCATATTTCATGAGATATAGTCAAAACCTAGTCACAAGGTGACATGAAGAAAAGAAGGTCAACATCAGTTTCTCCAAGCAATGGAATAGTGTCAGCTATCTACCATGACATGCATAGTTGGAAAGTGGACCCACATCACAAAGTAAAAGGGTTAAGATCTTTTATCATCACCATTAGATCAAAATGAAATAAAAACTTTTCATTATGTCACTATGGAAAGTTGCATGAAAGATGATTACAGAGATGTAACAATTGTTCAACACATGTACAACAAGGGACTCATAAAAGAAAATGAAAGGAAGAAACGAAGGAGGTTATAATAATTTGATGTCAACCATTGATTGAAGATCAATGATGGATATTCAAAACTATAGTGACTTTTATAATATGAATTATACAAACTTGGCACTGAACAATAGAATATGAAGAATCAAAGATTTCTACATGATTTTTTGATGTTATAGGAAGATAAACAATTATTGTATTTTTTTAGAAGTACCATGGATCAAAAATCACCAATAGAAAAGATGCCACTTCTTCATATCATTGGATAATTTCATACTTAATTTTCTATTTTCTGATTGTTTCTCTACTAGAACTAAGGTATGAAAAAAAACTATAAATCTAATCTCATTTAACAATATATAGGTTGGCAAACTTGATGGTGAATTGGTCTATAATTCCATTTACCCTATTTTCTTGTCATGTTTTGTTGCCCATGCATAGATTAGTTCTGTATTAAGAGTTGAAAGAAAATCACATGTGATTCTGTGATAATCATAAGGATTCCATTTCATTTTGGTAATTACTGTAAAGGTGATTCCATTTACTTTCTTCATATATGGTTATGTTTCATCTCTTGCTGGTTTCATAACATGTTAGATAGTTTCATTAGAAAATGAAAGATAAATGTGAATGAATCTATTAATTATTAGTTGGATTCCATTTCATTCAAGGTTGATAGTGAAAGCAATTCCATTTCACCTCATGTGCATATGTTTTTTATTCCTCTTTTGCATTTAGGTGGTTAATTTGCATTTAGAATAGAAGTAAGGGTTAGAAATATCAATATAATCTACTATAGTCATTCTAGTGAGTGTGATAGGTTATTCAAATCCATCTTTCCTAAAAAAATTGTGCGCACAAACAATTTGGTTATCCTTTACTACACTCAACTTAAGAGCTTATAATGTCAAAACTTCTAATCTCATAAAAACATATTCATTGCATATAATTGTAAATAATAGAGAGTCATACCTAGTAATTCAGAGGGTAGTGATAGAATAGATACACTAACCCATTTTTTGGTAAACATCCTTTTGTCTCTCTAAAACATTGGGTATCAAAGAGTCAAGTTATAAAATCTAATAGGAGGACAACCTATTAACCAACAATGTTCTAATGCAATTCTTAGGATCGTGTGCATATTCTTGACAATAGTGATAATTGTACCTTGTGTTGTAATCCCAGTCATAGGAGTTTCCATTTTGTTGTAACTTTATCTACTTGTTTGATTTCCACTTGGACTTAGATCTACATTCATATGCTTTATGTCCATATTTCTAAAAATTGTAGTAGTATCCTTAAAATCTCTAAGTGCTCATGGTGTTGGTCTTGCATTCATTTTCCTAATGTCCTTGTTTTTTGTAGTTGTAAGAGTATCCTTTGAATTTCAACTTGGGGTTTTGGTTGACATTTTTTCTCCTACAAATATTTGTTCTATGATGTAATTTTCTATAATAATGACAAGTAGGTTTGTAGTTCTTACCCTTTTTATTCCTTTTCTCACCATTTTTAGATTATTCTCCTTATTTAGTATTAGTGTATCCCAATCTAGTAGTATCATTATTAGGTCTTGGAGATTTCATCAATTTTCAAAGTGTTTGATGAATTCACTTGGTTTGTTGAAACTTTTAATGAATTCCTTTTCTACTATTAATTCATTTTTCAGTAGATCTTTCTATGATTTTAGGTTTGTGATCTCAATGTCATTTCCATTAAATTCATAGTTCACAAGCATCAATTGATTCATTATACCCAATTGAATGTTAGTAAGCTTTTGCACATATGACATCTTCTCTTGAAGTCTGTTAGTTAGTATTATTTTATCATCTTAAATCATGACTTTTTCTTCCTTATCTTTTCTTTTCTATTCATTCACCTCACATAGCAATACTACTTTGAGTTCTTGTTCTATTTAAAGATTTTTTCACTCTTCAATTAGGACATTGTTCTTTTCCATTAGATCTACAACTATTGCATCAAATTCACTTAAGTTTCCTTCCTCAAACAATATAGTAGTCTCTTCTTCTTGGTATTGAGTGTCATTTTTCTAAATAGCTAGTTCCTTTCTTCTCTTCAATGAACACTACAATTCATCTCTTGCATCCTTGTGTTGAGTAGGGAAAGTTGTATTTCAATCTTTTGGTTCTCAATAGTATTTTCCAACTTGTAGACTTACATCTTCAAGATCTTACCCCCAAAGCTATAAAAATTTCTTTCTAGAGAACAAAACTCTAATACCAATTGTTGAAAATAACAATAGGAAAGTAAGTTCTAAGGGAGGGTGGGGGGGGTGTATCACCACTCAAAACTTTTCCCTCTTAAAACATATCACCAAAATCCATCTCATAACTTAACATGTAAACGAAAATAACATAACATGCACCACATCCATAACATACATAGTAAATTAGTTACCTAGAAACCCTCCAATGAGAAGGTCAGCTGGGGTGGGGATGATGCCCACAAATCTTAGCTACTATCATTGTAAAGCATGGCCTATTATGTCTACAATGTTCTTGATCATAACCTATGATTTACCCCATGAAGGGTTTTCCCTATTAAAGGCTTAGAAATACTATTAGGTCTTTATTGGTGTAAATAAGTATTCACTATTTACACTTTACTTAAGTTTACTTAGGTCAATTCATTATTTTATTATTTGTTAGTTTGACACCTAGGATTTTTCCTACTCATATGAGTTGTCACGTTGACAACATAGTTATTCACACTCTTATTTTAGCACATGTCAACCAAGAGTGGATTATTCTCTATTAAGCACAAGAGTAAGTGCAATGATGAGAGGATAATTCTACAAAGGTGTATCAAGTAAAATTATATTGTAGACACCATGTGCTTAAATAAGAGTGTGAATAACTATTTTCTCAACATGAAAACTCATATGAGTACATGATTCCTAGGTGTCAAACTAATAAATAATAAAATAATGCATCGACCTAAGTAAACTTAAGTAAAGTGTAAATAGTGAATAATTATTTACACCAACACCCCACCTTAAGTTCAACTTAGGGGAATGCACTTAAGCTTGTGAAAGGTAGGATGAAAATGCATGATGGGTGCCGGCTACTAGGCCATGTTATGTACCCATGTACAAAAGTAATGCAATCTCTCATAAAATGGAGAAAGACGGAAAACCTCATGGGAAAAACCCTCCCCCAAAAAGAGATATGAAAAATCAAGATGCATGGATGGATGGAGTAATCAAGACCCCCAAATGAAGAATGTCAATAAGTGAAAGCTACTCCAATGTAGAAGTTGATCCATGACTGTTGAATAATGTTCCTCCCTTTTGGAAGAAACAATATCATGGGTACAAATGAGATGGTTTCCTGATGTGTAGAAAGAATCCTGATGATGAATGATGTCTCTGAAACCTACTCAACTATCCTCATGTTGATACAGACTATCATCCCTTCCAACTCTACTAAAAAGAACAATGTCAGATCTGGCAAGGATGGATGTAGAACATATTCCAAAGAACCATGTGTCTTCTCAAATGATAAAGAAACCTACTACAATTGTTGGACATAAGGATCCATAATCATCAAGTAGAGAATGGAAAAGAGGGTCAGAGTGGGCCCTCACAACTGTTGGAAATATAAGAGGAGTAACTAAGAGGGGAGGGATGAATTAGTTATACTAAAATAAATCCTAGATCCCTCATATGTCAAATAAAATTTAGACTGATAAAATTGATAACTAATGATACTTAGTAAGCATACAGAAATTGCTATAACTTAGTAAATGTAGAATGTGTTTAACTTAGCAAATCTTAAGACATAGTAATTTACTCACAAGAATGAAAGAAATAACATGAACACATGTAACACTAGGATTTAACATGGAAACTCAATTTGGGAAAAACCACCAAATGTAACTAGTTACTATTTTTCATTCTTCTAAAGTGAGCCCTATTAGGATCCAACCCTACTAAAGGTTACAAAACACACTATTAGGTGTGAGTGACCCTATTAAAGGATTTGATCAACTTGTTAGGAGTGGCCTTATAAGAGATCTTGAAATAATTCAATGGAATTACTACCTTGTTAAAGGATTTATAAATGGCTATTAAATCAACTTTGTTAAGAGATTTTAGATCAGTGGTACAATGGTTAGAGAGTAATGATAAAATGACCTAATTGTGATGGAACTAAATTATTGATTACAGATTTTTTTTTTGGCTTATACTTGATCCTTCCTGATCAAATAACACTTTTCTTCTCCACAAGGATACCTGCATGATCCTTCAAGTTCACTTTCTCTCTTCTTCTCTCTTTACATTCATTCAACTTTTATAATTTGAAATTAAAAATTGACTTTTACTTATACCTTCTATATAGTCAAGTTAGCTCAAATACAAATTAGAACAACCAATATTCATTACCTTAGTTAACTAGAACCAATAGGTAAAATAATTAAGCTTTATATGCCAAAATAAGAAAGTCCTATGGTAGTTGACCTAGCTCGGTAGAAACTGATTCTAAAGAAATTCCCCATGTTAACCAACAAGAGCTTGGTTAACACTATAAACTTACAAAATTCCTTTGGTAACCGAGTGAACTCAATTAATACTAGTTCTGATCAATTTTCCCTTTGTTAATTGAGTGAGCTCAGTTAACACTATCTTTTGCATAAATTCCTTTGAGGCTCAAGTGAGATTAATAGATACAACCTTCTATCCAAAGAAAACTTAAGAAGGCTCAGTAGATAAGGAGAGTTGTCTTAACTAACCAACTGAGCCTGGCATGCATTAACCGTCAACTAATATGACATTTCTATAACATCAAAGATAACACATAATTAATCAATTATATCCAATAACAACAACTAAAGAAGGATCATCTTCATGAAAGAGAAGATGTATATCATCAATGATGTCCCCCAAATCTACTATGTATGACTCCACAAACAAACCTTAAATATCTACTATGTAGTTATCCCCTAATGCTGGAGCTGGAAGACAAGGTCTACGCAACTGTACTAATTCACATGGACCTATCACTATAGAAATGTATGCATGTGGAATGTGTTGACGCTGTGATGATTTCCTATAGCTGTTAATAGGATCCCACATATCTAAATCTATTAGATCACTATCACTATTGTCACTATTAGTTTTTACAATGTATGAAGTATAGAGAGGATTAAAGGATAAGGTAGGTGAACTTTCCTCAAACTGAATATTCCTCTCTATGAATATCTCATCAGTCTCAAGATCCATAAGTCTATATGCCTTAACATTTTCTTCATATCCAATGAAAGTACAAGGCCTTAGTGGTGGTGCGTTACATTCCTATGAAGATATGTGTGCCCATGCTAGACAAATAAAGACTCTAAAGTGTTTCACATTTGGTTTTCTGCCACACCATGCCTCAAAAGGAGTCTTTCCATATAAGACATAATGAGGAGACCTATTAAGTATGTGATTGGTACTACTTATAGCTTTGACTTCAAGTGATGGATCAAGAGACTTAGCTTGAATCATTCAAATTGCCATAGACTTAAGAGTTATAATCCTCATTTATACAACACTTATCTTTTGTGGAATAAATTCTAGTGGATCCTAAATATCAATACCCTCAACTTCATAAAAGTCTCTAAGTCTTGAGTTCACATATCTACTTTCATTGTCCATATGAAGAACCTTGATGGCTTTCCTTGATTGCTTTTCAACATGACACTTGAAGGCTAGAAACTTATCAAATACTTCATTCTTGTGATCAAGAAAGTAGACCCATGTGTAGTGTGAAAAGGTATTAATGAAAGTGAGGATGTAGTGACCCTGACAAACTGATGTCACTACAAAAGGACCTACTAGAACTATGTGAACCAACTCAAGAGCAATTGATGCTCTTCAAGACTTCCCTTTATCAATCTTCTCTTATAGATGCATATCCATTGAATGGGTTCAACATTCACCCTTAGAAAAGTTGATTGTAGGTAGACCTTTGACCATATTGTTTGAGCAAAGTTGATGAAGATAGAGGAAGGCAAGATGTCCATACTGCTCATGCTATAATTTTCTTTGTGATTGAGGTTATGTCAACAAGGCATGTGAAGGAGACTTAGGCACAAAGTGGGAGAAAGAATAAAGCCTTTTGTGATGATTGACTTTACCCATTGCAACCAATGAATCATCTTTAAAATTGTGCACCATTACTAAATTAGGAAGAAACTCAACTTTATTGTCATCTCCACAGTGATTAATTTGGTACTTTGAAAGGAGATTAGAGCTAAGGTTTGGAACATAGAGAACTTCTTTGAACTCTCCATTTTCCATCTCCACTTGTCCTTTCCCTTCAACTTCCATTTTTTTATCATCTCCTACAAAGATGTGTGGTACCTTAGATTGATTCATTGAAGAAAAGTCTCCTTTTGAAGAACCCATATGATACAAGGCACCTGAGTCAAGAATCCATTCTATTGAAGAACTAGAACCAGCCATAAGTGCTTTCCCTTTTCCCTTTGAAGTGGATGGATTAAATCCTTGGAAGCATTTGGCACATTGATTTTGTTCTTCCTAAGTAAGTTTTCCAACTCATCAGTTCTCTTAGTCTTGTAATGATGCTCATCATGATTCAATTTCTTGCAATATGTACAAAATACTTTATCCTTCTTATCATTATTTCCCTTCTTATTAGAAGAAGAATTGCCTTGTTGTGAGGAGGATGATTGTTGTGTCTCTAATTGTGATTTTGGATTCCACTACTTTTTATTGTTGTTGGTAGAACTTTTACCTTGTTGATTTGATTGGTTCTCATCAATGGCCACCAATGCTTTGGTCTTTGATGGCTTTAGAATTCCCATATCTATCAACTTGGATTGTTCAAACATCAACATTTCTACAAATGCATCAAATGTAGGCTTAGTGAAGGCACTTCCCATGGTCAACCTATGAGTGTTGTAACTTGAAACAAAAGATGCATAATCTGAAAGTAGCCTCTTCAAGATGTAATGAATCAAGTGATCATCTTTCATGGGATTACCACAATCTTTAAGTAGTGCTCTCAATTCATTGGCTTTGTTGATATAATCTTGAATTGTGTCAAAATTCTTAGGATCCAATAGAAGTAGATCATCCTCAATTTGGTATCCCTTTTCCCCATCCACCTTACCATACAACCCTTCAAGCTTTTCCCAAGCACCCTTAGCTTCCTTAAAGCTAGAAATGTTGAAGAAGAGATCTCTATGAAGACAACTCTGAATGATTCCTAAAGCCTAATTGTCTTTAATTTTCCAATCAACTAGTGTTGTAGCATTAGTGGGTTTTACAATTGTACCATCAACATATAGATTTAAACCTTTTTCCATTAATCTACTCCATATAATATATTTCCATGTATTATAATTGTGTAAACTTAGAAGTGGAGTTTTAGGTGAACCCATGATGTAGAAAATTAAAAGAGCACCAAAGAGAGACACAAAAACATAAGACACACCCCCCCTTATTCACTCAATCAAAGAACCCCCCCACCCCCCAAAAAAAAAAGAGATGCTTATGGGATTTTATATGTAGTACATTTACAGCAGGCCACTTATCAAAATGTACAAAGTGGACTTCTAATTTTTCTATTTATGACTACCTTTTGAGGTTCAAATCTAATACTAAGCATTGTAGCTGAGATGTACAACAATTTTGAAGTGTAATCAAGGCAATACAGTGTAGAAAAGGACCTAATTCTAAAAATAATATTTCTGTCCACACAAGCCTATAATCTGATTGCAGATCTAGAAAGTAGATAAACAACATTTTAGATAGGTATAGTCACCAAAAAATACATTTTTTGACAAATCCATGCACCAAAGCCAAAAACAATAGCATGACTAAAAATTTTAGGAAATTATACCCAAAATAAAAAAAATTGCACCTGATTTGGAGCCCAGAAGACTAAGTTATGGCCTCCCAAAGTTGGACTATCAAATAAAAACTAAATATAGAGAGGGGTCTAGGAAAAAAACTATGAGGTTAAATTTGATGGTCAAACAGCCATCACGATAGAGTATTATGGGCTACAAATAATGGTCAAATGACTATCAAATTTAATGTCATGAATTGCTGATGTCAATAAAAAAATCCTTCAGGTTGACATGGCATTGACATCAGTGATGACATTAGTAGTTAACTAGGCACGTATGATCATACGAATGGAACACATGGCTATATGGATGCCCAACATGATATGTGATGTGTTAGAGATCCTACATGGCTTAGCTAACTCTATGCTTTCATGGTAAGAATCACTATTGTTTGCAGGTGAACTTGAGATGTCTCCATGTGGTGGATACCTTTGATTATACAGGTCATCGAAATGGATGCCAAGTTTTAAGATCACTACCAAAGGGAGTTGATTAGCGAGTAGGAAAGCATTAAAAGCTAGCTAAAGATATCGTTGATGGGAGATGTGTTTTTAATGTCAAGAAAGGAAAATGGTTGGTGGAGGGAAGTGTGTGGTCAAACTTTAGTCCCACATGCACAAAGATTTAACCCTTCACTATGCTTAAAATGTAGAAGCTACAGGTTTGAAGCAAATGAGCCCTCATTTGTTTGTGAAGTGGCTAGAATGTGGATTTGGCTACCAAAATATGTAGACCATCAGGAATATGTGGATTGTGTAATCTGTTAACCGGTGCATTGAGCCAACTTGTGAAGGAATATTTTGATGTAATAATGAATATTCCCTATGGGGGCCAAGGTTTCACCACCTAGTTCCTGCAAAAACGGTTTCTCTACAGACTTGATAGGCCAATTTTTTTTTCAAAAATATTGCTCCAAAAAATATAGAAAATTTCAGATGGAAATTGCAGAGAAATAAAATACTAATCTAAAAATAAATCTGTAGATCTAATAAATTATCATATTGGATTTAGAAATCAAGCCTTCAAGTGTTGGTTTGCAAAAAAATTTTGCCTCAAATTTGACTATGGCCTAGGGTAGGTGAATATATATTCAAATTTCATCGAATTAACATTTCGATGCAATGGTGAGGTATGCTTTGGCTCTAGACTAATACCATGTAAGAATTTTCCTTATCACACACAAGAATTCCCATATCTATCAAATTGGATTGTTCCAACATCAACATATCTGCAAATGTATCAAATGTAGGCTTAGTGAAGGCACTTCCCATGGTCAACCTACAAGTTTTGTAACTTGAAACAAAAGATGCATACTCTAAAGGTAGCCTCTTCAAGATGTGATGAATCAAGTGATCATCCTTCATGGTATTACCACAATCTTTAAGTAGTGCTCTCAATTCATTGGCTTTGTTGATATAATCTTGAATTGTGTCAAAATTATCTCATGTCCAATTTTTTGATATCCATTCTCATTTAATCATCATTTGTCTCTCTTGTGCTATGTACTAAGCTTCTTGATCTTGGCATTGAATTATTACCTTAGGAAAATTCTTACATGGTATGAGAGCTATACCAAATTCTTAGAGTCTCACATTGTTAGAGTATTTAAACTTAATATAAAGAAAGCACTCGATTAAGAGATTTACAATAGCCTATTAGGACTACTCGGTTAAGAGATTTTCTTTGTATCACCTATTAGAATGATTCAACATTGTGATCCTTCAATTAGCACATTTTTTCTTGATGTAAGATCTTCTCCTTGCTGATTAAACCTTGATCCACTTGATAAGATATGTCTCCTCTATCATTTTGCTTCTATACCTTATTCTTCTCAAACTGATTCTATAATGCATAGCTCTATCATGGCCATCTTAGCCACCATCAATACTCTCTCAATTATTTTCATTCATCTCCTTGCATACACATACAAACTATTTAGGGTTTTCCTTGTTAAATAAGAATTATTGGGGATGTATTAGGTAGGAATCAACGAATTTGGTTGATCGAAATTGCCACCTTAAGGTTCCCTTTTTCTGATTGATTACATGTACTACATAGGGATTCACAATATTCCTCCATACTTATCTTTCATAATCATAAAATATGATTATGTATGCCCAAAAATGGTTTACATAGAAGCTTGTTCCATTACAAACATCTATGCCACAAATTGTTCACTTGACATCTAAAGACTCTGATGCTTGGCCTTCACTGTGCTCCTAATGTTGTAACTCAACTTCTAAATAGCTCAACACTCTTTATTTACTTGGCACCTAAACCACTTGGCATATATAGAATGATCACTAACTATCCATATTTCTTAGCATGTATTCACTAGAAACTTATACTTGACATGCTTTGATGACTCGACTCATACTAATTTCTTGGCTCACTCTAATCACTCACCATACACTATGTACTTGACTTGCACTTTAATTTTGCTAGATTATGAAAATGTGTTTTGTCACTACCTTGTCAAAACCAATCTAAGATTAACAAGTTTTGAGCAATGTAGAGTTTATCTACAAGTTATAAATGATAAAAACTTTGTGGTAAATAATTTCCAAGCCAACATGGAACAAAAATTTAATATTTGTAGAGGTTGTTACAAAGAATTTTGTACATTTATGATATGGATCACAGATCCCTATATTTTGTGATCAATGAATTAGATGAAGAGACAAAATATGGAAGAATCTAGAAATTTTTTTTATTGAACTCTTTAAATAGACAAGATTTTAACCTATAGAGAGATGTGAATGATATTGATAAGATATGCTGTGACAGACAATATGAAGAGAGGAGTGATATGGAAATGGTGAAGTGAAGGATCAAGTTTAGATTAGAATTCAAGTAGAAGTGTTATGTTATCTCTTAGCAGAATAAGTGACCTAACCAATGCAGTGAAAGAGAAGAAAATATTTATTAGATCAGAAGAGAGGATCAATTTGTAGAGAGAAGACTTGAAATCAACTTACTAAGAAAACTGAGAGTCAGGTACTGAATCAGTTCTAGTCAACTTGAATCAGGGTAAATCTCTTAACAAAGTGGTCTTAATAGATCTTTATAAATATCCTAGCAAAGTCCTTGTTTTATTATAAGTGCTAAATCCTCTAACAAGGTGAGACATAATAGTCTAAATATATTTTAACAAAAAAGACCTTACACAAGGTAGATCATATATTATTGTCAAAAATTATAGTGTTAATAGGTTAAATTTATTACTGTAGTAGTGAATATTTTTGGGTGTCATCCCCACCCTAATTTTACCTTCATGTTGGAGGGTTTATGGGTAACCAAGTATTGCATTATGTATTTATTTTCATGTATGTGATATAGATCTACATGTTACAACAAGTTTACTCTTAAAAATTTTACATGCATAAGACAATTGGTGAATCTATGGAATAAATTATTAAAAAGATAAAATGTTTAAGATTACAATTCACCCCCCTCTCAGTATCTTGCTATCCTATTTATACTTCCATCAATCAAAAATTATTCAAACAACTCCATACCTAGTTCTAGTGGTGTGTATTCAAAATTCACCATTATGTCCAAAATAACCTATTCTACATTTTATTTATCACTTCTATCTAAAATATTATACTTTACATGTTTAAATCCTATTAACCTACTAAGCTTCTAATACTCTCGCATACTTTTTCAATTTCTTGAGGAACTCTACTTGGTACTACTTGAGACATTGTTGGATCATTAGATTCAATCCCCTTGGCTTTATCCTCCTCTTCATTTAGCTTACCAACAAGTTTTCTCCTCAACCTTTTCTTTTTCTAACCATGCTTAGTCTCCTTGGCTTCTGATGTCCTCTTCTTTCCCTTTATTGTCCTATTTATCTTTAATATCCCTTTCTTTGGTTTTATAGTTTTAGGGCTTGTTTCCTTGGATCCTTTTTTGGTTACTCTTCTTTGTGTTGAGGTGGGTGATTTAACCACTTTCTTCAGACTTCTTTTAAATTCAAGATTGACAATTACAATATTTTTACCTTTTGGTGCTTGAGGCTTGACAACCACAAGCTCTTTATCTTTAGATTTATTTTCTTCATCATCATGACCATCATTTTCATGATCCTTTCCTCTACCTTTAGTGATTTTTAGTGGTAATTCTCCAAGCTTACCATCTAGGTCTTGGATAATTTTATTTCTCTTTTTGTCCATCTTAGGGACCTTTTTCTACATCATCATTTTAATCTTTGTATTCTCATATGAGTGGAATGGCTTGACACTCATATCAATTGATTTTTCCAATAGTGATGTCATAGCTACATACACTTCATCAACATTAACCTCATACTACATTGGCCTTAGCCATGCCACTCTTAGTATAACTACTTTAGAATAGGTATTGTCGATATCAATGATAAAACATATGTGATTGTAATATTGATCAACCACCACTATAGGTATTCCCAACCTTTTCTTCATTTCCCTTTTGAAGTCTTCAAAATACCCATCCAAAATTGTTTTAAAATTTTTCATTGATCTTCTTAGTTATTGGTCTATCCTTATCCCACACTACATCTCCAATTGTAGGAAATGAGTTCTAAACATAAAATAATATACATTATATAAGTGAGCTAAACTTACATGAGGTATTTTTTCCTTTCTTGAGGGATCCAAGATTTTCTACAAGATAAATCAATTGTAGCTCAGCCAAGTCATAGTTATGGTCATTCTTGATTATTTTGTATCCCAAGTCTACAACCTCACAAGGCACATTTTTTAGTTAGTTTGACTGATATAACTTATGTACAATCACTTGGAATGCAAGTCCAATGATTAGATCTTCAATTTCATCAATAAACATTACTCTACTATTCCACTTCACCTTTGTGAGGTATTCAATTATATTCTTTCCTAAACAGTGAATGGTTTTTACTTGGTCAAGAGTAGGGTAACTAGTTACTTGATGTATGATTTTTTAGTAATTTTAACTAGTCCATTCTCCAACCATAACTTTATATCATGCAAAATTCTCAAAACAATTATAATCCATTCAACCTTGATCACCTTTGAAAAGCCTAGTGCACATGTTAACCCTTTCTCGATAATGAGTCAGTTTTCCTGCTTCAACACTTCAATCTTCTATAGCTTATCAAATGCATTCCTTAGTTCAAAATCATCAATTTCTCCAATTTTTCACATGTAACAAGACCTTACATCATGCACCATAATATCATAGGGTGGAATCAATGACAACACTCTAGATGAGTCTCCATTCATCACAATCTCTAGATATGCCTTAAATTTTGGAGGAGGGCATGATTACACACAATTTGAGAATTTTTATTCTTTGATGCCTCCATCTTCCCACTTCTATATGTAGATGATTCCACTCCAAACAAGGGTCTTGAACTTTAAACAATTTCACAAATAAATTCAATTCAAAGAATCTTTGTACACTTACACAATATTTCCAATGACACACACTAAAATCTTCTACAATTCACACAAATCAATCTATATTTGCCTTAATATTTCTCTAAGGATTCTAAATTATTGAGTGAGTGTAAAAATGAGCTCATAATTGACCAAATACTTTCAAATAGTTAAAATTTCATTTTATTTGATACTTTATACTTTTAGTAGCTAAATGCAAAGTGCATGACAACTGTCTCAGCTTGCATAAGTCAACTAAGCCATTATACTTCCATTCAATAGCTTGGTTAACACACCAACTTGGTCAACACATGAGCCCAATCCACACTATGACTCGGTCATAACTAACATTGATACTGATGCTCAACATCAATTATGCTCCAACTTAGTATATGTCCTATTTGCTCAATTAACCCTTCAACTTTATCCTAATGCATCTCATCTTATGTAGATATGGAATTCACTACATCACATGCTAATAATTGATATATGATATATTATTTAAAAGACATTTCTACACATACCTTCTTTTCTTAGTATGTGGTAGTGTGATCACCTGATCTATTGGATTGGTTGATCTCGCCATCAATAGCTCCAATGCTTTTGCCTTAATCCTTCTTTCTCCATATTTGATTCATCTTATTTCTTTTCTTTTTTACATCAATAATATCTTTACCTTTGTTTTTCTCATTGCTTGGTGTTGGTGCTCAGTTCCTACAATTTATGCTCAAATGTCTAATCTTATCATAACTATAACAAATTATACTACCATTAATCTAACTCTTGGATTTACCTCTAAAATGTGTCCTAATGCAATTTTTGATAAAATGATCATATTCACCACATAAATTATAATTGTACTATGCATTTTAATCCTAATTGTATGATATACTTTTCTTAAATGCATTTCCTTGATTTTTGGGTGTCCAATTAGATCTTTCCTTTGATTTTCATTCTTGTGCTCTATGTCCATACTTCTAACAATTATAACAATATCCTTCAAATATAAGTGCAATTGGTATATTTCCAACTTTCTATCTACACTCATGTGATTGATGTCCTTGTTTCTTACAATTATAAAAATACCTATTGAAGTTGGTCTTAGGGTTTTTCTTACCAATCTTGCTTCTATAAACATTTGTTGGGTGACCTAGTTTTCCACAATGATAACATGTAGGTTTACTATTCTTTGGTTTTGCATTCATTTTTTCTTCCCTTTTTAATGATTCTCCTTCCATAGTAGATGATATATGCTCAACGTAGCCTAGTCCAGATGTATCATGGGCTCTTCTTTGTGATCTCATCAACTTTTCATAATATCTCACAACTTCTTTGGGTTTATTCAACCATTTAATAAATTCCTTTCTAGATGTCATCTCATTCCTTAGATTTTTGTTCTTAGATTTCAGCTAAGAAATCTCCACATTATTTCCTATTAACCTCTTGATTTACACTTAGCAATTGATTGAGCATGTGAAATTGATTGTGTGAGTTTATGTACATCAAATACCCTTTCATTAAGTCTTGTGGCCATTTGTCTTTTTTCTTAATCATCCATTGTCTTATCTTCCTCAACTTTCTTTTTTGTTTAGTTACTTCACATAGTTTTATTGATTGGATTTCAAGCTCTCTTTTTAGTCCTCTTATCTCTTCATTCAATGTATTGTTCCTCTCCAAGAGACATTCTATTGTTGCATCACTTTCCTATAAATTCCTTTAGTGTCTTCTTCTTTATATTGTGTATCATTCAGAAAATTTTCCATCCCCTTCCTTCTTTTTAAGGATTTCTTCAATCTGTCTCTTGATGCTTAAATAAGTTGTAGTGCAAGTTGTATATCAAGCTTCTAATTTTCAATGATCTTTCCTAGTTTATGAGCATCCATCTCCAAGATCTTAACTCTTAATTTTGCATACTTCTTCTAAGAGAACAAAGTAATGATACCAATTTTTGGAAGTCTATTGGGAAAGTTAGAAATAGAAGGGGAAGGCTCCACCTTCTCACATTTCCTACATTAAAGGGGAGGCTCCATCTTCTCACCATTCCTTGGATCAACTTAGGGTAAGCAAGAAGTTGAGAGATTTTGTAAGGGGTGTTACCAATAGTCTTTCCTCTTAGCTTTTAGAAAAGAATCCACTTACCCATGAAGTGAATAATGAGAAAGATGAAACCTCAAATTATACCTCTATCTTAAAGTTGTAAATGGTGATACTAATAAACTAACACTAACTCAAAGGCTAGTTGAAAGCATACCAATTTGGCTCTAGGTCCTATTTTAACCTAATATATAAGAATGACCTCTACTATAAGGGCACCAAGACTTCTAGAAGTAGGTAATTCTAAATATTTTTTGTAAATTTGAGATGGTAATACAAGCTACATTCAAAGCTCTAAATCTATGTATTTGCACAACTACTCCTAGTCAAAGCTTCAACTTTGATTTCTTTCTAAATCACTATGCTCTATTATTGAACACATAATAACAATATGAATCAAAGATAATAGGAACAAATTAAAATCAAAGCTTCTAATTTTCTCTATCACAATTGCTTCTTTTATTCACTTTTCTCCCAAATTCATACTACACAATCAAGGTTATTCTTACACAAATCTGGCAAAGCTTTCTTTCATAGAAAGAAAGATGATTTTTACTATAAGAGGGAACTCCTTTATATAGGTAAAGGAGTTGAGAAAAAGATGGAGGAAAAACTAGGAGCAACTCAACCAACTTTGACCTAGTCTAACTAAAAGAGAAATTATTGGGTTACATGAAATTCACATTACATGTAATTACAAATGTTCGTGTAATAAATACTCTTCAATTACAAACATGAAAGAAGAAGAAGAAATACAAAAGAGAATTAAAATAATCCTAGGGATTATTCTGAAGGACCTTTTACTTGGTGATGCAATCCTTGATGATAATGAGATCAAGAGTTCTTTTACTTTGTGCCACTACATTCACCTTGATAATCATGAGGTCACATCTTTTGATAATCTCTAACTCTCTTTAATGAATTCTCTATTGTCATTTTAAATCTTGATGTGATCAAGTTTTTTTCTCATTCAAGTTATTGTGAATTCTCCTTTGCAGATTGACATATTTTGGAGTCTCTAACACTTTGAAAACCTTCTTGATGGTGTCTAGATGTAAACTTAGAATAACTTTCCATCAACACCTTAAACTCTTTTTTTATTTAAGCAATGTGCTTGGCACATTCCTACATAAACTTAGGTTCTCAAACAACCATTGCCAAGATATAGACCAAATGAATTACCATTTTTTTTAAGCACACAATTTTTACTAGAGGTCTTCATTTTTTATACAAATTTTGGCATATCTTGACTTGTTGCAACATGAAAGTTTCAATGGGATTGAATCCATGAAATCTTTGAGATTTGTGTTACAATGATGAATCGACAAGGAGTGGGCATTTGAAGTATGTATTAGATACTTATGAAAGACATGTGATGGTTGTAAATGAATCAAAAAGCATATGTAGAGAATGGAAAATGGTACTCAGAGAGAGAGAAAACATGAAGTGGGCGATGAATATGCTTTGGGACATAAAATTAGAATGTATGGGAATGTGTGTAAATGAAAACTATTGACTTTTAAAAAGTGACTTGGGCTTTTAAGATTCCATTGCATAGAAAGTAGATTACATGTATATGCAACATGTAATCATAAACAAAAAGTGAGATGACATGCAAATAGAGATGGATGATGAGCTTACATGTAAGTGCATGTGAAGGATGAGATAAAATGTGTAATGCAAAAGTAAGTGGACTGACATGTATTTTCTTATGGAGGTGTAAGTACATATGGAAGGAATGAATGCAATGTGCCTTGAAGCAAAGTGGTCTTTATAGACATCTTTAAGGAAAGGTAAATTCCAAGTACATGGGAAAACATGCACGACATTTTTTGACCTTTAAAAAATGACTTTTAGTCACAAACTAGTTCTAGAGATACAATTACATGTAAGACTTTTCATGTAAAAATATCATGTGAACACCATTCTAACCACTTTCGACAGCTTTGAGATACACTCAACTACTTGGTGTTTAAAAACACCACATATTGCCTTTGTAGGGTGCATGTGGGATTATTCCCACTACCCCTCAATAGTGTTTGATTTCCTAGGCACTGCAAAGAGCATTGTTGGCACCGATACAACTCTTCTCCAATTGACACATGCCAATCAGTGACCCTACCAACTCATGTGCCATGCAGTGCCCAATAACATAGCCACATCACAACCCTACCTATAGACCCTCTACATTTCCAACCATGTGCTTTGCCTACAACAATAGTACCTACAGCCATGTGGACTGCTCTACACCTACCATGTGTCACCTCAGCTAGTCCGACCTACCCAGTCAGAACACACCTAGGCGCTATACAACATGTCAACAAGACCATACCTTGTGACATCACCTCATCCATAATCTATATGACCATACCAGTGCCACATCAACTTACCACATCACCAGGTAATTTTTTTTTGCTGACTTAAACATTTTACAACGTTAAATTTGGCAACCATCTGACCATCAAAACTAGGCATTTTGACAAATGGCCTATTATACATGTACCACCTATAAAGCACCAAATCTCACATTAGGGGGGATTCTTTGATTCTTTGGGGGTTCATTGATTAATCTCATGTAGTCTTGTTAGATATGTCAATCTAGTATTAGACCACAGTTGACAACAAGGAACTATCACAAATGGAGTGCTTTGATACTTGATCATCTAAGAGACCATCAAGAATTGCATCCTTATCTCCATTCATATCACCACATTTTAATTGGACACATCTTGTGCACCTTCATCACTTTCTCTATAATAGTATGAGTAAGGAATCATTTGCTCCTCTTAGAATGGTAAGTTTTCTTCATGATATTTTGATGTCTATTTGGGAAGCATATGGAGATCAATGTGTTCACCCATCTCCAAAGGATATTCTACATCCAATCACTCCATCTATGGTTTCTTGAACTCTAGATGTGATCGCACCTCCAAATGCTCCTATTGCTCCTATTGATCTTGTTCTGGCCATAGATGCAGCAGGAACCTTCATGTCTTCCTACTTTACCTTCATGCAACAACTTCATTCCTACCATTGTAGGCCTATTCATGAAGTCTCACATTAAATATGTGGGAGACATCCTAGATGATATTCATCTTCTTTTTGAGGTGAATTCGTCTACCACAGTGATTGATTCATGTAATTCAACACAATAGGGTACATTTTGTCTTCTAGTTCTAGCCTCGAGTGTTGACTTCCTTACTAACAAGTTAGGTTTGTTCATGGAGTCACACATAGTATATTTAGAGGACTTCTTTGATGATCTATTGCTTCTCTTTGATGAGGATGATCCTTCTATAGTTGTTGTGAGGGCTAACTCTAACCCTCATGTCCATTCTCTACATGATCAATTTTTATAGGTTGATGTGATTGTGGATCCTTATGTACAGCAGTTGTAGGAGGTCTCTTTGTCATTTGAGGAGACTATTGGTTCTTTGAGATAGGTTCTACATCTATCCTTGCTATATCTATACTTCTTCTTAGTAGTTTTGGAAGGAGTCATCATCAGTATCGAAATAGGGACACTTGAGCAAGTTTTAGAGACACCATTCATCATTGAGATTCCTTTTACACATAGGGGAAACATCTCACCAGTAGCTCTACTACTATTTATTCCAAAGGGGAGGAACATCATTCAAAAATCATGGATCAACTTCTACATTGGAGCATTTCTCACTAATCAACATTGTACTTTTAAGGGGGGGCTACCTTGTGTCCTTCTTCTTCTCCTTTATGGGGGGGACTTTTTCCTCTTAGGGGGTTTTTCCCTTCTCCCATTTCTCTATTGTATGTACTTGATGTATGTTGTAATGGGGGGGTCTTGATTACTCCATGCATCCATACATCTTTCATCTCTCTTTTTGGGGGAGGGTTTTTCCCACAAGGTTTTTCCTCTTTCTCCACTTTATGAGAGACTACATTTTCATTATGTACATGGGTACCTAACATGGCCTAGTAGCTGGGAACCATCATGCATTTCATTCTAGTTTTTGTATGCTTAAGGGCATTCCCCTAAGTTTCACTTAAGGGGGGTGTTGGTGTAAATAATTATCCACTATTTACACTTACTTAATTTTACTTAAGTTAATGCATTATTTTAATATTTATTTATTAGTCACCTAGGAGTATGTGCACTCTTTTGAGTTGTCATGTTGACAACATAGGAGATCACACCTCTTTTATGCACATGGTGTCTACAACATCTCCACTTGAGATACACCTTGTCATTCTTATCCTCTCATCTAGAATGATGGATAAGATGTGTGCTTAGTTGTCATGCTTATCTTATCTCGTAGTTCTTTCTAGAGACATTCTAGGTGCTTACTGAGAGGCCTTTATATATAGGAACTCCTAGTGTGTCTGTACATACAATATAAAGCAATGTATGAGGACATACTCCAATATATTGATCATACTCCTTTTTGGTCTACAGTTGTGCTTGTGTTCGAGTTCTACGATCTTGGGTGAATCTTACCCTAAGGCAAATTCTTACAAAAATACATCTGTTTGAATGCAAAACACACCATTTTGAGGTGACTGCATATTTAAAACATGCATCCAAGACCCAAACATGCCTTTTGGAGGTGATTACATATTTTAAAAATATGCAATGTGCTTCTCCAAGACCAAAATGCACCTTTTGGGTGCAAGTGCATGTTTTAAAAATATGCTTTTAGCTCAAAATGGGTTTAAGAGATGCATGTACATGTCTCATTGACCAAATGCACCTTTTAGGTGCAATTACATATCTCAACTTTGTCATGTCCCCTTTTCAAATAATTAAAAAATAATAAACTTTGCTAAGGCAGACAAGCTCCAAAAAGGTGAATTTTCGGCAAAAGGGGCTAATATTTGGAAACCAATGGACTACTAAATAAAAATTATTATTAAATTATATTTTATTAACCCCTCTTGGATGTGAGTTAGGGTTATTCCCTCTTTTAAGGGGTTTGGAGGCATTTTGGGCTCATTCCAAAACTTGATTTTTGCTCATTTCTTTGTTGTTCTTCAGAGGCTGCCAAACCTGTGGAGAAGGAGACCCAAGAATAGGAGTTTTCAAGTTTCTAGGAAGGCTAAGGATGGGAGTTTGAAGCCATTCCATGTGCATACTCATACAGAGTTTGCCTTTATGCTGAACAGTGCAGATTTGTGGGTTTTTGGGGGTGTTTTTTTTGTATGAGTTTGGTGTTTCCAGTTGAGTATTTCATATCAGTTTGGGTTGTTGCTGTATTTCAGACTTTAATATATTAAAATATAGCTGAATATATTTATTGGGACATGATTAAAATTTTGAGGTAGATTATTAGTATTTTTGTGGTGTTTCCATGCATTTTTGTGTTAATTTCGGGAGCCCAATGAGCATAGTTTTTGTCCTACATTTGTGAACTGTTGTGTAAAGGCTTTATAGATCTATAAATTTCATTTTGTAGGCTATTATGTTACTAAAATTTCTATAAAAATTTCCATTTTCAGATTTATTAATAATTTGTGAAGTTGTGAAGTTTTTGGCACTATTTTGGACATACCCGATTTGGGTTTTATTGAGAAATTGGTGGATCTTTGTAATATTGAATTGTTTTACTTTAAAGATCTGATTTGAGGCTTGAAATATCATACAAAATCAGTAAAGGAAAATTTTAGTGGTATCAGAGCCATGATCTTGCCAGCCTAAGGGTTTGTAGAAGTTTGCATGTCAGTTTTAACAACTACCCAAATCTTGCATGTCGGTTTTGACAACTACCTAGATCTTGCATGTCAGTTTTGACAACTACCTCGATCTTGCATGTCATATTTTATAGTTGCATGTTTCTTCTAATTAGTTGCATGTCAAAATTTATGGTTGCATGCAACTAAATGAAAGAGAAAAAAGATATTTGCAGCGAGAAAAGAATAAAAAAATTTTGATCAAACCTCTAGTTGAAGGTAAAAGTACAAAATCCAAGGAAGGAAAAAGTATGGCTGATCCAGATGAGATGGAAAATAAATTCTTCCAAGAGATCCAAAATACTCAGAAGCAAACAGGGGATAGTTTGGTAGAAACTAGAGAGGCTTTGCAAATATTGACAGAAAAACTACAAGGAGTTGCATCTATTAATGAGAAAGGGAGCACTTCAAAGGAGCCAAAAAATTTGAAATCCACACCATCTAAATCAACCAAAACTATTTTCTTGCCTGTAGATGAGCCACTAGTACCAAATCTAGCCATTAATCCCGTGGAAGAGGTTACAGGTAACTTGATTGCATTAAGAGCTACTTATAATGGCTTAGATGATGACTTTCATAGTTCAGTTCCTTTTAGAGAATATGTGGATATGATGAACACTTTGATGCCCAAGAAAGAGAATAGGAGGGAGCATGACATAAGTGGAAGAGAGCTCAAAAATAAAATAAGCAAGTTTACAACACCTACTTTTGATGGAACAAATAAAATTTCAGCTAGAGCATGGCTACAAAAATTACAGACCTTCTTCACACTTAACCCCATAAAGGAGAGTGATGTTGTTCAATTTGCAAGTCTACGCTTGGAAGATGCAGCCTATGATTGGTGGTATCATGGAATGACTACTCAAGGTCATGATCAGGTAACTACATTTGATGATTTTAGTCAAAGAGTGATAGATAGATTTGACCTCAAGGATGATGAAGAGTACTTTAAAGAATTATCAAAGTTGAAGCAAACCAAATCAGTTAATGAGTATATAGAAGAGTTTCAAAAAGTGGCTATTATGGTACCTAATATGAGTAAAAAGAGGATTGTTTATCTTTTTCTTGATGGTTTAGAACATTCTGTTAAGGGTTTGGTTAAGGCTTTCTCACCCTCAACCTTACAAGAAGCTATCAAAAGAAGTTTGCAACTTGAAACTTGCGTGCCTATGAAATCAATCACTAATCAAAAACCCCCAAATCTTTGGCAACATAAGGGAAATTTTTAGAAAAAGACTTTCCCAACACTACCACCAAAAGATGTGATAAATGTGGAAAAAAAGAATTTAGATGAAAAGACTAGGAGTGAATTACGAAGGAAAAAGCTTTGTTTTACTTGTAGAGAACCATGGGTTCCAGGACACAGATGTTTGGGGAAAGGTCAACTGCACTATATTGAAGTTGCTTCAGAATCTGATTCAGATGAGCATGAGGAATTTCATGATACTAAGGAGGATGTAGAAGAAGAGAAAGAAAAAGAAATCAGCAAGGATGGCACTTTAGTAGCATTATCGTGAGTCCCAAGATACCATCCCTTTCGAATTTGAGGGGTACTAGCAAGGCAAAGGTTGACAATTCTTCTTAATAGTGGTGCAACTCACAATTTTATTGATGAGGGATTTGTCATGAAAAAAGGGCTTAAAGAAAAAGATTTTGAGGGATTCAATGTTACAGTAGCTGATGGATTCACTATGCCTTGCACACGGGTGGTGAAACAACTCAAGATGACCTTAGGAGATTATGAGTTATGTGATGACTTCTATGTGGTTGGTATTGGGGAGACAGATCTTGTATTGGGTGTTCAATGGTTGCACTCTATTGGAGGTTATTACATGAACCATCAAACTATGGAGTTTAAATTGCATTCCAATGGGAAAGAAGTCATATTGAGAGGTTTATCGAATGGAGCACCTAAGGCGGTCTCTGCAAAGAGGATGGAGAGGACTTTTCAAAGAGGACAAGTAACATGGGCAGCAGGAGTCATAATCCATCCAACAAGCTCTCCAAAGAATCAAGGTAATTTCCATTTTTAAATTCAAAATATTCTTGATAAGCATAGTATAGTTTTCAATGATTTGCCTCCAGGATTACCACCAGATAGAGGTTTTGATCATGTTATAGAGTTAGAATAGGGTGCCAAACCAGTTATAACAACCCCATACCACCATCCAAGAGGTTATAAGGAAGAAATTGAAAAAACTATTAAAGAACTCCTGGACATGGGATTCATAAGGCCTAGCTCTAGTCGATTTGCATCATCTGTGGTACTTGTCAAGAAAAAGGATGGTACAATGAGAATGTGTATAGACTACAAGGCTCTAAACAAGAAGACCATAAAAAATAGGTATCCCATACCACGCATAGATGAACTCATTGATGAGTTACATGGTGTTGTATACTTCTCAAAAATTGACTTAAGATCAGGGTACCATCAAATCCGAATGAGGAGTGAAGATGTGGAAAAGACTACTTTTAGATGTCACTATGGGCACTTTGAATTTCTTGTTATGTCATTTTGCCTCACTAATGCACCTGCAACATTCCAATCTTGTATGAATAAGGTATTCAGCCAGCATCTTTGAAAATTTGTTTTGGTATTTTTTGATTATATCTTGATTTACAGTAAAACATGGGAAGAGCATCTAAAGCACATAGACACTGTTTTGGGAATCTTGGAGCAGCAATCCTTCTATGCTAAGCTATCTAAATGTGAGTTTGGTTTGAAAAAGATCCTATATTTGGGACATACTATAAGTTCTAAAGGAGTACAGGTTGATCAACAAAAAATCTAGGCAATTTTGGATTGGCCTCCACCCACTAATCTTACACAGTTGAGAGGTTTCTTCGGGTTGTGTAGCTACTATAGGAGATTTTCCAAGGGATTTTCTCAGATTGCTGCCCCCTTGACTGATTTGACAAAGAAAGGAGCTTTTTTTTTACAGAAGAGTCACAAAAAACATTTGATAAGCTTAAGGAGGTAATGAGTTCATGCCCTGTGCTTGCAATTCCAGATTTCTCTTTACCTTTTGTTGTTGAATGTGATGCTTCTGGAGAAGGTATAGGGGCTGTCCTAACTCAAAGGGGACATCCAATAGCATTTGAGAGTAGAAAATTAAATCAATCAAAGAAAGGTTACTCCATCTATGATAAGGAAATTTTGGCAATCATGCATGCACTTCATAAGTTTAGACAATATTTGGTATGTGGGAGATTCATTGTTAAGATAGACCATAATAGCCTCAAGTTCTTCTTGAACCAAAGGGATTTGAATGACCGTCAAAAAAAATGGGTAAGCAAATTGCAAGCTTAGGATTTTGATAATGAATATATGAAAGGAAAGAATAATGTGGTTGCTGATGCTCTCTCAAGAAAGCCCACTTTGTGTTCCTTATAATCTATCTCTGCTGATTGGAAAGTCTCCATAATTTTAGAGTATGCTAAAGATTCCTTTGCCACCAAGATTTTGGATAAGTTAGTGGATGATAATAGGTACAAGGTTGTTGATGAATTGATTTATTACAAGAACAAGATCTTCTTAGTGCCAGGGTCAAAAACTAAGGAGAGGATATTGAGGGCCTTTCATGACACACCTTTGGCTGGTCATCAAGGATACTTCAAGACATACAGGCAAATTTGAGAGAAATTTTCATGGAATTGTATGAAGGAGGATGTCCTTAAACACATTAAGGAATGTATGGTATGCCAATAAAGCAAGAGTGAGCAAAATTTTCCTGCAGGGTTGTTGCAGCCACTTCCTATTCTCGAACAAAAATGGGAAAGTATTTCCATGGACTTCATCACTGGGTTGCCCAAGGTTCAAGGTAAGGATTGCATATATGTGGTGGTAGATAGACTAACTAAGTATGCACATTTCTTTCCTATCACATCTGATTTCAAGGCATCACAAGTGGCCGAATTGTTCTTTAAGGAAATTTTTAGATTACATGGTTTGCCTAGAAACATTGTTAGTGAGTGAGACAGTAGATTCCTTAGCTCTTTTCGAAAGGAGCTCTTTCATTTGGCAAGAACTGAACTCACTCCCAGTACTAGCTATCACCCTCAAACAGATGGACAAATAGAGATAGTTAATAAATGGATAGAGGGATATTTGAGGAACTATGTTTCAAATCAACAATATGATTGGGTGAAATGGTTACACCTAGGGGAGCATTGTTAGAATACATCTCATCACATTTCTATTGGTATGCCTCCTTTTCATGCTCTTTATGATTATGATGCCCTTTCCTTTGTTGATCTAATACTTTTCGATAGCAGAGTACCCGCAGCAAATGATTTTGTCAAGCAAAGTCAAGACATAATAAGGTCCCTCAAGGATAATCTACAACATGCACAGAACCAACAAAAGATATATGCTAACAAGAAGAAGATTGAAAGATCTTTTGATGTGGGAGATTTGGTATTTGTTAGGTTGTAGCCATATAAGCAAAGCACCTTGAAGAGGAGTGGGGTAGAGAAACTCAAGCC
Organism: Cupressus sempervirens; assembly: GCA_028749045.1. Taxonomy (NCBI): domain Eukaryota; kingdom Viridiplantae; phylum Streptophyta; class Pinopsida; order Cupressales; family Cupressaceae; genus Cupressus; species Cupressus sempervirens. The sequence continues at coordinate 849,126,907 of CM053786.1, read as the reverse complement.
AAGCTTCTATGGGCCTTATAAAATCATCAAGAAGGTAGGAGAGGTAGCTTATGAATTGGAGCTCCCACCAAACAGCAAAATACATAATATTTTTCATGTATCTTGCCTAAAGAAGGTTCTATGCTAGAAAACCATAGTATCTATAGAATTACCACCTCTTGATGATGAAGGAAAATTAGTTTTGATACCAGAAGAGATTTTGGATACAAGAGAGAAAAGATTGAGAAACAATAGCGCCATAGAGCATTTGGTCAAATGGAAAGGATTACCACTAGAGGATGAAACTTGGGAAGGAGCACATATTCTTGAGAATTAAAACCTTCATTTATTGAGTACAAGCAATATTTTGGAGGGGAGGACTTGTCATGTCCCCTTTTCAAATAATTAAAAAATAATAAACTTTGCTAAGGCAGGCAAGCTCCAAAAAGGTGAAGTTTCGGCAAAAGGGGCTAATATTTGGAAACCAATGGACTAATAAATAAAAATTATTATTAAATTATATTTTATTAACCCCTCTTGGACGTGAGTTAGGGTTATGCCCTCTTTTAAGGGGTTTGGAGGCATTTTGGGCTCATTCCAGAACTTGATTTTTGCTCATTTCTTTGTTGCTCTTCAGAGGCTGCCAAACCTGTGGAGAAGGAGACCTAAGAATGGGATTTTGTAGGTTTCCAGGAAGGCTAAGGATTGGATTTTGAAGTGATTCCATGTGCATGCTCATACAGAGTTTGCCTTTATGCTAAACAGTGCAGATTTGTGGGTTTTTGCGGGTGTTTTTTTTGTATGAGTTTGGTGTTTCCAGTTGAGTATTTCATATCAGTTTGGGTTGCTGCTGTATTTCAGACTTTAAGATATTAAAATAGAGCTAAATATATGTATTGGGATGTGATTAAACTTTTGAGTTAGATTATTAGTGTTTTTGTGGTGTTTTTAGGCATTTTTGTGTTAATTTCGGGAGCTCGATGAGCATAGTTTTTGTCCTACATTTGTGAACTGTTGTGTAAAGGCTTTACAGATCTAGAAATGTCATTTTGCAGGCTTTTATGCTGCTGAAATTTCTGTAAAAATTTCCATTTTTAGATTTATTAATAATTTGTGTTCAGTTGTGAAGTTTTTGGCACTACTTTGGACATACCCAATTCGGATTTTATTGAAAAATTGGTGGATCTTTGTAATATTGGATTGTTTGATTTTAAAGATCTGATCTGAGGCTTGAAATATCATACAAAATTAGTAAAGAGACATTTCAAACTTTTTGATGTTTTTGCATGTTTTTATGCATTTACATGCATTCTCTTTCAAAATTACACCTTTTAGGTGTAATTGCATATTTTTTATGAGATATGCTTGTAGCCATGTTGAAAACAACTTAATTGATGAAGTAAGCACATGTTAATTTTATTTTTGATAAAATATTACTTAAATGGGTCATAACTAATATTCACTTTATCATATTAGAAATATAATGTGCAAATATCATTTAATAAGTAATATTTGCTAGAGTATTTAATTTAAAAACTATATATAAAATTGAACTATATAGTTAATATAGTCACTTAAGTGAAAAATCAAGAAGAAAACTCAGCATAAAAATATAACATTAAGTGCACTATAGTTACTTGAAGTGAAAATCAAAATGATAAAGTAACTAAAAAACATAACATAAAGTGAATTTAAGATATATTTTTCAAAAAGTGAAAGTCAAATTAAAACTATAACATGATATTTTTAATTCATATAGTTGCATCAAAAAGGTCCACTTTTTGGCCACTAAGTTGATCGTATCTTTTGATTTCCAACTCCAATTAAGCCCTAAGATAGATCAAATTGAATGGAAAATTGAAAGCAATGACTTGAGCAAAAGTAAAGGACTGAAAAAGAACAAACGCACACTCAAAAATGAAGAAAATGACATTAAAGGCCTCAAAAATCAAGCATAGGCTTGACAAACACAAAAATGAAAAGGACTTGATGAAAGCCTTCAGTAAAAGAATTATTTATGAAAAATGGAGTCAATTAATCAATCAATATTAACCAATTGAATAACAAATTAAACTCAGAGAAATCTAAAACTAGTTTGAAAAAGTTTTGTATTGGTACCTACATTTTGTGGTGACAAAATGCAGGATAATGGGGATGATACCCACAAATCTTCATTACTACAAAAATAAAGTTTTCCTTTTAGGGCTATATAATTTTAATCACTTTTGATGATCTATCCTATGAGGGGTTTGTCTTGTTAAGAGTTTACAAGAATTATTTAGTCTACCTTGATTAAAGGATTTGGACTTACAACTAATTATGTACTCTGTTAGGATATTTACAAAGGTCTCTCAAGACCACTATATTAAGAGATTTACCCTGAAACACTTTCTAGAATGTATCAATACCTGTTCCTTTGGTTTGCACTTAATATACTAATTACAAATCTCCTCTTTCCAATCTTCAACTTGATCTCCAATCTAATATATCTATATTTCCCTTGACTACTTTCCTATCATTTTGTCTAATTCTCTTGCAAACCTTTCTTGAAGCATCCAAATTTTTCTTCTCTTGTTCATGCATACACACGTATGAAAATAAGGTTTTGATCCTGCTTTTATAACCAACTAGACAAGGTTCTAGATCAAGATCAATGATCTAAATCTCACTCTTTTTCCACTTATACTTTTCATTTTTTTGATCGGTTAATCACCTTACATAGGGATTAATGATCCATAAAAAAAATGTATAATCATCACCTTAAATTACTTCTTGATTATTAAAGCATACATTCAAGTTAGCTAAAAATAGTTTACCTTGGTATTTTTGCAATTCCAAAAAAATATACCAAAACTAGCTTGCTCAACACATGAATACTTTTATGCTCAATCATAACTAATCTTGATTTTGTCCCTCAACTTCTATCTTCTCAACACATATTGTATTAATCGATATGAACTAAGTCTCCTTAGCTTAACTTTTATAGTGTGACCTACCTTCTATACACTCGACATGTTTTTTCTTTTATCTAACTCAACATGCATTGGAGTACTCAATGACCATAGACTTGCTTAGTAATAATAATTTCTTGGCTTCAACTAAGATATCAATAAGTCAATTATAGATAGCTCAACCTTAGTAGGATGGCTTTTTTGGAGTGATGACTAGCTAACTCTGCCATATGAATGACTAAGTGTTTGACACTAATAGATGACAAGACTTAGAGATCAACACCTCAAATATTTTACCTATTTCAAAGCATGAAAAATGTATTCAAGTGTGCATCAATTTCTAAGACCTAAATAAATATTTCCCTAAGGATGATTTTTGCTCCCTAATATTAATATGGTAGTGGACATAACTATAGGCTATGAAATGTACTCCTTAATGGATGGATTCTCAAGATATAACCAAATAAAGATAGCTCCCAAAGATCAAGAAAATATCACTTTCACTTGTGCATTGGGCACCTTTTAATGGAATTTCATGGCATTCAAGGTTGTAGATGTTGGTGCTACCTATCAAAAGGCTATGACAACCATTTTCCATGATATGAATCATAAAAATATGGAATACTATGTAGAACACATTGGATAAGTCTAAAAAAAGAAACACTCACTTGAATGACTTGAGTTTGATATTGGACTACATGAAACAATTTCAACGTTGGCTTAACCCTAAGAAATTATCCTTTGGTGTCACTTGTAGTAAACTTCTAGGCTGCACCATATCTATTAAGGACATTGAAATTGATCCTAAAAAGGTACAAGGAATCATGGAATTTCCAGCTCCTTACAATGTTAGTGAGTTAAGAAGTATTAAAGAGAATCTATAAAGAGGTTTATCTTTCAACTAGATGATAGATCCAAACCCTTTAATAAGATTTATCATAAGGAGTCTACTTGTGTGTGGAATGAAGAATGTGATAAGAGCTTTAATCAAATCAAAGAACATTTAGCCTAGCCTCCTATTCTGGGAAAGCCTTTAATTTTATATATCTTAGCTACAACTACTTCCCTAGGGGCATTACTAGACCAATATGACAAAAATGTCAAGGAGCAAGCTACCTATTATATCATCAAAACTCTAGCTACTTATGAGATCAATTAAAACAAAATTGATAAAGCTTATCTTTGTTGGAAATTTAAGAGGAGTAACTAAGAGGGGAGGGGTGAATCAGTTACCACAAAAATAAATCCCAGATCGCTTAGATGTCAATACAAAATATAAACTTAGAAACTGTTGTCACTTAGTTAACACATAGGTACTTAGTTAACACTATCAATATGTTGTAACTTAGTAAATACTGAACATGTAGATCTTAAGATTTTAAGTGTGATAGACCTTAATTAACTTAGTTTCATACACATAAAAGAAATAGCATGAACACAAGTGACACTAAGATTTAACATGGAAACCCAATTTGGGAAAACTACCAATTGCAACTAGTTATTGTTTTTCACTCTTCTAAAGTGAGCCCTATTAGGAGCCAACCATGTTAAAGGTTTCAAAATAAAATGTTAGGTGTGACCCTATTAGAAGATTTAATCATGCTATTAAGAGTGGTCTTGTTAGAGGTCTTTAAACACTTCAATCTAGAAATGCCACCTTATTAGAGGATTTAAAAATAGTTGCTAGGCCAACTCTATTAATAAATTTGATTCATTGTTACAATGGTTAGAGAGTAATAATGAAATTACCTAATTGTTAATGCAACTATATTTCTAATTTAAGATCTCAATTCTAGCTTGAATACGTGATCCTTCCTGATTAGATTAATCTTTGCAGCCCAGCAAGGATATTCTACTTATCCTTCCAATTTTATTCCTCTAAGCATCTTCTTATCTTCCACACATTTTCACACATTGAATCATCAACTTGAACTTATACTTATATCATGTGAATTGTCAAGTCGGCTTGAATACAACTTATAACAATAATTCCTCATCTCTTTAGTCAGCTAGAACCAACAAACAAATCTATTAAACTCAATATGCCAAAACAAGAAAATCCTTTGTTAGCCAACCCATCTTGGTAGACACTAACTTCTAAAATTATTTTCCTATCTTAACCAAGTGAACTCACTTAATACTACAAATTTGTAAACTTTGTTTGGTAATAGAGTGAGCTTAGTTAATAGTGATTCCATGCCAACTATCCTTTGTTAATTGAGTGAGCTTAGTTAAAACTGAACTTATGTGAACTTATCTTTTGTGTCCAAGTGTACTTGGTAGACACTATCTTTTGAACTTTTTAAACACTATAATGCTTAGTAGACATAGGAAACTATCTTTATCTCTCAAGTGAGCTTGACAGACATTGACTGGCAAAGATATGAAATTTTGTGTAACACCAAAAACAATATATAATTGATCAATTATTTTTAGTAATCTCTCTCTTTTGCATTGATGGAAACACAACATGTCATCATACAATGAATTTTTTAGAGAAAAATAAATTTAAGGATAATATCCTTAGTTTCATTCTAATTCTCATTCATGAGAACACCCTCTATCAGTATGAAGTCCCTCTGACATCAATCTCTCCCTTTGATTTAAGTTTCTCCCTCTATTAGAAAACTTTCCAAGTTTATTCTTCATCAAACTCTTCCTCTTTGACATCTTCATATGTTCAAAAAAAATTCTCTGATACAGCAAACTCTTTCTTTATATTTTTTTTGTTATATGATAGCAAACTTCTCCCTCTTTGACATATTATGCCAAAGACAATATTTAGTGAGTTTCAATGTACCTAATATATAGATTCATATATAATCTACCTTTTCATTATTGCATCAATTTGTCCAATCTTCAAGAATACTTAGTTGATGCATCACTAAATATTATTTAGTGAGCTTCAGATAGGGTAATAATCCCTAGCTTACCTCTTAAGTACAAAAATGTATCCTTAGGGAGGCTTGGTGAATATGTCTACAATTTGTTCTTTAGTATTCACATATTCCAATCTCACCTCTTTTTCTTGCACTAATTCTCTCATAAAATGATATTTTATTGCAATATGTTTGGTCTTGGTATGCATCATAGGATTCTTTGATATATTGATTGCACCGGTGTTATCATAGAAGATAACCACTGGATCCTTGATTTCTAGATTCATACCTACCAAAAGTTGTTTGAACCAAAAAATATTGGAATAATTGACTACTATTGAAACATATTTTTCCTCTACTATAGACTAAGAAATGAAATTTTGCTTCTTACTTATCCAAGACTCTAGTCTCTTACCAAGAAAGAATGCTTCACCACTGGTGCTCTTCTTGTCATCAAAACTTCATACCGAATCTGCATTAATGAAGGCTTTCAAATATAAGTTGCCTCCTTTCTTGTACCATAATCCATAATCTTAAGTACCCTTTAGATACCTCATGATTCTCTTTATTTCCATCATATGATTTTCTTTAGGATTAGCTAAATATCTTGCCACGATACCAACTTCAAGAGCAATATCAGGCCTAACATGTACTACATATTAAAGTTTTCCAATCATAGATCTATATGTGATCTGATCTACCTCCCTGGAATCATCATTTTTGGAAAGCTTATATCCAGTAGACATAGGTGTTCCAATTGGTCTTGAATCCTCCATTCTAAACTTCTTTAGTATCTCCTTGATATACTTAATTTGAGTAATGTATATACCATCTTTCTTCTGTTAAATTTGCAAGCCAACAAAGAATTTGATTTCTCCAAACATTGACATCTCAAATTCCTTACTCATTTCCTTTGAAAAAGATTTACAGAAATCATCATTTCCAATAAACAATGTATCATCCACAAATATTTTTGCCAACACAATCCTTTTATCTAATCCTTGTTTGATTTATAGGCTATTATTATCATTTTTCCTTTGAAAACAAATCTTCATCAAAAAATTATGAAGTCTTTCATACCAAGACCTGGGAGCTTGTTTGAGACCATATAATGCCTTGTATAGTTTACAAACCATATCCTTTTTGCTAGGATCTATAAAACCTTTAGGTTTCTCTATGTAGACTTCTTTTTCTAGAAATCTACTCAAGAATGCATATTTCACATCCATCTAATAAACTTTAAATCCTTTATGTGTAGCATATTAAAGTAGAGTCCTAACACCTTCTAATCTTGCAACAAGAGCAAAAATTTACCCATAATCAATACCTTCCTCTTGAGAATAGCCTTTGCATACTAACCTTGCTTTGTTTCTTGAAACTTCTCCATATTCATTCATTTTATTTCTAAACACCCAACTTTTGCCAATTACATTCTTGTCCTTGGATCTAGGAACAAGAATCTAGGTCTTATTCCTTTCTATTTATTTTATCTCTTCATTCATTGCTTCAATCCAACTTTCATTAACCAAAGAATATTTAACTATTCTAGGTTCAAATTTAGTGAGAAAACATGTACCTTTCAATTTGTACATTGTCATTGTACTTTTTGAGTTGTCTCCAATGATTTTATTAGGTGCATGGTGGCATCTAACATATCTTGCAAGTATAGGTACTTTGGATTTAGATAATGTTCTACTTGCCTCACTATGATCTTCTTCATCATGCTCGAGTCCCATTGTCTATGACTTGGGTCCTTCAAACTATGACTTGGGTTAAACTAGCTATAACTCATGTGCTTCTAGAGATTTTGGGGACTCATGAGGTGAAGTCTACTAACTTTTAATTATATTAGGCAATGTATCAAGTTCAAAGTAAATAAACTTTCTATAGTCTTCAAGTTCTTTGCTACTTTCTTCCTCACTCTTTTCTACAAACTCATTGATTCTCACATGTGCACTTTCTATGATCTTATGAGTGGTTAGATTGAAACATTTGTATGCTTTACTTCTGCTAGAGTATCCTAGGAATATGCTTTCATCAATCTCCTTCAAAATATACCATTTTCTACCAAATACTTTGAAGTAACTTACATTAGGTTTATAGCCATACCATAGTTCATAAGGATTTTGATTTGATTTTTTCTTCAATTGTACTCTATCTAAAGTATGAACTATTGTACTGATTGCTTCCTTCTAGTATTTGATTGCAACATTCTTTTCTATCATCAGGGTTCTTGCATAATCCATGATTGATCTATTCCTTCTTTTTGCTATACCATTATTTTGAGGTGTACCAAGGGCTAATACTTATCTTTTTATTTCTTTCTTAGTGAAAAATTAATTGAATTCATTAGAAATGAATTCACCTCCTCTATATGACCTTAAACACTTTTGTTCCTTTCCTATTTCTATCTCAACTCTAGCCAAATACCACTTGAAAATCTTCAAACTTATCTTTCAGATACATTATTGTCATCATCCTAGAATAATCATTATAAAAAAATGAAATACTTATCTCCATTGTATCTCTCTATGCCAATAGGTCTACAAAGGTATGTATGAATGAGCTCCAAGACTTCTTTAGAATGATAGTTCTTTCTTTTGAAACTTGTCTTGCCCATCTTACCAAATTGGTAATTCTTGTACATGCTTATGTCAAGTTTCCTTAGACTAGGAGTACCTCTCACTCTTTTGTTTTTAGTTATCTTGATTAGGTTATCAAAGTTTACACAACATAAATTTTTATGCCATAACCATATTTCTTCTACTTGAGCAATGAAACATTAACTTTCACTTAGATTTAGGTAGAACAAGTAACCTTTTGTTGATAACTAGACCCAACTAGATTTCCTTTTCTATCTACTAGCTTAGCCTTCCCATTCATGAATTTTACCTTGAATCCAATGTTATTCAACTACGCTAATGCCATGGAAGGGACACTCACTAAACAAAGGAAAAACATCAACCCCCCATGGCACTTTAATCATGAGTAGTACATGTACAATAAGGCACAAGATATGGTGAATCCCAAGAATACAATAATCTACATGAGTGTCCTCAAATGACACTACTTGAATTAGAAGGAAAAATAAGGCAAAACAACTAAAATGAATATATAGACGCAATAATGCACTTTATCTCAGTGTGTTTGCAAGAATGCATACAAATGATGTCAAAATAGATTAGACAAGGCATAAGACTAATACAATAGATAGTACAAGTCATGACAAGTCATCTAAACTAAAGAAATCGATCCCTAGATCTAAAACAATCAAGATATCCACCAGAATGAAAAAATGTAAAAGAATGAATAGAATGTGCCTGGAGTAGAATTTGGAGAAATAACTAGCATCACTAAATATAGGTTGGAAAGACCTTTTCAACAATATAAATAATTCCTAGATTAGAGATTAGATGCTCAAGATATGGCTTCTAGAGTGAAAAATTGTACCCCTGACTTGGACTATAGAAAAAGCCATCAAAAAATCATCAAAACTGAAAAAAAACCTATGCCACTATGATAGGTTTGGAACTATCTTTCCAACAATATCTCATTTTTGGAAAATGGAGTGTGTGTGCCTGAGATATGAGAAAAATAGTGAACATAGGTCTAAACAAAGCCCAAAGAGGTGATAGGAACATTAATGCAATTTTAATGTGGCACTGATATCAGCAAGTGATGAAATTTAATGGGAAAAAGACCATTGAAGATAAAAATGCCAGAAAAAGACCCCTACTAGAGAAAATGTCCAACCACTAGAAAAAAGAGTTGGATCATAGAGCTAGTACTAGATTAAAAACTAGTGGCCAATAAGCTACCATGTGGCAAAAAATGATTGGGTGAAAAAAACAACTTTCGATAACAATGTGAGGCCACCAATGGGGAAATGAACTTCAAACACCACCATGAGAAATAAATTGAAGTTAAAAAGTTCCCACCGCTAATCAAAAAAAATGTGCAATAAATGGAGTATGTTTTGTTGTGTCTAAAATAGTGGAGGAGATGGTGCACATCATAAAAGTTTTTCGAAATTCATGCCAAAAGTCATGGCTTAATTATGGGCCAATAAAAAAAGGATGACACTGACTTGATGTCATGTACATGTGTATGAAACATTTTGAATGGTTGAAAAACACCAATAAAATATCATTATTTTGCCCACTAACTATCAATGTTGTGGTGCTAAATAGATTATAAGGTGTGGGCCTCAAAAAAAAATTCACCCATCATTTTTGAAAAAATTGGCCAAAACAAAACAGAACCCCACCACTTTGCATGGTATTAGTGCAACCCAAAAAGGACCTGCGATTGAGTTGGTAGGAGATGGATGAATGAGCTAAAGCATGATGCCCATCTACCATATGATATATTTTACTATCAGATCTATGCTAACAGGGATAGTAGAGAAATATGGGAACACCCCCCTAAAACGTGCAGCATGTGATATATAAAAATTCCAACAAGATCAACCACACCCACACAAAAAAAAAATCAACTTGATTACTATCATGCACTTTCCCTTTTCCTTCACTAGAGAATGGTGCCCATGAACAAAGGACAAGACACCAAAAATGAAACAATGCATGCATGAGGGTTTTATCATAAGCAGTAGAGAAAATATAGTACAAATTAGAAGATTGGGCTATATCGAAGATGCCCTCTATGTGCCCATGGAGAGAGCTCACAAATGCACCCATTGAAGACAACCACAGGAAGATTGTTTTGTCCATAGACTCATTGCCTACCAAAATCCCATCTTTCAAAAATTCCTTGTATGAATTAAGCTTCACTATGAATTTTTGTGCTAGATTCTTTGTCTCATTAGCCTCTTATATGAGGAAGTCAGTTACCATTTACGGGGGCAAAACTACCTCAAGTATAGAAACTGAACAAAAATTAGGGTTGGCCTCACACAAAAAAAGTGTAATTTAGCACAGACTCCAAGAAAGGCACTAGAAAAACACCATGCAACACAAGGGCCAAGAATAGGTTACCAAAAAATTGTGTATTCCAAACAAATTAGACCCAACAAGCTCCAATCTATGTGTGTAAAAACAAATGCATTCCTTTTCTGCAAAAACTCAAAATGGGATAACAATGTTTTGATAAATAAAATCAAAAAACCATTGTCTTGATTTGTGTGGCCATGTCAAAATGACCTGGGTACAATGGTGATGTCTATTTCTTATTCAAAGTTCCTTGAAAATTAGTGACCCCCCCCCCCCAAATCTAATAAAAAAAATTGAAACTTTGGATCTGAAAATTGATGCCAAATCTCTCAAGAACATAATAGGAGCATGAAGATCTAGAGCTCCAATATGATGTTGAAGTTGATGAAAGATAACCCCATAGCTCCCAAGAATCACCTGCAAACACCTATCACTGAAAGAGAGAAGAAAAATCTATGGAGGTTGGAATTCCCAAATCCACAGATGAGACATTCTTGATGAGAAAAAGGAGAGATTTCTATAATCAAAAGTGAATTGTGTCAATGAAAGTTTACAATGAGAGATCATCCTTATAAAGGAGATTGAAACCCTAAAAAGGTCTATCCTAGGTTGTATCATAATAATTAATAAAATAATTAATTATTAGATGCCTAAATTTTAGCTTAAGTAGATTAGATTTAATTAGAAAAAATCTAATTACTCTAACATTTTCTTCGTTGTCTTATCTATTTGGACACCTTGCAACAATGCAACCAACTTCTTCACAAGAAAAATAAATTAGAGGAATTTTACCTTTGTACTTTCCTTTTCTTTGGGATATCTTCTTTTGAGCAGGGCTTCAATGGCTTTAAGATCACTATCAGAATTGTCTTCATCTTCACTTTCAAACTATTTGCCTTTGGACATTTTAGCTTTCTTCTTGAGTGACAACTTATCTTTAAATTAAGATTCAAGATTGCTAGAACTATGAACATAATTATCATAATTATCTAGCTCAAATGTTGTCAACCTTCCTACTAGAGCATCCAAATTTGTTTAGTTATTGGGATCACATCTCATCTCTTGAATAGCTAACACTCTAATTGCATAGATAAGAAGAAGGGTCCTGAGTACCTTTCTTACAACTATCACATGATCAATTTTCCCTCCAGAGGCTTTGATTGCACTTACACTAGCTTTGATTCTCTCAACATATTTTGCAATGTTTTCATTTTCCCTCATCTTCATCTGATCAAACTGGCTTCTTATGGTTTTTACCTTGGCTCTTCTAATATTATCATCACCTCCATTGTTATCTTTTAGCTTTTTTGACATCTCATGAGTAGTAGCACACCTTTTGACTTCCTCAAATTCAACATAGTTAAGAGTAGATGCAATGTCAACCATAATAATGTTATGATTCTTCTTTTCAGCAATCTCCTCCATAGTAAAAGTTCTACTAGGAGCCTTATATTGGGTATTCAAATATTTTAGACCTGAATCACAAATGGTTTCCAAATGCAGCTTCATAAGTTCCTGTCATGCCTTGAAGTTATCTTTGTTCAACTTGGGAATCTCTCTTCTGTAAGACATCTTGATCTTTAACATAGGTCATTGAAACCTTTTTTGTAAGCACCAAAAGCTCTAATACCAAATTTTAGAAATATAAGAGGAGTAACTAAGAGGGGAGAGGTGAATCAGTTACCACAAAAATAAATTCCAAATCCCTTAGATGTCAATAAAAAACATAAACTCTAAAATTGTTGTCACTCAGTTAACACACGGGCACTTGGTTAACATTATCAATATGTTTTAACTTGGTAAATACTAAACATGCATATCTTAAGATGTTAAGTATGATTAGTATTAATTAAATTAGTTTCATAAACATAAAATAAATAGCATGAACACAAGTGAGACTAATGTTTAACATGGAAACCCAATTTGGGAAAACCACCACTTACAACTAGTTACTATTTTCCACTCTTTGAAGTGATCCCTGTTAGGATCCAACCTTGTTAAAGCTTACAAAATAGACTATTAGGTGTGACCCTTTTAGATGATTTAATCACCCTATTAGGAGTCTACTTGTTACAACTCTTTACACACTTCAATCTAGAAATGTCACCTTGTTAGAGGATTTACAAATAGTTGTTAGGCTAACTCTAATAAGAGATTTAATTCACTGCTATAATTTTTAGAGAGTAACAATGAAATGACCTAATTGTTGATGCAACTATATTCCTAATTTGAGATCTCAATTCTAGCTCAAATACTTGATCCTTCCTAATTAGATTAATCTTTATAGCTCAACAAGGATATTCTTTTTATCCTTCCAATTCTCTTCCTCTAAGCATCTTCTTATCTTCCACACATTCTGACACATTCAATCCTTAACTTGACCTTATACTTATATCATATGCATTTTGAATTCATCTTAAATAGAACTTATAAGAATAATTCTTCATCTCTTGAGTTGGCTAGAACCAACAAATAAATCCATTAAACTCAATATGCCAAAACAAGAAAATCCTTTATTAGCCTACCCATCTTAGTAGACACAAATCTTTGAAATTATTTTCCTTTGTTAACCAAGTGAACTTAGTTAAAATTACAACTTTGTAAAATTCCGTAGGTAACCAAGTGAACTTGGTTAATACTAGTTCCATGCCAACTTTTCTTTTTTAACCGAGTGATCTTGGTTAACACTAAACTTTTGTGAACTTATATTTTTTGTCCAAGTGAAATCAGTAGATGGTACCTTCTAAACTTGGTAAGTATTATAATCTTTGGCACCTACAAGAAACTATCCTCATCACTCAAGTGAGCTCAGTAGGCATTGACTAGAAAAGATATGACATTTTGTGTAACATCAAAGATAATATACTATATACAATTGATCAATTGTTTTCAAGAGTCTCATTGTAGTGTTTGGATCTCAAAGCTTCGATATTATATGCTAGCTCATACTACACACTTGGTTGCCAAAATTGATCCTCTTAAGTATCTCCTAAGTAAGATAGGACTCAGTAGTCAACTTGATAAATGGGTGATTATTCTCTTTAAATTTGACATTCAGTATGTTGAACATTAATTCATTAAAGAATGATCTATCATAGACCATCCTTTTTATTTTCTACTTTAGGATAGTGCTCATATAAAAATAGATTTCCTGGATTAATCATCTTTCATGTTTGCTATGGAAAGGACTTGAAAAATGTTCTTTGATGGATCCCATACTCTGAATGGTACTGGTGCTAGCATTTTTTTCGTACACCTCATGGCTATATTATTCCTAAGTCTTATAAGCTATTTTTCACCTTCACAAATAACATAACAAGATATGAGGCTCTCACAAATTCTATCAAGTTGGGTATTGAATGGGGAATCACTGAGCTACATGTTTATGAAGACTCCCAACTTGTCATAAAACAAATCAACCATGTCTATCAAACTAAGAACAACAATCTAATTCCTTACAAAACTTTTATTGGAACTTTTAGGATCTATCTCACTTTTGTTAATTTCCAAAAAAATCTTTGGATTGAAAATAAAGTTATTAATGCTATGAATACCTTGGCATCCATCTTATAGTTGGAAGAACATGAATCTCATTTTAAGTTCTTGGTAGAAGAGCTATGTTATCCTACTTATGATTCCCCTAATAACTGAGTCTTTTGCACTAGTATTGGTCAAGACTCCTCTCATTATGCCACTATCCATTCTTACCTCTTTGAATAAGTCATTCTTGATAATCTAAACCATAATGAAAAATGTCAACTCATTTATAATACTTATTATTATTCCCTTGTCTCTAGTGACTTTTGTAGGAAGAGTCTAGATGGAATGCTTCTTAGTTTATTAGAGAAGGATGCTCATTCGAAAGAGAATTATATAAAACCTATGACAACATTTGTGGGTCTCACTCTAATGCCTTTGCACTTGCTCAAAAATTGCTTAGGGTTGGTTACTATTGGCCTACTATGCAAGTTGATGTTGTGTCTTATGCTAAGTTCTACAAGAAGTTTCAACTCCATGGTAACCTGATTCATTCCCCTAGATGTTAATTAATTCCCTCTATCACACATTTTCCCTTTCACTAGTGGTCTTTTAACTTGGTTGGTAAGATACACCATAGTTATTCTAGTGGACACAAGTTTATCATTACATCTAGAGAATATTTCACTAAATGGGTTGAAGATGTACTAATTTTTTTTACTATGAGGAAGCATCTTTCTCTCTTTGTATTAAATCACATCATTTGTCACTATGACATTCCCTCCTCTATAGTTAATGATAATGGGGAATAATTTAAGAAAAAAGACCTTAGACAACTTTGTGAGAAATTCAAGATTAAACATCATTAGTCATTTATTTACTATCCCCAAGGGAATGATCAATATGAAGCTTCAAATAAGGCATTTCTCAAAATCTTGCATAGAACTATACATAAATCTAGAAGATATTAACATCTATAGATTAATCTTGTATTATGGTCTTATAGGAATATCATACACATTCCTATTAAGGCTATATCGTTTAATCTAGTTTATGGTTCTGAGGATGTTCTGTAATTAGAAGTTGAGATTCCTTCCTTGCATGTCTCCTTGAAAGGGCTAATTACATATGAGAATATAATTACTTAAACTCCTAGATGAATGTTACAAGGCTTCTTTTGACCATATGAGAATATATTAAAAATGAATGTCTACTAGCTACAACAAGAAATTTCATCCTAGGGAGATTCAAGTTAGAAACATTGTCTTTAGATAGAGTCCAAAGAATCAACAAAATAGAGAATAAAAGGAAAAAATTGAACCTAAGTGGTTGGGTCCCTCATATTCATTGTTGCATTTGGTTCTAGTGTTTATCAACTATTTACATCTAAGGGAGAGTAGCTCCCTGATCACATCAACAACCTGCATTTAAAAAGATTCTATGCTTAGTGCTCTTGCTACCCATGACTTGTACATATTTTTTGATCCTAAAAAAATCCAAAAATGTCATATATAATACTGAAAATTTTCTAAAAAGAAGAAAATAATCACCTTATCAAATATCTCAAAAATACCAAAAAGAATATAAAATTTCCTAAAACAAAAGAGCTCCTGCCAAATGGTGAAAACTCAGAAACAAACACTACTTGAGACCCTTGCACCTATGTCTATAAAAATCTTTCTCTCTACTCATGAACCATTCATAATGCTTTTTCCTTATCTAGCTTGGAACTGACTCTTTTCTACATCTAGGGGGCATAAACTCTTTAGCTTATCAATATCTCTTCATTATGTTAGGTTTCTTTGGAAACCTTCAAATAGTGTTTCTCAACACTCCCCTTCAATTGACCATTTCTTGACACTTTCCAGATATTTTTTCTATATTCTAGGATGTTACAATGTTTCTAACTATCTAACTTAAATCCTAGGAAGAAACTCATTGTTGATCTTAGATTGGTTTTGACAAGTGAGTTTCTATACACTTAAGTCATTATAAGTCATTTACTTAGTTCATGCCAAACAAATAAAATATGTCGAGCATAACATATAAGATAGAGGACTCTGAGTAAATAGTGAGTGTCGAGTTACTCAGATTTCAAGTAGATTGTATGTGCCAAGTGATTCAAGTGTCAAGCAAGAAATGCATGTTGAGTCATTTAGATGCCAAGTGATAGCATTGAAGGTACAGTTAGTGTCGAGCACTAGGGACTTCAAATGTTGAGTAATACAGTTTTGACAGTTATTTGTGTTGGTACGAACTAATATGTAAACTATTTTTGAGCCAACTTAAGGATTGTTTTATTATCTTAATTGTGAATCCCTATGCATTACATGCATCCAATCAAAAAAAGGAAAGGTTTAAGTAGCAATATAAGTGAATCACTACCATTGATTGACACCTAACCCTAAGTAACCTAGGTCTTCTTAAGGAAGACAAACCCTAAACTTTAAAATGAATGCTTGAGGAGAATTGAAGAGAGTTTGCATGTGCAAACAAAGTATTCATGGTGATTAAGGTGTTATGAATTGAATTACATTGCAGAATTGGTTAAAGGAGAATAGAGAAAAGGAATTAGAGGAAACTAGAGATACATCTGATCAAAAAGGATCAAGTACACATCATTATAGAGGTGATCTAACATCAATAAATAGAATTCTAACAAAATGACCATTGCTGAGACATTTTAACAAGTGAATCAGTTAAATCTCTTAATAGAGTAGTCTTAATAGGTTGTTGTAAATCCTTTAACAGTGTGTTTACTTCATTGTAAGTTAAAGTCCTTTTACCAGGAACACTTTTAGTAGGATGTTGAAATCCTTTAACAGGGTAAGATCTAACAATCTTGTAAGCTTTCAATAGGGTAGATCATGTTTCATGGTCAAACATTGTAACCTTCATTAGATACACTTTAGTACTGAAGTAGTGAAGATTTGTGTGTATCATCCCCACCCTAGTTTTACCTTCTCCTTGGAGGGTTTCTAGGTAATGAAATATCTTGTGTCATACATGTGCTGAGTATTTTACTTTGATGCTATGGATGTATATGCTTAATTTGGTATTTTAGTTTATAGGTATAGATTGTGAGATGGATGTGTGGTGAATAGTTTTAGAGGTTGAAAGTTTTAAGTGTTGATTCACCACCTCTCCCCCCCCCCCACCCAGTATTTACTTCCCTATTGCATTTCCAACAATTGGTATCAAAGATGAGTTCTCTAGAAAGTAGAGCTTTGTATCTTTGAAGATTGAAATACAACTTCCCTTACATTAGTTGAATGAAGCAAGAAATGATTTGAATATATCACTGAAGAGAAGGAAGGAAATTTCTATTGAAGAGAATGACAAACAATACCAAGAGATTAACACTATTGAATTTTTTGTTGATGGAAACACAAATGAATTTAATGCAGTAGTTGTAGATATAATGGAAAATAATGGAACCCTAACTGAAGAGAACAAAAAGCTCAAAAGAGAACAAGAAGTCCAATCAATATTACTATGTGAGGTGACCAAGCAAAAAAAGAAGCCTAAAGAGGAAAAAGTCATGGTTGAAGATGACAAAAGGATTTTGACCAATAGACTAGAAGAGAAAACATCAAAGGTAACTAGGATTTTGTTGCATTTTGTACCTCCCCGCCAAATATTTGAATTTTGAATACCTACCCGCTAGTAGCTAGTTCCTAGGTTTAATGTTATTTTATGTTTGAGAAACACCAAAAAATTAAACGATTAAACCTTAGTGTATTTTACTTTTTTCCTTCTGCTAGCCTGCAACTTTCACGCCATCAGATCTTCCCCATATCAATGGTTGGCACTATGTCGCTATGCAGAGTTGCACATTGTTTTGCGTTAGCGACATAGCACCCCTTTTTTTTTGCCATGTATTAGGTGGGTCCTCCTTTTCCTTGTTTCTCTAGCACCGGGTTTCACTAAGTCAATGGCAGGTGCTATGGTGCTATTGAGAAATTTGTTCTTCTCGTCGTTAGCGACATAGTGCCCAGACAAAAGATAACATTACAGCAACATCAGAAGGTAGGTGGGTCCCAAGTATGCCCCATTAGATATCAGTGATGTAGTTGGGTCCTTGTTGGTAGTTGATTAGTCTTTTCATTGGCTAAGGCATGATTGTGTGGAATGTGAGCCCTGTGAGGACTTGTTAGATAGTTTGGCACATGGTCAATTCTCATTTGTTGGTACACTAATAAGTCAAATCTATCTTGCTTGTTGTCAGATCTTCCCCAAATCCACGACAGGCACTATATCACTATGGAGAATTGCGATAATTTTAACCATAGTGACATAGTGCGAAGTGGGTCTATTTCTATCTTATGGACTGCAGGATGAATAGGTGGTGGCTGAGCTGGCGGATTGGTTGGTGCCCACTTCCCAACATTCTGAGCTTTGTCAGACCTTCTAATAATGCAAGAAAGTAGGTTTTTGACATGCATCTAGATGATGTCATGGTGGATGATTATAGAGATCTAGAAAGTACAAGTTACAAGCACCATCAGATCTCCCTACATCAAGGGTTGGCACTTCCCCACATTATGGAGATGCAAGGAAATTTTAAAAAGTGGGAAAATAGGTGGAGGGCACATGTCCTAGATGACATCATTTACTCGCCCTCTTCATAGGAAGATACTGGATAAGTCCTCACCATCTGATGTGATCTAATCCATGGCTGAGGCTATTTATAACTAAACTATTCAAAATTTTGACCCTCCACCTACTTCTACTCCATTAGTCCCAACATCCTTAATTGAAGAAATTAAAGATATGTTGTTGGGATTCCAAAGAAAGATGGATTCATGGGTTAGGAAGTTAGATGAATGAGATGAGAAGTTATTGGCCTGGGATAGACAACTTGAGGAGATTGATAGGCAACTTGGTGAGGTTGCAAGGCAAAAAGAATTTGAGAGATAGCAGGAGGAGGTGGCCTAGTAGGCCTACCTCCAACATGAGGAAGAAGAGAGGGAGAAATAGAGACATTTTGAGGAGAACCTTGCAAGGCAAGTTGTTGTAGCAAGAGGGAAAGAAATGAGGCTCCAATCAGCTCATTTTCAAGCCAAGGAGGTAGATACCCCCCCTTCTCCCAAATATGTAATCCCAAGCTTTAGGAAGCCCCCTCCCTTGCACGATCCTACCATTGTAGCCTCTCCATCCCCTGTAAGAGAAAATTGGACAAGTCATGAACCCCCTGAGCCTATTACTATTAGATTATTTCCATGTGGGCCAGTTGTATGGACTACTGATGGTTCAAATACAGAGTTTTGGGAGAGTGAATCCAAACCCAAAAGGATTCCATGTGAGGAGTTGCAATCTACTAAGGAGAAAAAAGAGGAGGCTACTGAGCCAAAGGAAGAGGACCCAACCCTCTTATCTGAAGAGCTTCCCTCTTTTGTTGAGGAAGAAGAAGAAGACAACAAGTTTGTTCCTCCTCTTGAGGAGCAAGTCATGGCTTTTGAGCCCTTACCAATGAATGAGGATCTGCTACTAGGGAAGGAAGAGGATCATTTGCTGCAACAGATAGCCCTCTATGATGTGGAGGATGGGAAAGAAGGCCTCAAGGATAGCTTTGTCCTTGAAGAGGAATATGCTAACCTGCATGAGGTTTTTCCCCAACCTATGCATATCTTCAAAACTGCAATGGAGGAGATCAATGATGAGGATGATCTTTTGGATGAGTTGGATGCTCTCTGCTCTTCCATAGATATCAAATCAATATCTCCTATATATGAGGAGCATGTTCCACAATAGCAACAAGTGGAAAATCACACCATACCAGTAGATCCAAAGGAAGTGGTTCATGGGTAGCATGAACAAGATGTGGAAAAAAATCAAGAGGAGGAGCCACTTCCAAACCAGTTGAAGACTATCATTGCAGAGCATAGTCAAGTGGTCAAGGATGATTCCTATGGCCCTACACCATCAAGAGGATGCCCTATAAGGTATCTAGCTCTGCAACAAATCAGCAAATTGCCCCTTGTCATGTTCACTCTAGAGCATGAGGAAGATTATCACAAGGAGGAGTAGGTATGTTTTGCTCCACAAGGTAACAACCTAGTGCTAGAAAGCTTCACTATTTTTAGCATTAGGAAAGAGATATTTCATATAGCAGTGTGCTTTTCATACCTACTAATCCGTTTAGCTGCCCCTTTGTGTGAAGGAAGAAATCAACTGGTAAGGACAAGCAGCTATTTCAACAAACCAGTCAATGGGTTTGTTTGACCCCTCTCTTTGTAAATATTTGTACATATTAGAGTATTTCTTTTTTTTTTTGTTGGTTTCCTACTTTCCAAGAAGTTCACGAGCATAGGGTTGTCTCTCTGTGAGTCAGCAAGTTTCAAAGTTTTGAAGGTTACAAATGAAGGTTTTGGCCTCTTGTTCCAGTTGTAGACATAAGGGTTTTTGGGTTTTTTCCTCTTAGAGGTAGGGCTAGGGTTTCACAGTACTCAAGACCCACATCTTTTTGACTCTATAGCCCAATGGATGGTTCAGGCCACTGGTCTTATGCATAGCAGGCTAGCATCCCCTGTGAATTGCCAAAAATGTTGCATTTTGTACCTCCCTACCAAATATTTGAATTTTGAATACCTGCCCACCAACAGCTAGTTCCCAGGTTTAATGTTATTTTATGTTTGTGAAATACCAAAAAATTAAACAATTAAACCTTAGTGTATTTCACTTTTTTCCTTTCGCTAGCCTACAACTTTTGCATCGTCAGATCTTCCCCATATCAATGGTCGGCACTATGTCGCTATGAAGAGTTGCACATTGTTTTGTGTTAGCAACATAGTGCCCCTTTTTTTCTGCCATGTATCAGGTGGGTCCTCCTTTTCCTTATTTCTCCAACACTAAGTTTCACTAAGTCAATGGGAGGTGCTATGGTGCTATTAGGAAATTTGTTCTTCTCGCAGTTAGTGACATAACACCCAAAAAGAAGATAACATTACAACAACATCAGAAGGCAGGTGGGTCCCAGGTATGCCCCATCGAATATTAGTGATGTAGCTAGGTCCTCATTGGCAATTGATCAATCTTTTCATTGGCTAAGGCATGACTATGTGGAATGTGGGCCCTGCAAGGACTCGTTAGACAGTTTGGCATGTGGTTGGTTCTCATTGGTTGGTACACTGATAAGTCAAATCTATCTTGCTTGTTGTTAGACCTTCCCTAGATCCACAACAGGTGCTATCTTGCTATGGAGAACTACAAGAATTTTCACCATAGTGACATAGCGCCTCGATGATGCGTAGCAAGTGGGTCCATTTCTGTATTATGGACCGTAGGATGAATAGGTGGTGGCTGAGCTGGCAGATCAGTTGGTGCCCACTTTCCCACATTCTAAGTTTGTTCAGACCTTCTGATAATGCAGAAAAGCAGGTTGTTGACATGTGTCCAAATGATGTCATGGTGGATGGTTACAGAGATCTAGAAAGTACAAGTTACAAGCACCATTGAATCTCCCCAAATCAAGGGTTGGCACTTCCTCACATTATGGAGATGCAAGGAAATTTAAAAATGTGTGAAAATAGGTAGAGGGCATGTGTCCTAGATGATGTCATTTACCCACCCTCTTCACAGGAAGATACTGGATAAGTCCTCACCGTTCGATGTGATTTGATCCATGGTTGAGGCTTCCCCGCATTATCAAGATGTGAATACTTTAAATAATGTGAGAAAGTGGGTAGCCGCCACGTGTTTTTGCGGGACTAGTTTCTCTATGGGTCACCAATTTCATGCCAGGTTGTGCTAGGTATGCTGAGTTTTTTCATGGGCCTAGAGGTTTTGGGGAGATAGCGTAGGAAACAACGAGTCTTCATGATTATCAGATTTAAGGGAAATCAACGCTGGGTGCTATCTCACTATGGGAAATTTCTCAAAGGATACCCATAGTGACATAGCGCCTAGGTGACACGTGTCTTTGTGGGCCCAACCAGGACATCAATAGTGAAGGCAGCGTGGTTAGGGTTGGCAGTTATGTTGTAGCCATTGTGGTCAGGGTTTGCAAGATGGCGCAGTTAGTAAAAAAAAGGGGCAGTCAACTCAAAGAGAGCCCACGAGGTGGCAAAAAGAATGAGTTTCATTGGCCCATGTGGCTCCTCCTGCTTATGGGTATCATTTGACTTGCTGACTGTGTTGACTCCTAGTCCAAAAATAGGGGAAATCAAGAGTTTTACATGAATCTGATCTTCATGATTGATTCCAACTACCAAAAGTGAATACAAAACATATAGGAACACTCTACCACCCTAACCTATCTATCTACCTAGTTAGAGTGACTTAATGGCTCTGTTTTTGTCTTCTTGAGGCATTATTTGATAGTAAGATTAGATTTCTTCAAATCCCCATGATTGTCCTTGGTACAGCCTTGATGGTGGTAGTTTCAGGATGGTTTTGGAGGGAAAATCTCAGTTATGCCTGAACTATAAAGGCAATTTTTGTGAATTTTGTAAAGGTCGAACCCTTCTCTATTTTTCTCTATTGTTGCTCTACAACTCCAGTGTGAAATTCCCTTTGCCTCTAAATTGTATGATTCTCTACTTTATCTCCTTCAGCCATTGGTATGAAAGTGCAAGAACTCTTTTCCTTTTCCATTGTTTTGTGAAAGTCTGTAATCTGTATGATTGTATCTCTTCTGGCTTGTGAATGATATATAAGTGAATTTTCTCTTTCCTTGTGTCATTCATTCTAGTTTTCTGATCTGCATGTGATTATTAGATTAAAGCAAGTCTGGATGTGTATATCCTTAGTTTCATTTTGGTCCAATAGTGCATATATGGGAAGAGTTTGGTCTGAACACTCTATTTTGGTGCATCACCTCTTTAGATTAGATTAGGTAGAATTGCTTTGATGCTCTCCTTCTCCCTTTTCCTCTCCAAGAGTAGTTGGGTGCATCTTGATAGTAAGAGGAAGCTGGCTTTCTTTGGAGACTCAACCTCACAGTTCAAGTCCCACAACTTAGAGGTTGTTTCCATGTTTCACTAGGTTTTCCTCATGCATAAGCTCTAGACAAGGGTGCAAACCTAAGTGACAACAGATTTCTAACATACAATTGGAAACTTTGGGTCAAATGATGATTGCAAATCATGAACTAAATGCAAAGGATATTGAGATCACAACACTGAAGTTGCAAAATGAAGAACTAAGAAATGATCTAAAAAGAGTAAATAAGTTTTTTGATAGTTTCAAAAAACCTAGTGAGGCCATCAAATACATTGACCAATTGATGAGATACCCTAGATCCAATAGTGATACTTCTAGATAGGGTTACACTAGTACTAAAGAAGGAGAATTATCCAAAAGTGGTGAAGAAAGAATCAAAAAAGGTAAGAACTCTAAACCTACTTGTCATAATTGTGAAAGATAGGTCATACTACTAATGTTTGTAGGAGCAACAATGCAAATTAGAATCCTAAGTAGAAGTTCATGGATCATTGTCAGTATTGCAACAAATAAGGACATCAGGTACATGAATGTAGAACCAAGACCACAAGCACACAAAGATTTGAAGGATATTGCTATAACTATCAGAAGTATGGACATAGAGCATATGAGTCTAGATCCAAACCTAAATGGTTATCAAACAAGTAGATAAAGGTAAAGCACAATGGAAACTCTTATAATTTGGATTATATACAAGGTATAATTGTTAGTACTATCAAGAGAATGGACATGTTTCTTAAAATTGCATAAGATCACATTTCAAAAGTGACTATAGTAGATGGTTGAGTCAAACCACATGTTTTACCTATTTGAAATCTAGTCACATAAGTAGGAATTGTACAACAAGGTCAAGGCACCAAGCAATGAGTTCAACAAAGGCAAAGGAAAGAAAAAGGTTGAGAAAGCTAGAAATGAAATGAACAAAACATGGAAGACAAAGGAAGATTGCAGCACATCAAGTGTAGATGGGATCACTTCAGCCAATGGGTCACGTAGTCACACTTCCTCAAATTAAGAAATCAAGAGGTATGTGGGACTTATATTGAAAAGATATACTATACATCAGTTCCAAGGATTTAGTTATGAGAAGATTACATATGCATGAATAAAGATACAAAGTGTTGTTAAGAATCAAGAATAAATCTTTAAGTTATGTTAGTTTTCATGTTACTATTGAGCATGAAAAGTTTTACTATGGTTGCCAAGTGAAATGTTAGTTGATGCTGAGCTGTGAAAGTTGTTAATGTTGATCAAGCTTGTAGTAGATTTTGAGCATATGGAAAATTACATGGATGTCGAGTGAGCCAGATATGATTTTGAAATGGAGCTTATAGTTATGTAAGAACTTAGCATTAAATGCAGTGTTTTAAGGGCTATTTGATCAATTTTTGATCATTTGACATCATTCAAATTTGGAGAAGGACATGAAGAGCTAAAGGAAAATTGGGGAAATTGTCTTGAGAATTTGCAAATGGATTTAATAGTTGTTTAACACCATCTCAATGGGATTGAAAAGGTATTTATCATGTGTTGAGCTACGTAGTTTAAGTTTTTGCAAAACCAAGCTTGTAGAGGGAAAGGAAGTTTTGAATGTACAATTGATAAGAAATGAGATTAAACAACCAAATTTTAGAGTTATTCTAGACATAGCTTATAAACAAGATCCATTTGGTGCATTGTCAATGATACCACTATGATTTTTAATGATTCAAGATGTTAGATGTTGCTATACATGTAAGGTTAAAAGCATAGGAGACATGGAGGTTAGGGAGACATATAGGAAATTTTGTGAAAATGGAGTGTTGAAGGAGGAATAAAAAATTGTTGAGAAGAAAGGGTTAACTCGTGGCCTAGATTTCCCTAACATCTTCAAGATAGAATGGATAAAGATAGTTCTGAGAAGAATACATGACAATTTTGTATGGTTAGAGAATGGACTAGTGAAAATCACCAAGAAGATTGTGCATAGAGTAATAGGGTATCCAACCCTAGATCAGCCCAAGACAATGAGAGGTGAATAAAATGAGGTAATTGAAAGGAATATAGGGGTTGTATGAAATAAATGAGGGATGACAATAGATACAATCACAAATCCCTTAATTTATTTTGTAGTAAGGATTATACCACACAATTTCTATCAATACAATAGAATCAATCGTGTACCATGTATTGCAATTGACATGGGATACAAGATAGTGAAGAAAGATCATACTTATGATCTTGCTGAGTTGAAAATGCAATAATTGTTAGAAAATTTGGGAGCTATAAGGAAGACCAAAAGTGCACAATAAAAATTTTGATCTATTCTTGTATGTATATTCTTTTATATACATAACACATTTCCTACTTTTGGTAAAGTTGCATGGAAGGTAAACAAACCTATTGCAACATAGATAGGTGAATTCATTGAACAACTAGGTGACAATTTTGAGTTAGTTATGACAAGCTACTTCAAAGAATTCAAGTAGTCAATGAAGAAAAGATTGAGGATACCGGTTTCACTAGTGGAGAAGCATTTTGATGATGTTTGCTTCCTAGTTGACACTGACTCCACATATGTCCAGGCATTAGTTCCTAGAGTTAAATAGTTAAGACCGTTGGGATATGAAATCAATGTTGATGAAGCCTTTGCAATGATCACAACATTACTTGTAGAAGAAGTGGACAAGGAGGCTACAACTTTTGGGAACTATGATGTGGCCAAGTCAAAAATCACCATGGACTTGAAGACTACTCCAGTCATTCAAAAGAAGTATAAGATGGTAAAGTAATTGAAAGAGAAATATGGTGAAGGGGAAGAAGAAGAAGAAGAATATAATGATGAAGAAGAAGAGAATGTGCCTGTGAAAGCACCACTTTCCATCACTTAAGGTCAATGAGAATTCCAACAAGAAGAGGAAGTAGAAATTATAGAAGGTGTCAAGGGAGAAGAAGATAGTGAAGCACCCAAAGCTACTGAAAAGAAGAAAAGAAAAGTTAAAGCATTAGCAGTGAGCAAACCAAAGAAGGTTGTGAAACCTACTTAGCCTTCAATACCTACAACAAGGAATAGCACAAGAGCCACTACACAAAAGGCTAAAGAAGTAGCCAAGCCAAAGGAAAAGAGAGCTAGTCAAGCTAGCAAGGGTGAAGAGTCTTAGAAGAGACTGAGGAGAAAATATGTTTCCCTAGTTGAATCTGATGAAGAGAAGATTGAATTTGATGACAATAGCCAGTTTCAAGTGGTTAGTCACTGTTCTTCTTTAGATTTAGATAATCTATGTGAGACTATTAGAAATTAAGTTGAATTATCTAGATTCTCTCACATTGGGTTTGAAAATCTTGAAAAGATTGAAAAGAATCAAGTTGAAGAGGTAGTATGTGCCATGCTCAAAATATTTAAATAGGCTCCTCTTGAACTTGCCAACTCCATACCCAAAATTTTGTATGATAGAGTTGAGCAGAAGTGGCAATATTGTTTGGATACTGAAAGACAAATAAGAGAGACAACAGTTGCACATGTAATGCCAGAACTAAGTAAGGTTGCAATAGAAAAAGCCATTAAGTGATATACTAGAATATTTGTTCCAAAGTATAGGGGATTCAATATATTGTAGAAAAACATTGAAGATATTGTGTTGAAGTCCAAAAAAATATGGAAGCTGATATATGGACTATCTATTGGAAGATTGGAAAGATTGGAGAGATTGGTTTGATGATGATATGTTACATTCATGAGTGAGTTTGTAATTGATGTCAACATATCATGTTTGATGTTTACTATGGTATTTGACAGAAGAACAGTGGAAATATTAAGTTGGTACAGATAGCTAATTGAGCATGATAACCAACTGAGGTTATGAGAGATACTTTTGAGTATTTGAAATAGGCAGTTAACATTAAAAGTAGAAAGGATGAGTCTAGAAGAAGTTATGTAATTTTTGGTGATGTCTATTCTAAGATAGAGTTTACAGAGGCATGTTCTGGTAAACTTTTTATATCTCTTAGTAGAGTTGATATCTTGATGATCAAGGTTGAGGACATGAAGATGACACATTGAGGATGTCATGGCTAAGCTTGATCATCATAATATTTCATGTATAGAAATTTATTCAATTTTCAAGGTAGAATATTTATGTTATTGCTAAGTGTAACATGTTCTTAAGGAGGTCCTATAATAATTAGTTGAGAAGGAACTAACAACTGACTTAGGAATTGTTTTATAGACTTGGCATAAGGGAAGGACATTTTTCTTTATCATGATATGTGTGGATAGGAGGATATGGGAATTATAAATTTTCAAAAAGTAGTAGATGATGCGAAGTTGAGTAGAGTAGTGTGGAAGTGAAGGAAACTTCATTGCTAAGGTTTTTCTAAGTGATCTGAGGTTTAGTATTTGGATCTGAGGTTCATGACCTAGTCTACAAGGTTTAACAGTGATTGGTCCAATTGAAAGGATAGAGGAAAGTACAAAGGAAAGAAGAAGATACCAGTAAATTACTTGTTTGAGTAGTGAGCTCTTCTTGTAGTTGAAATTTCTTGTTTGGGTAGTGGGATCTTCTTGCATACATTATACCACAACTCCTAATAGGGTTGGAATCTCCTAACATGGGTTCAAAGTCTCCTAACTAGGATTCATTGTACTAAATGTTGTAACAAACTCCTAATAGGGTCTATCCTCTAACAAGCAATATTTATATTAGTACATCATCTTGTGGGCATCATTCCCACCACAGTTTTCCCTCTAATCCTAGTCAACATATCAGGTGTAATTGTCTATGTGCATCTCTGTATGGTTTTTTTTTACTTTGATTGGATAGTTAAGTTTTTTTAATGAAGATAGGTGGTTTAATTGTTGGATAACTAATCCACCTCCCCCATTTATCTTGGTGGACTATTGTTTTTAAAAATTTGTATTAGAGCATTAGGTCCTTGAAGAAAAAGTTTAATAGCTTTGGGAGATCCATGGTGAACATATTGAAGGAAGATAGTCCTACATCTAGCAGAAGAAATTTTGACACCCAAGTTATGGAAATTCTTGGTGAATTATTAGATTTGTGTAAAGAGAAAAGTATTGAGTTTACAGATATAGAATCCTTCTATTGTATACAAGGGAGTAGTAGTACAAGCAAAGATAGATCCAAAATAGAAGATGACACAAAGATAAAGGAAGCTATTGATCTACTTATAAAAAGAGAACTTGAAGGTATGAAAAAATTTGTATGTTGGACATGTAAAGACTTTGGTCATTTTTCAAGTAAATATCCTAAGAGATTGAGAAAAGCTAGAAGGAATCTACTTTCTGATAAAGTTGAGCAATTTAGAGAAAGTATAGAAAGATCCTTGAAAGATTATGTTATTGAGGCTACATTGGTTAATGGAAAGCATGTATTAGAAGAAACAACCTTACTGACTATTATGGAAAGTGCAAATATGAGAATCAATGAGAAGTTCATAGTACAAGAGAAAATAATTGATTACAATTCAAATGATGATGTTGTTACTATGCCAAGGAATGATGAGGTATTTCTTGAGAATAACAATGATTTACAAAATGAAGGAGAGTAAAGGAAGGAACAACAGTAAGAACCTTTAGTATATCCAAGAGTTGGGATAACAACTCCTACTTCAGGAAAGTGCATGATAAACAATCACCCATCCAAACAAATCATTAGAAGCAAAGACAAAGGTGTGATGATAAGAAGTAGATTTAATGAAGAACTATGATTGATATCTCAAGTTGAACCAAAGAGTGTGGATGAAGTATGTAAAGATTATTGTTGGAAACAAGCCATGAAAGAGGAATTGGATTAGATAGTAAAGAATGAGACATGGGAATTGGTCCCTAGACCAACAAATAAGAATGTGATAGGAACCAAATGGGTATTTAGGAACAAGATGAATGAGCAAGGAGAAGTTGTAAGAAACAAAGCAAGATTGGTATGTAAAAGTTATACATAGCAAAAAGGAATAGATTATGAGGAGACTTATGCTCCAAGGGCTAGAATAGAAGCTGCAAGATTATTCTTAGCCTATGCACCATAGAAGAAATTCAAAGTATATTAGATGGATGTCAAGTCAACATTTCTGAATGGAGATCTTGAAGAAGAGGTATACATTAAGGAACCTGAAGGATGTCCTTTGACAGATGACAAGGACATAGTATGCAGACTAAGGAATGCATTGTATGGATTGAAGCAAGCAGCCAGAAGCTATTATGCAAGGTTGGATAAGCATATGAAAAAGCTCAAATATAAAAATAGTATGGCACATAACAATCTATATTGGAAAAAAATTGATAATGGTTTGATAATTTTGATAATATTTGTTCATGATATCATATTTGGAGGAAATGATGAAGAAAGTAAGAAGTTTTCTGAAGTAATGAAGAAAGAATTTGAAATGAGTATGATAGGAGAGATGAAATATTTCCTAGGATTATAGATAGTATAGAATAAAGAAGGAATCTTTATTTCTTAGACTAAGTACTTGAAGGATTTACTAAAAAGGTTTGGTTTGGAAACATGTAAACCTATTGGAACACCTATGGTAACTGGACACAAGTTATCTACAAAGGATGAGACACCTATTGTTGAGTAGAAAAAGTACAGATCTATGATTGGAGGTTTGAAATATTTGACTCACACAAGGCTAGATATAGCAAATATAGTTGGAATTGTTGCAAGATTCTAGGCTGATCCCAAAGAAGCACATCATGCAGCAGCGAAAAGGACTTTTAGATATTTGAAAGGAACTTTAGAATTTAGATTATGGTATGATAGATTTAATGATTTTACTCTAAGTGCTTATACTGATGCAAATTAAGCAGGTAGTATAGATGACAAAAAGAGCACTAGTGGAGGAGCTTTCTTTCTTGGAGGAAGATTGGTTTATTGGTTAAGCAAGAAGAAAGATTGTACATCTCAAATTACATCAAAAGTAGAGTATGTTGTAGTAGCAAATAATTGGAATCAAGTAATCAATATGAAGCAGATGATGAAGGATATAAAGATAGAAATTGGTGAACTTGTTGTTATGCATTGTGACAATACAAGGATAGTAAATATGTCTACGAATCTAGTATTGCATTCAAAGACTAAGCACATTTCCATTATGTATCATATGTTGAGAGAAAAAGTTTTAGAAAAGGAAATTAGATTGGAGTATGTGAGCACTAAAGAGAAGGTTGCAGATATATTCACTAAGCCTCTTCCCAAAGAGACTTTTGAGTATTTGTGAGGTATGCTTCGGGTTACACTCCTTCCTACATTAGAGTAAGAAGATGAAAGAGTGCATTAGTCCAAGCTAATAGAGCACTATTTTTTGTCTGGATTGGATGTTGATGCTTGCTATATGGGGGAGTATCTATGATGGACAAAGTCACTTAGGACTCTTATTGATGTTGTTGATGTTGTTTTGAATAGTGTCTTTTGACACTCAAGCTAACCAAGTACCAGTTTTTGTAGAGCTTGATGTAAAGATGTTGGTTGCAAAGACCTTTGACATTGATGTCAATGGGGGAGAAAAACCTAACACTATGGGAGAATTTGGCATGAAAAACATTACGGTGAGTATATTGGAGAGTTTAGCATGAGTTTGTAATAATAGTTTGGTATAAAGTACATTGAGGTATATCAATGGGGAAGTATGATTGATGAAGAGGATTTGAAGAATCTTTTGTTGGTATTATTGAAGCTAGATGTTTTTCATCTATATTTCCAAAGGGGGAGATTGTTGTAAGATTGGCAAGATTGGAGAGATTAGTTTGATGATGATATGTTACATTTAGGATGGAGTTTGTCATTGATGTCAACATAGCATGTTTGATTTCATCTATGGTATATGAAAGAAGAATAGCCAAAAGATTAAGTTGGTATGGATGGCTAGTTGAGCATGATAACCACTTGAGGTTATGAGAGATACTTCTAGGTATCTAGTATATGTAGTTAACATCAGAAGCAAAAAGGATAAGTCTAGAAAAAGTTATGTAAATTTTGGTGATGTCTATTCTTAGATTTACAGAGTTTAGCAGAGTTGATATCTTGATGATCAAGGTTGAGGACATGAAGAAGAAATGTTGAGGATGTCATGGCTAAGCTTTCTCATCATAATATTATGTGTATGAAAAAATATTCATGTTGCAATGTGGAAGATTTGTGTTATCACTAAGTGTAACATGTTCTTAATGAGGTTCTATAATAATTAGTTGAGAAGGACTAATAGCAGACTCAGGAATTGTATTATGGACTCGATATAAAGGAAACACATTTTTCCTTCTCATGATATGTGTGGATATGAGGATATGGGAATTATAAATTTTTAGAAAGTAGTATAGGATGCGAAGTTGAGCAGAACAGTGTGGAAGTGAAGGAAACTTCATTGCCGAGGTTTTTCTGAGTGATCTAAGGTTTGTTATTTGGATCTGAGGTTTGTGACATAGTCTAAAAGGTCTGACAGTGATTAGTCTAGTTGAAAAGATAGAGGAAAGTATAGATGAAAGAAGAAGATTCCAATAAATTACTTGTTTGGGTAGTGAGTTCTTCTTGTAGTTTAAATTGCATGGTTGGGCAGTGGGCTCTTCTTGCATACATTATACCACAACTCCTAATAGGGTTGGAATCTCCTAAAAAGGATTCAAATTCTCCTAATAGGGACTCATTATACTAAATGTTGTAATAGACTCCTAATAAGTTCTATCCTCTAACAAGGAATATTTATATTAGTACATCATCTGGTGGGCATCATTCCCACTGGGGTTTTCCCTCTGAGCAAGGGTTTCCCTAGTCAACATATCAAGTGTAATTATCTATGTGCATCTTTGTATAGTTTCTATTTTATTTGATTGAATGGCTAAGTTTTTTTAATGAAGATAAGTGGTTTAATTATTGGATAACTAATTCACCCCCCTATCATTTATCTTGGTGGACTATTATTTCTAACACTATCAACATTTGAGGAAGTTGTAAAAACACCTATTGAATTAGGTAAGGAAAAAGAAGAAGACATTGAACAAGATACAGTTAAGGGAGGCACAGACATAAACATAGGCACCCAGCCACCAGCTATAGATGAGTAGCAAATAGAACATAGTGTACCAGATACATAAGTCTCGAGTGCCAATCCTCAATAGGAGAAAAAAGTAATTGCAGACACTATTATGATTAAGGATATTTTTGAGACTATCACTCAAAAAATCAATCCCCTTTTAGAGAAAGAATTAAAGATGATTTTGATAAGATCCACTACATAGGCTACACTTTGTGAGAATCTTGTCCAAGTAAGTGTTGATGAGATTGATAAGGCAGATAAGGCATCTAGAGGGGAGGAAACAAAAACACCAAAAAAATCTACACCCCTTTGTCAATCTACCATGGTACAACCACCATTACCTATTATGGTATATCATAGAAAGGAGAAAGCAATCTCCACTGATAGTACAATAGTACAAAGTGCTCCAGTCATTAGAGATGAACCTGCAAAGACAAATGAAAAAGTTGAAACATCTAGTGAGAAAAAGGATGAGATTATAGTAGTAGAGAAAGATGGAGTTCGGGCTCAAATAGGTTAGGATGTCACTCCTACACCTATAGCATAAAATCAAGGTGTTACTGGTAATACAGAGAAAGAGAAGGACAAGACTAAAGAGTCAAGTTTGACAAAAAAAGCTAGAGGATCAATTAGCAATACAAGCATTGGCATCATTACCAAAATCTGCTACTCCTCCTAGTCAAGCTCTTTAGAGATTGAGCATAGAAGCTGCACCATTACAATCCTTAAGGTCAAGTCAAAAAATGTCTAAGGTGGATGAGGTAACATCATATGGTGATGTGAGCTTAGATGAAGTGATTAAGTTTCCCAAGTTTGATTATACAACTATCATTATTGAGAAAATGGGCATACTACGGGATGCTTTTGCAAAGAAGAAGAATCAAGAACCACTCAAATAGGAGCATAGGAAGAAGAAACCCTTGATTTATATCAAAGAGATTTTTCTTAATGGATTCAGTCTACCAGATCCAAAGGAAAACAAGCCAATAATTAAACAATTAACTAGTAAAGTGGAGATGGTTAATGATACAAACCTAGATATAAATGTCAAATTACTTGAATGGTCTGAGAGAAAGTTTTAGAATAAAGTTAATGAAAAGATATCAAGTGTTACTACACTATCACAGGTTGAATTAGCAACCAAAATAGAGATTTTGAAGAAGGTACTAGAGAATATTTTCTCTTTTTATACCAAATTGAATAATACTACACTCTTCACAAGGGAAGTTAGGAGTCATATCCTAAACTTGGAGAGCATTTTGCAAACATCTAGCATAAATATACCAAAGTCTCTAGCCCAAAGTGAGAAACACTTCAGCACCCTCCTACAATCCCAGAGTTAGTTAGCAACATTACATGCAGATGAAGCCAACATCAAGGTTAAACTAATATGCATCCAATCTACATTGACTCCACACATGGAGATACTGCATAAGGAACTAGCTTACACTAAAACTCTCATGAAGAAAGATCCTTATCTTTCTACACTTGATGGCTTAGTACACCTTGTTGCCGAGTTGACCATCCAAATCAAGTCATTGGAGGTAGCTTGTGATAATTGAGATGCAACTCTAAAGATTATACTAGATGTACACAAATCATTTTTTTCCAAACACACTATCAGTGTATCATCCTATGATTTAAGTGTCAAAAAGGGGGAGTGAGAGAAAAGGGGGATTAAGAGAAAAATAAATGAGAAAGAGTATGGGGGAGATAGAGAGAGAGATATAGACAAATAGAAAAAAAAATTTTGTTCAAATACAAAGTATAAAATAGAACAATCAATTCAGGGGGAGTTATGAAATTTTGAGGTATGACTAATAAGTCATGTATTGAAATTTTTTGATATTTTGAAATTTTATAGAGAAGTTGAATAGATATTAGATATCTAAGTTATGCCCATAAGGATAAGATCATTAATGCATGACTAAGTGTTTTTGAAAGTCATGTCAAAAGGGGAGATTTTTGATCTTAGATTGGTTTTGACAAGTGAGTGTCTATATACTTAAGTCATTATAAGTCATTTACTTCTAGTTCATGCCAAACAAGTTGTTGCCTCACTTTTCATTGTCTACTCAAGTAGTAAAAGTGATTTATTGTGTCTTAGTAATTTCATATTTTCATTTGAGTCTAGGTCTAAGCCCCAGTAGGTGGAATGAATCTTCATTAGATTTCTCCATTTCCCCTTCTCCACATTTTATAGCCAAGTGGTTCTCCCTTTGTGTTGAGTCGATCATATTGGTAGCCTAGTGCTTGATCTAATGGAGATTCACATTGCTCATAACAAAGATAACTTGCAAGAATTATATCTACTTGTAGTCTGTCATTTTCTCAATAAGAATAGAATCTTGTAGAAATCCAAACTTCGTCTTCTCCTCAGCGAGTTTTCAACCCATGAAGACAATTTTTCGCAAAGGGCTCCAAATGATGCATACAGGTCAAAGTAAGAAAACAATAAAGTGCCCAATGAAAAATTCATGTTCCCTCTATGATTTTCTACCTTAGGAAACATTCAAGATTCATCACAACTATTATAATTATTCCAAGTAGAAAACTCAAAACTGACTTCTCCTTAGTGGGTTTTCAACCCATGAAGTTGATTTTCCACAAAAGGCAATTCTGAAGTAAAGGAAACAAAAGGTGGGTCCGTAATGAATTTTTACACTCCTTTAGGATGTTCCCAAACCCAAAGAATACAATAGTCTAAAGGTAAATTAAAAAAAAGGAAGCCTAGGCAAAGAAATGGAAATTGTCTTCTCCTCGGTGGGTTTTCAACCCATGAAGACAATTTCGCAGATTTTAAAGAAAATCAAGTTTGTAAGTGGATTGAACTCACATTTTGTGTGTAAGATATCTGAAGATGATAATAGAGATAATCTAACCATTGTGGGAAAGAGCTATTAAGTAGAATTCAACTCGATAGATATTTTCCCACGAGGTACTCTATTGATAATTTCTCAAAACTTAAAGGAAAATGAGAAAGTAAATATGAGAATATAGAAAGTTATCATTGAGAAAATGGAATAGTGAAAAGACACTAAGATATCTATTAGAACCATGCATTTACTATTTCAATAGATCTGTCCTTCAATTCATTCATGTGGTGCAAATTTTGAAGATCAACAAATGAATTGAAGCTCCTATATAGATGGAAACATGAACAGTTACTCAAACTACCATTCTTTCTTGAACTATTATTCTATTAATTTGCATAACTTTTTCAAAAAGTGAATATCTATGCATTTAGTATTCTTCTTCTCTTTTTGGATTCAATATTCATTTTCAAATAGAATGGAAACTAGATTTGTAGGTTTTGATTGGTTGAATGGAATTAAGTCTTCACTACAGCATTTCATGGGTAATTCTCTCCATTTTTATGATATGAAGGATTTTCAAAGGAGAGTGAACTCAAAGCTAATCCATCCCATTACTGAGAAACTCTGAGGATGTAGGCTAGTCAAGGAAGCTGGTTTTCTTGTTGCAGTCTAGGCTCTAGAATTAATCTATGAATGCATAAATAATTACAACCTAGACAATAGAAAAATTGTATTGATAGATGACACGGTGTTGATCTCTATTGATAGGAAAACTATGGTGAATTACCTTTAAGTTCTAGAATGGGAAGAATTTTTAGATTTGACATTACGAGGAGCCATTTCTGAGTTCTCCATGAAGAAGATGATTTGGAGAAAAGAGATCATGCAATCATGGTTCTAAAAATCATAAAGTACCAAGAGTAAGGTTCCTAAGACTCTATTTGGGACTAATCTCAAACCTGAGATTATTGACATCATGGTCCTCTTACATAGATCAAAAGGTGAGGTAGAAGCTTTAAAGTTTGTTGATCAATATTTCTTTTTGTGCAAGTCATCTGATTTGATACCCAATATATTGATTTGGCTCATGAGGTAAGTGAGATTCCATCAAATGCTCTTAATGCTACAAAATTCTACAATGCATTCTATATGTCCTCCTTCCTCAATTACATGTTAGCTTCTTTACAATTATGGCCAGGCCTCCCAATGGTGGAAAATTTTCCTGATGATGTGAAATCTTATGAATTCTACCCATGTTTACAATTGGAAAATAGCTATGCAGAGTATATAAGAGTTAATGATGCATTCCCCATGAGAATTTGCAAGGAGCTATAGGGATGTCTAGAGAGGAAATTTAGCCTTGAAGCCATGGCAACCATTAGCCAATTTGGGAGTTATTTCATCTAGTTCTCATCTTTTTCATATTTGTGTCTTGTAGCTTTTGATGGCTTTCCCTTGAAGCTGTTGAGATATCCTAGTGATATGATCATGTTGATCGAGATTGTGTAGCAAGCAATCCAATTGAACATTGTGAGTAGGAGTTTGAAGAAGAAAGGGTACAAGTTTCCTATGAAGGTGGGAGCTTTTAGTTGCTATTCCCATTCTACTATAAAGAACATGCTAAAAGTGTTTGAAATGAAATACAAATTGGAGATGTATGAAGTCTTGAGGCCCATGTTTGATCCTAATGGATATGTAAGGTAAATGTTGCAAATTGGAAGTGTAATCAAACATATCACTGCCATTGAAGACTACCTGGGTTGATTGCAAGGAGGAGTTTGAGAGTCATGATTGTGCTTTTGCTAGGCTGACAGTGGACCAAGTGAAGATGTTTAAGGTTAATATTAAGTTGAAGGAGTAGAGGACGATGGCTAGAATATGTATTACAACACCAACTTAACAAAGCTAAGAGTTACTCATGTCAACTTTGAACCTTACGAAGATGTAGGAGAGGATCTAGATATAATGATGGTCCGAATTATTAAGAGGACTAGGAAATGGGTCAAATGGACCATAGCCAAAAGGATTCAAATTAAAAGTACATTTGCTCAAGCATCTCCAATAGTTGCCACAACCTCTTCTTCTCAAGGAGGCTGATCAAGTGTGACCTTGGCTATCACTCAGGGATTGACTCAAGCAGAGGTGATCAACCTCCTAACAAGAATGTTCCTTTGGATAAAACTTGTCATGATGAATCCCTCCCAATGATTGGAACTCCATTAGAAGTTGAGAAGAAGAAAGTGAAAGATCCTAAAGATATTGCATCTACTCTAGTCTCCTCACCTCATAGTAGCCTAGTTCCATTTGCAAGTGCTACACTTCTCTAGCCTAGTAGTCCTCAAGTGTAGGTAGTAGATTTAGGAGATGGAGGAAGTAGTGATAGAGAATCCACTAAACTTGATGAGGAAACAAAGAAGGCTTTGGAGGTGGAGAAAGGCCAAGATTCTTCAAAGCTCATTTCACAAGCCCTAAATAATCCCTTCTCTTTGACTACAAAAGTAGTCACTCTGATCAAGGAAAAGATTTTTAGCATAGATTCCCTTGGAATGGCCTCCAAAGTGATAAGCCTAGATTCATGGTTGGAGGATACTCTAGATAGGAAGAGAAAAAGGAAAGATGAAGGAGTCCCCAACAAGGATACCTTATCTCTTTCTATCTACTCTACATTAGCACTAAGTAAGGTTAAGAAGCAAAAAACTTTGTCCATTCTCAGACAAGATCTCGAAATAGGGCATCTAACTATGGAGATAGAAAAACCCACAAAAGATGGAAGAATTGAGGATATGTCTACTGAAAATTTTACCTTGCATTTAATGGATCTCAAGGAAGCCAGACATGATACCAAAGTTGGCTTATAAAAGTCAAAAAATGAGGTAATTAAAGGACAACTAGAAAGCCTTAAATTGTCAAAGGTCAGGATGAATGCAGAAATATAAGAACTAAATGGCTTCATCAGGCAAACAGTCACCTCATTGGCAAGCATCTCTAGAATGTATTACTAAAGATCCTACTACTACAGATGTTAAAGCACTCATCTCTCAGCTCCAAGAAGACAAACACTTTAAGTAGATCGGTAGAGAGTGGAGTGGGAAACTCAAGATGGATGGACTTTCCATTATAGAGAAAATTGGTAATGCTATATTGAGGTTGGAAATAGAGAAGGATATTATTTCATCAAATAGAGCTACTTTGGCCACTGAGAGAACAAAGAATGAAGATTGTGTCTTTCTACTAAAGATGATCACTCATATGAAGACTAAGGAGACTATAGAAGAAAAGATCTTTCCTAAAGGGGATGAGCCTTTATTTGAATGGCTTCAGAGCATATAGTTCAAGTTAAAAATGATCTTAGCAGTAGAAGAAGGGCTTAAGGAAACTAAAGCTAAAGTAAAGAAGGATCAAGATAGAGATTACAAACTCCTAAGAGGTTTGCATATAGACTCATAGACTAGAGGACAAAGAAAGGGAATAATTAGGGTATCTATCATGTAATCAAACTTTTATAAGTACATCGATAATGTGACAAGACTATCTTTTGGTCATTAGAATAGAATTTTTGAGCCCCAAAAACTTGGTGGATGTGTACATGTGGCCAAGGAGGAAATACAAGACCATTTGAGTATCATCAAAGATTTAGCTAGACAACATTATAAATGGCTCTTGAGATTTACTAATGTACATGTTCATAGGCATGGAGAATTAATTCTAATCATTGTAGCCACAAAGGCCTATAAGACAAAAGTAGAAAAGGGAAAGAAGGTGAAGTGATTCATATTTCACCCCTTTTCATATTTTGATGTAATCATTGTAATCAAAAAACTATCTCCTTGTCATTTTTCATTTTTGAGAAGATGAACCGATTAAACTTCTTTTTTACTGGTCATCTTGGAGTCCTATATGTATTGGAATGAAAGATTAATAAAAAGTCGAATAATTTTTGGTGTGAAATACTTGATGTTGCAAAGACAATTGAATGGTATTTTGTGTCAATCATTTTGTATTCCATTCTATTAGTTTTTAATTGTATTTTTTCTCTTTATCTAGATTAAAACAAGGAATGAACAATGCTTTATTCCCCTATTTTGAGGTAGTGAGTTGAATATGATAAGCATTGTCATTATAGGTTCAAGAGAGATCCTTTAGGCATTTTCCTTCAAGTTAATCTTTATTTCTCTATAATTAATTTCCTACTATTCATTTTGATATTAGTTAGTATGCACTGTTGAATTGCTAAGTCTTATGAGTTCATAGGATGTGTGAGTTCATAAACTTCATTAATCTTCTGAAATCTCTTCTTTCTCGAGTTAAATCCATAGGTTTGGCTCAGTTTACCTGTCCTATTCTCTGGTTAAGAACATACACCTCTTTATATTTAGAAACAAACATAATTCATTGAAAATATGCAATAGGGAGTTGTACCTAATAATTTAGAGGAAGGTTAGTCTTTTTAAAAGTAACTTCCCAATAGTTATAACTAGACATTGTTCACAAATTTGGGCATCTAAGAGTTTAAAAAAGAGAACAATCTATTTACCAACATAAGTAATATATGCCAAGCATAACATATAAGATTAAGCATCCTGAGTAAACAGTGAGTGCTAAGCCACTCAAGTGCAAAGTCACTCAGATGTTGAGTAGATGGTATGTGTTGAGTGATTCAACTGTTGAGAAAGTAGTGCATGACAATTCATTCAGATGTCGAGTGAAAGCATTGAAGTTATAGTTAGTGCTGAGCACTAGGGACTTTAGATCTTGAGTAATATAGTTTTGACATAGTTTTTTGTATTGGCACAAACAACTATGTAAACCATTTTTGAGTTGACTTAAGGATGAATTGTGATATTTTGGAGATAAGGACGAATCTTAGTCATAGATTCATACCTAACCCTATATCACCAATTCTTCTTAAGGAGGAAAAACCCTAAAATCTTTATGAGTGAGTGTATAAGGTGTTGAAGTAGAGTATAGAGAATTTTGTATTT
The DNA here is from genome assembly GCA_028749045.1 of Cupressus sempervirens. Classification (NCBI taxonomy): domain Eukaryota; kingdom Viridiplantae; phylum Streptophyta; class Pinopsida; order Cupressales; family Cupressaceae; genus Cupressus; species Cupressus sempervirens. The sequence goes on along the minus strand of CM053786.1, from coordinate 849,086,904 downwards.
GCAAATAGAGCATTCATGGTGGCTAAGGAGTTATGAAGTGAGACTAAATTATAGAATTAGTTAGAACAAAATAGAGGAAAGAAGATAGCATACAAAAAAGTGACATCTGATCAAGAAGGATCAAGAAGACATAAGTTTAGAGGTGATCTATCATAAAGCAATCAAGTGCAAACCATAGGATCAATGTTGACATATTTTGATAGGTGATTTCAATTAGAATCTCTTAAAAGAGTAGTCCTAATAGGCTATATTGAAATCCTTTAATAGGGCCCTTTCTTAGTTGTAAGTTAAAGTCCTTTAGCAAGGCACACTTCTAATAGGATGTTGAAATCCTTTAATAGGGTGAGACCTAATAGTCTTTGTAAGCTTTTAACAAGGAAAACCTTTCATAGGGTAGATCATGCTTCATGGTCAAAACATTGTAACCTTCATTGGATACACTTTATTACTACAGTAATGAAGATTTGTGGGTGTCATCCCCACCTCCTTTTTACCTTCTTACTTGGAGGGTTTTTGGGTAATCATATTTGGTGTTATATGTGTGTGAATTTTTACTTGCTTATATGTTTTAGATATGCATGCTTTATGTGTTATTTTAGTTTACACATTGAATGTATGAGATGGATGTATGGTGAAAAGTTTTATGGGTCCAAGTTTAAACTATTGATTCACCCCCCTCCCTCTTAGAAGTTTACCTTTCCTATTGTAATTCCAACAATTGGTATTAGAGCCTAGTTCTCCAAAAGAGAATCTTTGCAACTTTGAGGAAAGATCTTGAAATGGAAGTCTACAAGTTGGGAAAGACTATTGAGAATCAAGAGATTGAAATATATCTCATTCTACATCAACTAAATGAAGAAAAGAACTAAAGAAATTGTTGAATAGAATGAAGGAAATTGCTATTGTAGACAATGACACACAATACAAAGAGATAGACACTACTAAGCTATTTGTAGATGGAGACTCAAATGAATTTGATGTAGTAGTTGTAGATCTAATAGAAAAGAATAGAGCCCAAACTAAGAAAATCAGAAATCTCAAGTTAGAGCAAGAATCACAAGCCATACTATGATGTGAGGTGATTGAACAGAAGAAGAATGCCATGGAAAAAAAAAGCTATGATTGAAGAAGACAAAAGAGTTTTGGCCAATAGACTAGAGGAGAAATCATCAAAACTAACCAAGATCTCTAACATGCAATTGGATACTCTAAGTAAAATGATGAATGCCAACTATGAATTGAATGTCAAGGACATTGAGATAACTACATTGAAGTTGTGGAATGAACAATTGTAAAGTGACCTCAAAAGGGAAAAGGAGTTTGCTGAAAGTTTTGATAAACCTAATGAAGCCATCAAATACTTTGAGCAACTATTGAGATCCCATAGATCCAATAATGACACATCTAGACTAGGATATACAAATATTGAAGGAGAGTCATCCAAAAGTGATGAAGAAAGGAACAACAAAGGTAAGAATTCCAAACCTACTTTTAATAATTATGGTAAGAAAGGACATACTACTAATATGTGCAGGAGTAAGAGTACAAATTAGAATGTTAATCACAAGAACATGGTTCACTATCATAACTACAACAAATAAGGTCATCAAACACATGAATACAGAACCAAGACCATGCACACACAAAGATTTGAAGGATATTGTTATAAATATTAGAAGTATGGACATAGAGCTCTTGAGTGCAGATCCAAACCCATGTTGGTCATCAAACAGGGAAACAAAGGTAAGAAATAACATGGAAACTCTTATAACTAGGATTATAATACAAGATATAGCTATCATTATTGTCAAGAATATGGACATGTTCCTAAGAATTGTATTAGGACACACTTTAGAGGTGACTACAAGAGGTGGTTGAGTTAAACCACATGTTTTAGCTATTTGAAGGCTAGTCACATTAGTAAGTATTGCCCAATAAGGTCAAAACCATCAAGTTGTGAGTTTGATAAAGGTAAAGGCAAGATAGATGTTGAAAATATCAAAGATGAAATGAACAAGATATGGAAGAAAAAGGATGGTTGTAGTACATCAAATGGAGAAGGGATCACTTCACCCAATGGGTTAGGTGATCACAACTCATCAAACTAGGAAATCAAGAGGTATGTGGGACTAATCTTTATAAGGTTATATCATTCATCAATTCCAAAGGATTTAGTACTGAAAATATTACATTAGCATGAATAAAGATGCAAGATGTTATTAGGGATTTCAAGAAAAATCTTTAAGTTTTTATGTTATTGTCAAACATGAAATATTTCCTATGTGTGTCGAGTAAAATGCTAGAAGATGTTGAGCAACTAGTCTAGATAGTTGATGCCAAGCTCATAGTGGTTGTTGGGTGAATGGAATGTGAATGGATGTCAAGTGAGACTGAAACTGGTTGATGCCACGCTTACAGCTATGTAAGCACTCAACATTAATTGTAGGTTTGCAAAGGGTATTTGATTGGTTTTAGCTTATTTCACATCATTTCAAATTCAAGAAAGAGTGGGGAGATCATAAGGCCATATGGAAATCCATTCAAAGTAGTTGGAGAATATTTTAATAGTGATTATACACCAGTTCATCAGATCTTACAAGGTATTTATCAAGAGTCAAACTACACAGTTTATATTTTTGTAAACCCTAGTTTCACACAATGGCTTCTAGTTCAAAGAATATAGAGGGAAAAGAGGTTTTGAATGTTCAATTAATGAGTAATGAAATTAAGCAACCAATTTTCAAAGCTATTCCTAATATTTCTTATAAGCAAGACCCTTCTGGTGCGTTATCCATGATACCACCAAATGTGTTTTGGTGCAAGATGTGAGAAAATTCTATAACTATAAAATTGGTAGCATTTTATACATAGAGATCAGGGAAGCATACAATAGACTCTATGATAATGGTGCACTAAAAGAAGAATTCAAAATTTTAGAGAGAAAAGTCTTGACACAAGCCCTAGATTTTCCAATTGTATTCAAGACCAAGTGGATTAGGATAGTGCTTAGCTGAATTCATGACAGTTCATTATGGCTAGATAACGGACCCATCAAGATGACTAAAATAATAATCTATAGGGTTATTGGTTACCCAACCCTAGATCAACATAAGACACTGAGAAGTGACTCAAAGGAGGTGATTGAGAAAAGTATTGGACTTGTGTGGAACAAGAGAGGCATATTGATTAACACAACCACTAATCCTTTGATAGACTTTGTTGTGAGGGTTATATCACACAAGTTTTACCAATCTAGTATATTAAACAATTTTACCTATATATCAATAGATTTTGGACATAAAATTGTCAAGAAAGATCATACATATGATCTAGCAAAGTTGCAACTACAATAACTAATTGAGAACCTAGAAGTAATCAGAAAGATAAAGAGTGCATAATGTAAATGTGGTTCTATACTAATATGCATATTATTTTATGTGAAAAATACCCTTCCTATATTTGGAATAGTTGCATGGAAAACCAACAGATCAGTAGAAGTGCAAATTGGTGAATACATTGGACAATTAGGAGAATATTTTGAATCTATGATGGGAAGCTACTTTGAAGACTTTAAGAAATCAATGAAGAAGAGACTAAGACTACCAGTATCACCAGTAGAGAAACACTATGATGAAATCTATTTCTTAGTGGATGCCAACTATACCTTTGTGCAAGCTGCTACACCAAGGGTGAGATGGTTGAGACCCTTAGGATATGAAATAAATGTGGATGAAGCCTATGTAGCTATAACAACTTTACTTGCAGAAGAGGTAGATAAAATTCCAAGGCATTTGGAAATTATGAGATGGAAAATTCCAAAATCACCATAGAACTAAAGATTGCCTCAGTTATTAAGAAGAAGGATAAGCTAATAAAGAAGCTAAAAGCTTAATTTGGAGAGGGTGTCAAGCAGAAAGAAGAAGAAGAAGAAGAGTATGACAAGGAAGAAGATTCTCAAACATGAACACTACTAGCTTTGACACAAGGTATGGGAGAGGACCAGTAGGAAGAGGAGGAAACTGAAGTCACTAAAGGTGTTGATGAAGAAGAAGCTAAGGAAGCACCTACTCCCATAGAGAAAAAGAAGAGGAAGGCTAATGATCAACTAGTGACAAAAGCCATAAAGATAGTCAAGCCAAGTCATCCCAAGCCCACTGCAACTACTACAAGGGCTAGAACATGTGCAACAACTCAAAAAGCTAAGGAAAAGACCAAACTAGCAAACCAGTGCAGAAAAAGCCAAGAAGGAAATATGTGGCACAAGCAAAATTTGATGAGGAGAAATTAGAGGCAAATGACAATAGCCATTTTAAGGTGGTGAGTCACAATCCCCTATTATGTCTTGAAAATTTATGTGAAAATGTCAAGAATAGTGCGGACTTATAAGGATTTACGCATGTTGATTTTAATAATTTGGATAAAATTGAAAAGAATCAAGTGGAGGAAGCCATTTATGCTATGATGGAAAAATTCAAAACTACCCCACTAGAGATTGCCAACTCAATGCCAAAGAATTTATATGATAGAGTTGAGCAGAAATGGCACTATTGTCTAAACTTGGAGAGACAAATTAGACAAACATATCTAGCACAAGTGATGCCCAAACTAACTAAGGTATAGATTTCTAAGGCTGTGAAGAAATATGTAGTTAGGTTTCTACCTAAATAGAGTCTTTAACATTTTACAAAATAACATTGATGATGTAGTTAAGAAGACCACTTAGATGTTGAAGCTTACATATGGGTTAACTATAGTGAAGGAAGGTGAGGAAGAACCCATAGAGGCTAAAGATAATGAAGAAGATGATCAAGAAAACACTATTGAGGAAGGAGTAGAAATGAACATAGATGACAAGGCAACAACTAAGATAGAGCAGGAAGAAGAAGAATAGAGTGTCCAAGACACACAATTGCCTAGTAATAGTCCTCAACATGTAATAGGTGAGAACACTAAAACAATAACTATTAAGGATGTTTTTGATGTCATAGCTCAGAACATCAATCCCCTTACTAAGGAACATCTCAAGAAGATACTAGATGAGTCCACACTACAGGCAAAACTTTGTGATAATTCTATACTAGATAGTGTGGATGAACTATAGGTAGAGGTGAATCCACAAGAACCACCTTCTATCATATCTCAAGTCACTTATGCACAACCTATGGTCAAAATACAAGAAGATACATCTAAAAAGGTTGATGCAATTACAAAGGATACAGTGGAAACACAAGTCACTATTGAAGAACAGCAAGAAATAGGTTAGATAGACTTATTTGTACCTACAAAATAGGTACAAGGTGTATAACAAGTCATTGTGGAAGTCAAGGGAAAGCCTAAAGTGATAGACCTAACACCTAAGGTGAAGGATGAAGTTGTCATCCAAGCCCTAGTAAACTTACTAGCATCTGGCACTCCTTCCACTCAAACTCTTCAGAGGCTAAGAAAACATGCAACTCCACTACAAATCTTAGCATCAAGCCCAAGTTCATCAAAGGCAAAGGACGTCATATAATATGGAGATGTGATCCTTGATGAAGAAATCAATTTACCAAGTATGATTATGATACAATGACTATAGAATAGATAGGCATACTCTAGTAAGCCCTAGCAAGGAAGAAGCATCAAGAAATTCTTAGAAGGGAGCATAGGTAGAAGTAGGTATTGTAGGATATAAAAGACATCTTTTTAGATGCATTTAGTTTACCAAATCTAGATGAGATCAAGCCACCAATGGAACAATTGACAAATAAAGTGGAACAAGTTAGTGATGCGACCTAGACACAAATGCAAAATTGTTAGAATGGTCAGAAAAGAAGTTTCAAAGCAAATTAAATGAAAATATATCATGTGATATAGCACTAACATGAGTTTCATTGTCAACTAAGTTTGAGGATGTGAAGAAGGTACTTGAGAACATATTCTTGTTGTACACTAAATTGTTCAATCCAACACTCTTCACCCAAGAAACTAGAAGTTGCATCTTGAGCTTGGAAAGTCTAATCAATTCATCAGGTGCAAAACTGCCTATGAATCTAGCTTAGACTAAGAAGCACTTCAAGACATTACTACAAACCCAGAGTATGTTAGTTGCATTGTCAGCAGATGAGGCCAACATAAGGGCCAAACTAATTAGCATCTAGACCACTCTAACCCCTCATATGGAAATTCTGCACAAGGAATTAGGCTATGCTAAAACCCTAATGAAGAAAGGCCCAAATCTTTCTACACTAGATGGTTCAGTCCACCTTGCTATCGAGATCACTATCCAAATCAAGTCATTAGATGTAGCATGTGAGAATTGGGATGTAGCTCTCAAGACAATATTGGATGTCCATAAATCTTTTTTGGACAAACATACTATAAGTGTATAGCCCATTGAAATAAGTGTCAAAAAGGGGGAGAAATATTTTAGGGGAGAATAAGAATTTTGGGGAGATATAAGGAGAGTATGAGAAGGGGGGAGTAATAAAGAGAGAAAAGATGAGAAAGCACAAAACAACATGAAGTCAAAGGGTATCAGTTGAGGCATATTTACTCACCAAGAGTATAGAATTTTGGATACAGAATAGACATATCAACTCAAGGGGAGTTATCAAATTTTGAGGTATACAAGTTGTTACAATATTTTGAAATTTTGAAGTTTTGTATATAAGCCGAGATAGAGATATGTTATGCTCATAAGATTAAGGATATTAATGCATACTTAAGTGTTTTTGGCACTCATGTCAAAGGAGGAGATTGTTGATTTTAGATTGGTTTTGATAAGTGAGTGTCAATGTACTTAAGTTATTTACATAGTTCATGTCAAACAAGTGGTACATGTTGAACATAACATGTATATATTATAGTGCATGTCAAGTCCACAGTGAGTGTCAAGCCACTCAAGTGTTGAGTAGATAGTGTATACCGAGTGATTCAAGAGCTGAGTAAATAGTGGATGCCAAGTGATATAGATGTTGAGCCACAACAAAAAGATTAGTCTATATTGAGCATCAGAGACTTTAGATGCCAAGTAAAAGAGTTTTGACATATTTGTTTGTAATGGCACAAACAACTATGTAAACCATTTTTGAGCCAACTTAAGGATGAATTACAATATTTTGGAGATAAAGACAAATATTAAGTTGGATTCCCAATGAAATTACATGTAGCTAATCAAAAAATGGGAAGGATTAAGTGACAAAATGGATGAATCTCAGCCATAGATTCATACCTAACCCTACGTGACCAAAGTCTTATGAAGGAGGACAAACCCTAAAATCTCTATGAGCGGTGTTGAAGCAGAGTATAGAGAATTTTGCATGCACAAATAGAGCATTCATGGTGGCTTAGGAGTTATGAAGTGAGACTACATTGTAGAATTAGTTAGAGTAGAGTAGAGGAAAGAAGATAGCATATAGAAAAGAGACATCTGATCAAGAAGGATCAAGAAGACATAAGTATAGAGGTGATATTCCATCAAGCAATCAAGTGCTAATGGTAGGACCAATGGTGAGACATTTTAATAGGTGATTTCAATCAAAATCTCTTAACAGAGTAGTCCTAATAGGTTGTATTGAAATCCTTTAACAAGGTGCTTACTTAGTTGTAAGTTAAAGTCCTTTAGCAAGGCACACTTCTAATAGGGTGTTGAAATCCTTTAGCAGGGTGAGACCTAATAGTCTTTGTAAGCTTTTAACAGGGTAGACCTTTCACAGGGTTGATCATGTTTCATGGTCAAAACATTGTAACCTTCATTGGATATGCTTTATTACTACAGTAGTGAAGATTTTTGGGTGTCATCCCCACCCTAATTTTACCTTCTCACTTGGAGGGTTTCTGGGTAATTATATTTGGTGTTATATGTGTGTGAATCTTTACTTGATTATATGTTTTAGATATACATGTTTTACATCTTATTTGAGTTTACACATTGAATGTATGAGATGGATGTATGGTCAAAAGTTTTATGGGTCCAAGTTTAAACTATTGATTCACCCCCCCTCCCCCTCTCAAAATTTTTCCTTTTCTATTGTAATTCCAACATTACATACATCTGATCAAAAAAAGGGAAGGTTTAAGTGGCAATATGGGTGAATCACTACCATTGATTCATACCTAACCCTAAGTCACCTAGGCCTTCTTAAGGAAGACAAACCTGAAAGTTTAAAATGAATGCTAATGGAAAATTAAAGAGAGTTTGCATGCACAAATAGAGCATCCATGGTGATTGAGGTGTTATGAATTGAGTTACATTAAAGAATTGGTTAAGGAGAATATGGGGAAGGAATTAGAGAACAGTAGAGATACATATGATTGGAAAGGTTCAAGTATACATTAGTAGAGAGGTGATCTGACATCAAGCAACAAAGTGCTAACTGAAGGATCATTGCTGAGACATTTTAACAAGTAAATTAGTTAAATCTCTTAATAGAGTAGTCTTAACAAGCTATTGTAAATCCTTTAACAAAGTGCTTACTTAATTATAAGTTAAAGTCCTTTTACCAGGTACACTTTTAGTAGGGAGTTTAAATCCTTTAATAGGGTAAGATCTAAAAATCTGTTAAGCCTTTAACAAGGCAGACCTTTCATACGGTAGATCAAATTTCATGGTCAAACATTGTAACCTTTATTGCATACACTTTATTAATCTAGTAGTGAAGATTTGTGGGTGTCATCCCCACTCCAATTTTACCTTCTCCTTGGAGGGTTTTTGGGTAACCAAATATCTTGTGTCATACATGTGTTGAATATTTTATTTTGATGCTATGGACGTATATGCTTAATTTGGTATTTCAGTTTATATGTATAGATTGTGAGATGGATGTGTAGTGAATAGTTTTAGAGGTTGAAAGATTTAAGTGCTAATTCACCCCCTCCCCCCTCCCCCCCCCCTCTCCTAGAGTTTACTTCCCTATTGTATTTCTAATAGTCATGTGACTTCTACACAAACATTTAAAATGAAAATTGGCTAAGACTTGTTTACATTTTTTCTTTGTGTATTGTTTATGATGATTTCTTTGCTAAGTTTTCCCTCGCTAATAGTCTCTTGAGGATGTCATGAACTAAAAGACTAGGGACATGGGACATGTTTTCCTTTGATTTCTATCTATAGGTGTACTTTGCTAGATCTTATGTATCTTGAGCATCTTTCTTGGCTCCCTTGATACTTACGATCTACATCATATCATCCTTGTGTTTTTTTGAAAGTGCATGCTTATGGTCATCTCAACATTTTATGTCTCAATGCAAGGATAATCTTGTTATATTAAACCTAGAGATGCGAGGATAATCTTGCTATAATCTTCCCACATTTTTATCCAAATAAGATCATATTCACATCCTCATATTTTATGTTAGTGATGATTGTATAATTTTACAATGTCCATAATAAGGCTCAAGGATTAAAACTAGGACCTACTTATATAACCCTTGCAATATCACATTTTCATATTAGCTTGTATTTTGTAAGAGTTCCATTTTAGCTTAGCTTTTCATTTTGTGTGTTCTGAGAGTCTTCTTTATCTTTCATGGATGTGTTAGTCAACTATGTTCATCTTCTCAATTCTTCTTGATCATGTCTTCAACTCCTTTTGATCTTTTCATCTCACTACTCTTCTTTTCTTGCCATCATAAGGGGTTAATCTATTCATTATATATAATCTATTCAAGTGCTAAATTTTTAAATAATGCGTCCATATCATAACATAGAGCTAGACATAAGAGAGAGATATCAATACATCCATGAATGTCTCAACATAAGATGGGAATACATATGTTAGAAATATAAGAGGAGTAACTGAGAGGGGAGGGGTGAATTAGTTACAACTAATATAAATCCTAGATCCCTTAGATGTCAATAAAACTCTAATTATATTATATTCTATTGTAACTCAGCAAACATACATGCACTTGCTTTACTTTAGCAAATAATGTAACTCAAAAATAACTGAATATATTGAAATAACTCGGTAACTACTTAACATGAAAATCTTAAGATATTATCTATGATTATACTTATTTAACTTAGTTGTAAACACATAAAAGAAATAGCATGAATACAAGTGACAAAAAGATTTAATGTGGAAACCCAATTTGGGGAAAACTACCAATTGCAACTAGTTACTAATTTTCACTCTTCTAAAGTGAGCCCTATTAGGAGCCAACCTTGTTAAAGGTTACAAAACACACTGTTAGGTGTGACCCTATTAGAGGATTCAATCACCTTGTTAGGAGTGGCCTTGTTAGAGGTCTTTAGAAAATTCAATAGAAATGCCACCTTGTTAGAGGATTTACCAATAGTTGCTATGCCAACTTGGTTAAGATATTTAAATCATTGTTGCAATGGTTAGAGAGTAACAATGAGATAACCTAATTCTTGATGCAACTAAATTGCTGATTATAGATTTCAATTCTTGCTTGTATACTTGATCCTTCTTAACACTTCAAATAGAAATGCCACCTTGTTAGAGGATTTACAAATAGTTGTTAAGCCAACTCGGTTAAGACATTTAGATCACTATTTAAGGTTAGAAAGTAACAATAAAATGGCTTGATTTGTAATGCAACTGAATTACTTATTACAGATCTCAATTCTAACTTGTATGCTTGGTCCTTCCTGATCAAATGTATCTTTGCAACTCAACAAGGATATTTTGTTTATCCTTCCTATTTGCATCCTCTAAGCATCATCAAATCTTCTATTGTGTTCCACACAATCAATCCTCTACTTGACCTTACACACACACACACACACATTGTCAAGTTGGCTTGAATACAACTTAGAATAATTAATATTCATCTCCTCAGTCAACTAGAACCGACAAATAATTTAATTGAACTCAATATGCCAAAACAAGAAAATCCTTCATTAGCCGACCCTGCTTAGCAGATACTAACACAACAACAATTATTTTGTGTTAACCAATTGAACTCAGTTAGCATTGCATATTCACAAAGTTCCTTTGGTAACCAAGTGAGCTTGGTTAACACTCAACTTTTGTAAACTTTACTTTGTCGCCCAAGTGAACTCAGTAGACACTATCTTCTAAACTAGGCAAACTCTAGATTACTTAGTAGATATATGAAACTATCTACAATGCCCAAGTGAGATTGGCATACACTAATGGGAAATGATATGAAGTTTTGTGTAACATTAAAGACAATACAAAATTAATCAATTATTTTCAACAACATAAACATGAGCATACATATCAACATCACATGGAAACATAAACATAAGTGTTGAAATATAGAGATACATCCAACATATGAGCATAAATGAGACAAATATGCAAAGGTAAACTCAAAATCTAGAATCTCATGTATATATATGGTGAAATATCAAATATACAACCAATACGAGTACCAAAATATAGATTAATGTCTCGAAAAAATAAATCAAAATATCATGATGTCATGGAGCCCTATTGTAAACCCTACCTTCAAATCCCTCCCTCATGTGTCTGATGTGGCTATGGAGGAGGTGTGTGAGTCATATCCACTAGCTATACCACTTCCTCTAATCTCCCAACTCTCTATGACTAGATGGGCAACTACTAATCATTGGGAATTACTACTATGTCCACTCCATAATAATAGGCTTCTATAGCCCCCTGTCACTATGCCTCTCACTATGTAGCCACTAGATCCTCCCTTAATGCTCTCTCATGTCTGATTTTATTCTCCCGCATCTTCTTGCTGCTGATCTATCACAACTATAGTAGTCTAGGCATGTTAGATCTTTGCCTCCAATGCCTTGATCCTCTAATATCTCACATCATCTCATCCAGTGAGTGTAGGTGGCTCCTTCTTCTAACCTCTATCCTTCTTTACTAAAGGATGTCTAACAAGCCTATCCTCCTCTAATGGATCCTCATCCTCCTCCACTCTCACCCTACTCGAGGACCTAGTATGGCTACCTCATGGACCTCTCAATATATTTGGCATGTCCCACCCTCTCCCTCCTCTCCCTCCTCTCCCTCCATCTCCTCTATCATCTCCATCATCTCCCTCCCCACCATTGTCTCCATACACTACATCTAAGGTTATGAACCTTAGAAAGGGTGTCCTCCTCCTCCTTTCTCTCATAGTCTAGAGAGCTCCTTGCATTTGTAACTACTAGGAGGTATTCCCAAGACACCTATTGTAGATACTGTGTCTACTATAGATATATTGCATAGATGAGCATGGGTAGCCATCCCATGTCCTCCTCCATTTTCCTAGTCTACGTATTGGTCTTTGTCAACACTCTTTATCTATATCCAAAATTCTACCACACTTAGTTGATGACCACCCTCTCCATTATCCATAGCTGCCTATCTAGCAGTGGCCTACTAAAAAACATGTAAGCTAACTCCTCCTATGCCTCTTCTCAAAAGGAGTTAGGTCATCTAGTGTCTAATGATAGAATGAAGTATCTCTACAATGGGAGTATGCATTGAATCTATAATACCTATAAATATAGGGTCTTCCCCTATGCCACAACTACACTCTAGGATGCAACACAATGATGTAGTCCTGCATCTATATCTATGACAATATGGCTCTACATTCCCAACTCTTTGCCTCCCTAAAAAAAAATTCATGAAGCTCATGATACATGTTCACAAGGATGGAAGGACCCCAAGCCATGCACCTTGGTCTACCCATGAGATCTAACATTAATATCCCTCATCTATATGAGAACCCTCTCTAGATCCTATCCATAATGAAAGCCTATCTAATCAGGGAGTATACTATACATGGCACTAGGTGTTAGAATATTTAGAATAATCGAGGTGGGGGGTGGATTAGTTATCCTCAGGTCCAAATGTACCAATCAAACTTTCACTAACTTCAAACAACTTCAAAAATATGATGTAGGAGCATCTGAGGTTGCCTTGTAATCCTACACTTTTGTTCATTCTACCAGGTGCTATCGAGTTCTTAGTGGATACCAAGTGATTCTTTAGTTGTTGAGTTATTTGTTTGGTTGCTGAGTGATTCCTTTGGTTGCTAAGTTCCTTTGGATGCTGAGTCATTCCTTTGGTTGCGAAGTTTCTTTAGATGCCAAGTCATTCCTTTGGTTGCTGAGCATTGGAGGATGTTGAGTGCTAGAGTTTTGTGAAGTTTTCATTTGCTGAGTTATCTGTGTCTAGTTCTTATTTGGTTTGACCTTTCTTGCATTTAATTTGTGTAGCTAATAATTGTTGTGGGCCAACTTGTGGCTTTTCTATGTTCTAAAATCTTTTGTAAGGCATTTCAGAAAGTATTTAAGGAAGTCTAGGATTGAGTTTTAGAAAAGTAAAATGGAGAAGATCGAGAATAGGGCTATGAGTCTAGAAGTTCAAACTTGAAGTTGGTTAGTGAATCTGGAAGTTATATTTTACAATTGGTCGTAACCCAGAAGGCCTTATAATTGGATATGTATGATGATATTTTCATGAATCAGTAAAGAATATTGTCCTCTCTGTCTATGGTGTTTTTCTCTTTTGTGTTTTCTTCCATTGTGTTCACTTTGCAAGGTTGATTTGGATTGTTGGGTGTGCCTTTGGCTTTGGTGATTCCCCTCTCTCCGTGTGTTACAATCTCATTAAATCACTTGGTCCATATAGCAACTCATCAACAACTTAATATTCTATTTGTTACTTAACTATTTCTTTAGTATATGCTAACCAATAGTAAAATAAATAATAGTAAATAGCATGCATCACACATATAACATTCACACACATATGACACTAGAATTTACAGTGGAAACCCAATTTGGGAAAAACCACCAAGTAACATGGTACCACTTTTCACTCTTTTGAAGTGGGCTAATTTAAGAGTCAACCCTATTAAAGATTACAAAACACATTCATAGGTGTGACCCTTTTAAGGGATTTACCCAACCATGTTAGGAGTGGCTTGGTTAGAGGAATTTGGATCATTCCATTAGAATGTCACCTTGATTAAAAGATTTTTACTACCACAATGGTTAGAAAGTAACATTAGGTTTGATCGATAAAACATAACTCACTTTGAAAATTTAGATCTCTATTCAACTCATTTGTTGGTTCATTAACTAGACTTTATTAACATTTCCACTAGTTATACACTTGGTAACCCTTCAAGAAATCACAATTCACCATTCTCATCACTTCTCCTCTTCTACTATGTTCTTCATAGTTTCTCCTTAATATTTCCAGTCAACAATGAACCAACCTTAGAAATAATCTCTTATGCCTCCTTAAATAGGTAATTTTGGTCTTTTTTTGCTAAAACATCAACATAGATCTTTGGGTTAGGTTAGGTACATCAAATCTATCCACCATTTTGTTCTTCTACTCCTTTCTTGATACTTCTAGAAACTTATCTTGTAAATCCTTTCCTTTTACCTCATAACAAGCTCAATTCATGCATTTATGATCCAGGGGATAAAAAAATTACTGAAAAATAAAATGTCCACAATGCTCCAAGAATCAACATCATTACAAAGTGTTCACAATTTTGACTCCAACATAACTCGAACGAGAAAAATTGGAGTTCAAGTGCAAAAAGTATGGCTGGTCAAAGTTTGGTCAAACTGGGACTAGAGGCCATAAAAGGGTGAAAAAATAATCATCTCAAAAGTATTTGACAATGGATTCCAAATGAAAGAGCTCGTCAAAAGCTTTCCAATGGCATTCGTTTCATCAAGAACGAAGATCAGATATAAAAGTTATGATGGTTTCAAATTCAAGCATAAGTATGGATTTTGATGATGTCAGCATGACATCATGAAATCATAAAGCGAGGGAAAACATTTAAATTTGAATTAAAATAGCTATTTAATTCGAATTAAAGGGATGAGATAATGGGAGTTGAACTCCTAACCATTGGCCTCCTAAAATTAAGGCCAACCAATGGGCTATTTATGGCACATGTAATATCATGGGAAGAGTTGTTATCTATCCATAATAAATCCGCCCAAGCTTATTTAATTAAGGGTATTTGTTGAAAACAAACCCTTAATTTTGGTGTCAAATCATAACAAAATAATGGTAAAAGGGGCAAATTCGAAATATGTAATCAAAATGGGAGATTATGTTGGTTAATTGTTTTAGCCCATTTTTGGCTAAATTTGATGTATAAAATGGGGGTAGTAAGCTTTGGAAAAGCATCTAGGTGATGAGAAGGAGATTATGATCTTAGAGACTTGATGATTATTCCTGCACATTGGAGAGTAATGCTGCAATTGTGCTTGAAGGGAAGATCTTGAACACTTGTAATTGATTTTGGAGCAAATTGGATCGGTCCCCCTATTAGAGTTGGACCCAGAGATGTAGTCCTTCCCGGATGAACTCCGTTATCAATATGTCTCTACTCTCTTTCTTTCAGTCATTACCTTTTTATGCTTTATTCATTTAAGCATTTAAGTTGTGTTAATTTGCTAATTAACGCTTTGAAATTTTACTTTATGAAATAATGTTAAGCATTCCTCTGTAATAGTCCTAGATCCTAATCAGATCAATTTAACATGCTAAGTCATAAATCCTTATCATCCATACATTTTGACTAACCAAAAAATTCAACTATTTTGGCCTCAAACTTGATTCTTTCACAAACTATAACTTTTGCTGACACTCAACCATCACTATGCAACTCAGCCTCCATAGGCTCACTCGGTCATCACTATGCTTGGCTAGTACTACAATTTTCTTCTTCACCTTTCTTAGCCATAACTATCACTTGGCTAATATTGTTTTCTCGGATAACCTTTAAGTTCCTTAATCTTTTGTTTTAGCTTCTTCATTGACTGACCACATTATACTAGGATTTTCTTGTGTTTAACTCAACACTTCTATACTTCATAGGATGATTGAACAATACATCATCTTGCCAAATACTAACTGATCAAGTACCCATTGTAATTCCATCATACTTGCTCCTCTACACTCAACAACTTCACTAGTTCATCTAGTTATCTTGCTTTGCAAATCTTATTCATCAAACAATAGATATGACACTCTACACTATTAGTAAATGTCTCTCTAGTAGGTTTCACATCAATGCCAACATATAAATTGTTCCAATTGTAGTTTCTAACTATATCCCTCTTTGGAATTGATGGTAAACCCTCTAGTTACCATGCAAATGCAAAAGACATTCTCATGATTTATTAGTAACAACTCCCTTTGTGATTTGATATCTAGACCTTCATTAATATCCTTAGTTTCATTCTGATTCTCATCTTTCACTCACTTACAATTCTCCCTATATGATACAAATTGTAAATTCTTCGATGTTAACATCAATTGCAATACCAACCATATTGGCAACACCTCTTTCAAATTTATGTTAATTTAGCTTCTCCCTCTAATCTCTGGATAGAAACACCTCTAGACATATCTCCCTCTTTTGATAACATAAAATTCATATAGATTCTCTCTCTTTCATGTAGACGTAGAATGGTAACTGATTTCATAACATACTCTCTCTCTCTCTCTCTCTCCCCCCCCCATATAAGATGGTAACTGCTTAACATATACTCACCCTCTTTGACATCAATGCCAAAAGCATCAACCATTCACATATATCTCTCTATTTTATCTAGCATACATGTCATCTTCAATTTTTCACTATCTAACTAATATAGAAATGTCACTTTCTCTTCATTTTACCTTGACTCCTTACAGTCTCATTTGTTCAAGCTTCAATTCATCTCTTCACAATCCTTAGGAAGATCCTAAAGTGTGACCTACATCAATGTGTAAGATATTATGGTCATATCATTTGATGCAATGCAACATCTATTCTCTTCTTTCTTTAGATAGGGGAATCACCCCTAATTTACATCTTAGGTACTCAAAAGTATCCTTAGGTACAATGCCTTAGTGAATATATTAGCTATCTACTCCTTTGTGTTCATATACTTCAATCTCACTTCTTTGTCTTGTACCAATTCTCTCAACTAATGATACTTGATAGAAATGTGTTTGGTCTTTGTATGCATCACATGGTTTATTGATATGTTTATAACAATTGTGCTATCACAATATATCACAATAGGTTTAGTAATGTCTTCCTTCATACTTTTCAACAATTGTTTGATCCACACAATATTTGAACAATTGACTGCTACAACAACATACTCAACCTCTTATGTGGATTGAGAAATACAATTTTTCTTCTTGCTTGTCCATGAAATCAGTCTCCTTCCCAAAAAGAAAGCACCCCCACTCATATTTTTTTGTCATCAATGTTTCTAGCCTAGCCAACATCTGTGTAAACTTTTAGTTCAAACTTATCACTCTTTTTGTTCCATAGTCCATCAAATTCTAACACCTTGATGAAACAATTTCTAACATGATTCATCACATATTGATATTATCTATTTGAAACTAAATAGTTATTCAAAATTTATTTGATTTCCACAACTAATATTCTATTCTATTACTTTTAATTCCAACTAATATATGTAAAACTAATTAATTTAATTAATTTATACTTAGTTAACCTAGAAAAATAAATTAATCTAGACATTCATGTACGCATCTGAGCATAAATGATAAGTCATCTTGTTTTATACACTCAAAGACCTAGTATTTCCACATACTATGATAGTGATTGTGAGTACTTACGAGAATAATTGTACACCATGTATTAGTTAAGGTTGCACTTAAGTTCATTTTTCCAAGCATTGATATCAATTCTATGGTGCAGATTTAAAGTAGATCAAACTATAGTCAGTGTGTAGATTTTGAGCATTCATCGAATCAATAATTTCTAGGATCATTCATGTGACATATTGATGTTTCCTAGTTTAAATATATTTGACTTCTAAAGTTAATTTTCCATTTGTTCATTTTGAATCAAACAACTAATATAGTTAGAGTAATTATTTGTTTAATTACCGTATAAATTTATGTAAAGAGTGTATAGCTTGTCGTACTCAAAACTAAAAAGATCATGCATATCAACTTAGTATATACAATTAAAGATCTAATATTTTCGCAATAACAATCATGAGTATTTACAAATATAATTACATGATAATTTTTATCATTTGTTTCTAATATTAGATTCTAAAATTCACCATCAACATTTTGTATGATTTAAAAAATCTAAAGCAATTAACATTCATTATAGTTCAACTTATTGTGTTGATGTTTGTAATTTTGTTGTCTTTGATGCTATTGAGCCACCTTTTCCTATGAGTCAACATTGCAATAATGAAACTACCTAGACACTTGTTTAACATAAGGAGAATCAAATCCTACTAGCATGTATTGTTTGGTTAGGTTCTTAGTTAAGCAATCTCACATTTTTTATTTAAATTAGAATGTAATCTATTTAACTCTACTTGTATTAGTTAGTCAATTACTTTGTTTTATTGAATAATTTTATTCCAACTTTAATTTTCATAGCTTCAACCCTTCCCACTTAATTTTTATTATATTTCAACCATACCCAAAATAAGAAACAAAAACCTACAAGTTTTTGCATTATGCTTCCAAATAAGTGAGATGATGTGTAAGCAATGATGCCAAAAACATTTGTAAATAAACAAGAAATTATGAAAAATATCATGTTTCTAGACATCCTAGACATTAGGTATGGTGTTGGCACTGAAAGGGGCATATAAACGCCAAAACAAATGTCATAAAGCTTATCTTATATGTAGAATGAAAGAAGAAAAATCTTTGGAGTACCATCTCTCATACCTAATCAACACTTTAATATCCCTTGATGGTTACACTTAATCCATGAACGTTCACGGTAGTAGTTACTCTTTATCTCCATGCTTATTATTACTTAAATGAATAAACAATTATTAAATCTAAAAAAAAGGTATTTAACAAACTAGCGGAAACTTGAACGTAAGCTGTCACATGGCGTCACGGCAGTGGCTAAATGAGACACGTTGAATATGATATATACAATAGGGAGATATATTATCAATATGTTTGACTTGAATATAGGGACGTAATTAGGACTTGTACCAACTATAGAAAAACTAAACGTTGTAGGTCAAAGCTAGAGAATATTATTGGTGCTAGATGGGCATTTATGAAAACTCCCTTTAGTGTCACAATTTCAATCTTTGTCATTTAAAAGCACACTCTATAGTTAAATAAAAGTTTTAATATGAATGGATTTGATTTCAATTCAAATTGAATATATAATTAAAAAACTATTGCTTTTACCATTTCAACAAGTCTTTTTCTGTACCTTTCAAATTCTCAAGACTAAAGAATGAGGTGTTATGAAATGGGAATGGAATAATATAGGAGTAATGTTTTTAATACAAATTGATGTTGCAATTTAAGGGAAGGGGGTATATCTCATTATCATCAATATCTAAGATGGAGTCTGCTATTTTTAAGGGAAGGGGGTATATCTCATTATCATCAATATTTAAGATGGAGTTTGCTATTTTTTAATAATTTTTTATACAAATATTAGTATTGGATTATTTATATTATTTATGTTATATAAATTGGAGTTTGCTATTTTTTAATAATTTTTTATACAGATATTAGTATTGGATTATTTATATTATTTATGTTATATAAATTTAAAAGGGTTTATAGATTATTTTTATAAATATTTTATAAATAGGTGTATTTTAGATATTTGTATTAATTAACTATACTAAATTAAAAAATGATAATTATTTTTTAATAGTATATTAAAGAACATAAGGTCAATATTCTTAAAAGATGAGTTTTTTATATTATTAGATTCCAAAATAGCATCCTTCATATTAGAGAACATTCTATTTAGAATCTACTAGAAGATTGTTACATCTATAATACAAAATATTAATGTAAATCCAAAGCCTTCAAATATAGAGAATTGAGTGCATAATTTTCTAATGTTTTACAAATCATGATGACTAATTATTATCACAACAAAGTTCATGGGTATTTCATCTATGATATAGAGTACACTATAGATTTAGTGATCGTATATATCCTTACTTTTTGAGAGGAGTTTCTATTAGATCAACACCACTTAAATAGAAGTTTTTTTTTTTTTTTTTCTAAACTCAGTCCATCACCTACTTCCACTTATAAGATACCAATGATCTTACCAAATTGAATAGTGACAACATTCCTTCAATGAGCCAATAATAAATAAATAAATGGAACTTAAATGCAAACAAGAGGAAACTTGATAAAAAGAAACTTGTCAATTCAATAGTCGCCACCATTCATTCTACTCAGTGATTATCAATCACATACCAATGATGAGATGCACAATTTACAAATTCACATTTTTAGAGAAGTACTTCTAAAATATCCTTGTTAATGGAGAAGCACACGAGCTTATTCAATTCCCTTAAACCATGCTTAAAGGATATTAGATATTAATTTGGAGTATCATCAAATGGACTTCCTAGATAGTATTATAAAGCTTCCACTCAAGCAATAGATTATAGTTTATACACTCTACTCATAATCATTCACCACCCTTGAACTACAGATAATTAGAAGATAGAGAGTTTTTCAACTGAAGGTCTTCTAAGACAGATAAAGTATTAATTCATTTTACATGTTTACCATATTGTCATTTTTAGTTTTCTAAATTTTTTAATTTTTATGGTGACTTCCTACTTTGGCATGCCTTTTTGTAGTAGTTTGTAATGTGTATAAAAGTAAATGACAATGTAATAGTGATATTTGCATACATTTGTGACTCTTTTTTCCTTAAACATCATTTCCACTTTGATTGAAGTGTCATCTTTATCATGAATAGTCTCAAGTAACATAATATTGCATTGAATTACTTCAAATGATATCACATCTTGATCCTTTATTACTCATCCCTAGATACTATTCTCATTCTTTAGATTAGCATTCATCATGTCTTGATTTAGATAGGAAAATAAAAACTTGAAGAAGGTCATATATATTGGTGTGGATCTAGTCTATGAACTTATAGTTCCAATTCAAAATAAATCCACTAAATTGCTTCTATTAGCCATTGTGGCCTTGCCTAAGACATATTTCTTTTGACTTGCGATTTACATTATTGTCGTAAAATATATTTACTCACTCATTTGAAATCATCATAGATTGATGTACTATTAAGGATAAGAAATGAATAGTTGTGGATTATTTTCTAGAGCACCATAATAGCATTATTAGATGATTGCATTAAAATACATCGTCTTAGGTTGATTGAATAATTATTTGATGTCCTTAATCCTAGATAACTTTTTCATTCTTCCAATTGATCCACCTAGGGGTTTAACTAATGAAACACAATCCAATAGTAATATTTTTTTGAAAGGTGGTTGCAAAGATTTCTAATATTTACTAAAATCTACATATAAAGTCTAGCTATAAGAAAATAAAAGTGTAAATTATAATAGTCAACTTTATTTGAACCAATATTCATGAGAAAAAAAAAATTAAAAAATTTAATAAATTATAATACAAAATTAAGACTTGAACTAATTTTATTAGATCATTTCCATATTTACAAAAGTTAGATCCAAAAATATGAATGTAAACAAAAGAGATACATAATCAATTTGTAGAGTTAAAAATAATCATCTAAATATTTTCTAAAATGTATTATAATAAAAATCTTGCACCTTCAAAATTACTTTACCCCTTACAAAAACTAATAAATGTCGTCTTTAAATGTATTTTTTCATGAATAGTCCCTTCTCTAGTAGTTAAATATTAAAGTTACATATTCACAAAAAAGAGGTCAGGGATAGAAGATCACCCCATGAGAGTTTGAACAGCAGAGTCAGAAACAATAATAATTATTCACAAAAGAAAAAGAATTAAAATTGCCCTCAAGTGGCTAAAGCAATGCAAGTTGAGGGAGGCAGATTACATCAATCATGAAACCCCCATGCATCAATGTGATTGGAGGGAAGCTCACAAGGAGTCCACCTATCATCATCAACAACAACATCTTGTTCTTTTTCCTCTCCCTCGACCTTGGGAGGTGAAATTTCGAGGTCCATGCAGGGGAATGACCACTTCAGATTAGTAGTAGGTGAAAGCCAACTAGGAACAATAGGAGTAGGAGGAAGAGCATCCAAGGACCACCCTAAGCCATGACGTGGAGAGGCGGACCAGTCGCAATGAACATCCTAAACATTGGGAGAGTGTTGAGGGGACTAGCAATAAGACATCTATGAGTAGCGGGTCAAGGAACTACACCCTTGCTGGTTACCATGGGGTGGAGTCTAATCCACTAAAGTGGAATCTGGCACCACTTGGGCTATCGAACATGGAGCAGTGGCCCAATGATTGAGAATATCCTACATGTAGGCCACCTCTAGGGCCACTTTGTTAGCTTGTACTTGAATTTGTAGCATAACATTATTACATATGTAAGCTTTAGTATACATAGCAACATTTATATCTAGAAAATTACATGTAAAAAGTACAACATTTCTATCTTTCCAAAGAGTGAAAAGAATATCTAGCCTAAAAGCATGCCAAATCTAGGAGAATTTAAAAGGGATTCTTTTAGAGTCCTCGAGAAAAACCATGTACCAAGAAAATAGTTCTAGCCTAAAAGGCCTGAAAAAATCTTATATCTAGAGCTAGTATTATTGAGCTCTAGACAAAACCAAAATATTTGTAGGAAAGACTTAGGTTGCCCACAAAAAGGACAACATGGGTAAGGAATACCTAGATGCTCGAGTCAAGGACCCAAAGGAAATCCATGAAGAGGACACACCAAGTAAAGTGTGCAATCTTTGTCTTAGTAATGGCTTTCCAGATAGTATTAAACATGCATCTTGAATTCTATTGTGTGAACTAGAGTTGGTAGTTGTTGGTTGAGAGTCTCAACCATGGGCAAGTGAGGTACCAAAGAAAAATATCTCATTTTTGACCTATAATTGACAAGAGGAGTACACATTTACCACTTCTATTCCTTCCACCATGGTTTGACTAGTTGAGTGCCCAACTTGTGAAGCAAGTGAGGAGGTGGAATAGAGACCTAAAGGTCAAAAGTTTACTGATTTGGATGGGTTAGAAGAAATTGGGCTTGCATATCTTCCCATGATCTTATATTCATAGTGACTCTAGAAAATATATCTTTGGGATTCCTAATGCCATGTTTGAAAAAATGCAACACACCAACACCCTAAATATTGGCAAATGGCACACCCTCAATAGAAAATAAGGGTGATCACCATAAATTATGTTGATTCATGGAAAGTTCATCTCTAAAACTATTACTAGCCTATTGAAGCCATGGCTTGACGGTCTCTCACACTCTCCAAATTATCTTAATAATAAAAGAGCCTTGGTTTTGCATTGGTTCTAAGGTGATGAGAAGCTATTGAAACCCAATTCCTTTCTATATCAACTTGTTAACTAGGAAACTAGAGGAGATACAATGTCTGAGGAGAATCTTCTAGGCACCATTCCCAGAAAGGGCTCTAATAATCCCCTTAGCACACAAGGAAATACCTTTCTTTTGAGTGGAAATAAGGCCAAGGCTATTAGATTCCTTGGGCAAGCAACACTATTCTTAAGCGACTCTACAAAAGCCATGATGGTCAAAATTTGAAACCATGAGGAAATCTTTGAAAAGCTTTTCCAATTTGGAGTATGAGGATTTGGAGGGAACCCAACAAGAGGAATTATACACATGGGTAGCATCCAAGACCTTGGAGAAAATTTTGAATTTGCCAACCAAAGAGAGAGGCTTGGTAATCCAATAATCTAACCTTTTGTAGATTTTACCAAGCACAGCATTCCAAAGGTCAATAGATGAAGCTTGAAAAGAAAAAGGAATACTCAAAAAATGGAAGATTTCACCATGTTGGACCCATTCCCACTAGTATTGAGCAAGAAGAGGTGGGGCAAAAAGGAAGGTCTATCTATAGAAAAGTGTCTTGTGCCACTAGATGGCAGACCTAGAAGCTAGATAGAAAATATCTAGACTTTGGAGCACATTGGAAATATTGTCCTCATCCTTAATGAGAGTGAGGAAGGAACTATTAAAAAAGTGTCCATTGAATATTTGAGTGGGGGACTCATGAAGAGAAATTCCTTGAACACAACCAAAGGATATGTAATGGGCTAGAAGGTATGCAAACCCTTCAGTAGCCAGGATGTACAAAGAAAGAGCTAGAGGACATCCCTAGTGAATGGATCTAAAAAGGCCAAAGGCCTCAGATTTCCTACAATTAATCATCAGGGATAACTTTAAGAAACCCCCCTTTAGTAAAAAGTATAAAATTTTGGTGAATCAAACTTTAGTTCAAGGGGAAAAATTAATTTCTATTGCCAATTTTTATTTTTAAATAGGAATTTTTTAAATTTTATTAATGATTATTTTTCAATCATACAAAAATTCTACAAAATCTTGGCAAATTTTTTATAATTTCTGAAAATCATGGGAAAAAGTACATAAACAATAATTTTATTATTATTATAAGGAGCCTAATTAATTATCAAATTTTTAGGTTAAATTTCTACTTTTACCATTACAGTTTCCCTCCAAATTATTGAATGGTGGTTTCAGGGAAGCACCTCTATTATTTTTAACTATTGAACGATCCTAGAATAATGGCCTAAATCCTATTTCAAGTCAAACTTTTAAAAGGAAACCAAGTTTTAAAGAAATTTCCCAAAGTAAAGACATGTGTCCCCAGTCAAATCTATTTTGCGGAAAAGTGAGAAAGGATAAAAAGTTTCATGAAAAGACTTTAGAATAGAGAGACATGTCAAATCTACATACTTAATCTATAGTGTAACTTAAATTTTTACCAAATATTGACGAATATGACCATCAATTAAGAAAAGCATTGAAAATTATAAGTGAATATATTTAAATTACTATGTAGAAAAATTAGATTCCACTGGCGAAGTCATTACTAAAATATTGTTGGTAAACAGATTTGTCACAGTAAAATTCACCCAACGGAGTGTATGTGGAAAACTGTTCATAACAATTGGATAGGCTCTTGGTATGTGACCCTCCTCTACGTTTAGAGGGTCACCTCCCTCATATGATATAATTTTAAAGGGTTTTCAAATAAAGAATCTAAAACTTTAAAGATTGAGAGAAAGTCGTTCAGGATGAATGTACCACACAACCTCACAATTTTATTGACTGAATGAGAATGATAAAAAAGGTGATCAAGAACTAAGCTTGAAAATGACCAGTATTACCATGCACATTCATAATTCATAAAAACTCACACAATACTCTGAGAATGCTCACTACAATTGCAACAATTTTTATTTTAGAACAAGAAATCAAAAGCACATCTCATTTCATTTCATTGCACCAAGAACATAATAGAGATTTTTGATTTTAGAGATAAAAACTGTACATACTTTCCAAGATTTATCTCTTGATCAAACTTTTAACATAGTTTTCCCTTATTTTTAAAACCAAAAAGTCCCTTTACAAAGCCCAAAAGAGCCCTTATATAGACACAGAGGTTAATAACTACCCGTCTGTGGTTAATAACTATCTCCCAAATACGTGATTTGGGTGAGGTTAATTAACCTCAACAAAATTAACCAAGAATGACTTGAAACTTAGACTTTACACCATTCAAGAGGAAGATTGAATAATTAATCCTTATTAATCTTCTTTTGATATTTGAATGATTCATTCAACTTACATCACTTTATTAATGAACGCATATCCTCCTTCTCATGAAGAGATCAAGAGCATGTGGTGTGTACGAGTGAGCTGAATACTAACATTATGTTTGTGATCTCTCCAATTGTGCTTATCTCTACCAAATGTGCTTTTCTTCCATGATGACATCTATTGAAAGGCTGGCCCTTGTATAGACACAAGTACCAAAATTCTCATCTGTCTTGAAATTATCACATATTATGTGAGAGTATCACATAACATTCCATTGAAACAATTAGGTGCCTAGTCTATAATTTGATTCATGCCTCTATAAATATTTGATAAAAGTTGACAAACTTAATGATTCATGCAATTATTGCATCCCCAAGAGATAGCATTTTATCGAATGATTCCAATGGATTGACTTCAACTACCTATGCATGTAAGAAATGTGCCCTTGAAATATATGATGCTATCAATTATGATATATGTTGCTCGATGACCTTCCTTAAGGTGGCTCTATTAACAAAATGCCCATCTTTCAAAGTCTTGTCTTCACCAAGATCCACAACTAAAGTGGTAGCTAGCTTGAGTTCTTTGAGGTATGTCCATCTCTCTATAGTTGCATCTAAGAGGTCTCGATATCTGTTGAAAAATTTACATATCACATCATTATAATAGTCTGGGAGTCATTTTTCATCGGAGCATTTTAACAAACAATTGCCTGATGTATTTCTCTATCAACATGTTCACTACTATAATGAGGACACTCAGTCTGTTTTTTTTTAAAACCATATTACAACTTTATGTGAAAGTAATAAGGATCAAAATGGTGCAATCTTACATAACCATCCTCTCCACCACTTGCAAAAATTCTTCCATTAGGATTAAAGGCTAGTGCATTTATAGGTCCAAAGCGTCCCTTCACACCACCGATTTCTTCTTTGAGAATCATATGAAAGAATTTTGCTTCAAATTTTCCATCACATCTGTTTGTGGTAGTGACATCGGGTGCACTTTGACCACCACCAATGACAACATGATAAAAAATAGGAGAAATGGAAACTACATTTACAGGCCACTCAGTCATATATATCTGTATTAGTGTTAAGGTTATGATGTCCCATAGCTTTCTTGATTTATCTAAAGCACCTGTGAGAATGAAGGAACCATCTGCAGACTTAGCCAAAGAAGTTATTCCCTTTTGATGACCCCTTTTTTGGATCACATTCCTTGAGTAGCTTTCTTGTCTCTGAATCCCAAAGCCATACAATGACATCTTCTCCAGCATTGATTATTGTCCTATTTAGGGGACCCCAAACAACTCTATTTATCTTGCCTTTAGACCTAGGTATCATGAGTACTAACTCAAAATCCTGCCTTGATAGATCCTTCTCAATCTACTTTACATGGATGGTTGATCTCAACTCCATGAATGGATCAGTAGTGATTAAAGATAGCTTATGATTGGTAACCTCATATTTCATGGGAATGATCCATTTGAACTATTTCTCACTTACTGTGCAATGGAACTAGAAAAGATCGTGGGTTTGAAGGTTATTTTCCAAAATGTTTAGTCCTTCATTGCTCTCGTCCATCCAAACTCAGGGTACAAGTATTGATGTTGCATGTTCTAAGTTCATGAATCATAAAAAGAATGGACCTTGTTTGTGGTTGCCACAATTCACATGTTCCATGTCTGCCTTTCCATTATCGAATCAAATTAAACATGTTCTTTTGGGCACCTCAATGCATTTAAAACTCTGAAACTAGAATGCTTGAATAAAGAAATGTAATACTCCTTCTCTCATGATGCTGACTGTAACAATGGCTTGCATCAAAATAAGCTTAATCCTTAACCTTCTAAAAGGTTAATTTTTTGAACACATCTTAACCAACTTTTCTTTTGTTTTCTAGCAGGTTAATGGTTAAGATTGTGAGCTCATCTTAACCTTTTTGTTTTTGGAAGATGGGTTAATGGTTAAGATTATAAGCTCATCTTAACCTCTTTTTAGAGGTTAATTTTGGAGGCTTATATTAACCTTTTTTAAAAGGTTAACTTTAGAAGCTTATATTAACCTCTTTTTAGAATTTTAATAGTTGATGAAAGCAATGAAAATATTATTTCAGGTCTCTCCATTAACTTGTGGCAACTCTTGACTCAGAACCTGAATTTTCAAAAATTTGATGTGCTGAGTGGAGATGAAAATGAGCCAGAGAAATTGAAGGAAAAGATCTTTCAAAAAATCATAGATGAAAAGACTAATTAAAAGCTTAAAAAGAGGCAAATTTTAAAAATAACCAAATTGAAAAAATTTGACAACTGGGCAATAGTTGGCTCTAACTGGGGACATGGACTAATAAGGACAAAGCTTGAATTTAGAATAACTAGAATAGTGCCTTATTGATGGGGCTATAGAGTCACCTGAGGGACCACTTTGCAAAAGAGGGAACTGACACCAAAAAAAAGGGACAATTGAAAAGAAAAACTAGACATAACAAAAAGTCCTAATTAGACTATATACAAGGCATGTTTCCCTACCTCTAATGACTCAAGTTATAATCATGCAAATCCATTCATTGGCTTGGGAAAATAAATACCATGGCATACCAACATGTGAAAATTCTTAAGCTTCCATGGGTTCGAATACAAGTGTGCTCCTTGAATTCTAACTCTAAAATTCCTAGCACACCCCACATCTCTGGATGAAAGAACATATCCAAATAACCAGGCTTCATAAAAAATCTTAGACTTCAAAATCAACTCTGGCTCTTGTGGCATGGCATTGATAATTTCATTTTCAAAGAGTTGAAGTATAAGATTCTTAGGTTTTAGAATGCATATATGATATTCTCCTCTTCTTGGCAAGCCCTCTAGTTGAATTTTTACCGATTGATCATCATGAATTCTTGAACTCATTTCTGATACTAGATACTCTTTCTTTTCCATGGGCATGGTCATGGTTGAATCCTCTATAAAATTATTCCAACTAGGATGCACATCCACGTTATATTGAATCTTCTCATGATCCATTTCTTCTTCCTTATCTTCCAAAAGATCATCTTGAATTTTTAGGCACTTCTAAGTTACATGGATACCATCTTCAACAATGTGAGCCATAACGTCATTTTTCATCCCATTAATATTAAAATTTCCCATCTGAAGGGTCTTCTGATGGTTAAGATGAGAAGATACCAAACTTTGTATTGGATTGCCTTCATACAATCTATGATGTGAAGCAATCTGTGGAGTTATAGCCATTGAACCTTGTCTTTGAACACCTATTTGAGAAGTATCAATAGAAATGAGTTTGTCTAGAAACAAAGGATTAAAGTAAACACTTTCTCCATAGAGGAAATTACCATCCAAAGCTTTTGAGCACAAACTTGGGATAAAATCATCATTAGAGTTGCCTTCATCAGATTCTTCCATGAGATCACTTGCTAACTCATTACTCATTTGATCATCGTTATTCTCCTCATACAATCTCTTAGACATAGAATCTCCTATTTGATGAGAAGGCTCAAAAAGAGGATTTCTTTTTCCTTCAAATGATCCATAGGATTTTACTTCCACTTCCATTGGATTAGAGGAACTTGTTTCCATATTCATACAAATTTGAATTTCAATATGTTCAATGACATTTATGTCCTTATGAATCATTGATCTTTCTCCAAGACATCTTTCATAGAATGTGAAACATTGGCATTCTTGTTGCATGCATGATAAGGAATGAAGGCTAGATTTTTTGTCTTCTTCTCCTTGAAGCTGATTTTTAGCTTTTTCATCAACTGATCTTTTAATCAAAAGTTCATAAATATCATCAAATGTAAAGGTCTCCATTTCCTCAGGGAAAGAAGGTAATTGTAGAAGTTCATTGGTGTTTTTATCTCTATCAATGGTAGTGGTTTTAGATTGTGCCATAACATTTGAAGTATGGATGTTGTCAATAGATTCATCATCTTGAATTATCATTGAAGGATGATTGGGAAGATTTTCTCCACATAGGAAGTCATCATTTGAAGCATCGAGGCACCAAGTAGGAATAAAAGCAATATGAAATTCATCTTGATCCACATTTCTTGATCTTCAATCATTTGTTGTGTAGTTTCTTGAGATTTTGATATTTCTCTTTCTTTCTCATTAGGATTGAGATGATTGAGTAATTTCTCCTAGATTTTAAAATCTTCATAGTCATGCCTTGATAAATTAGCAAACCCTTCTAAACTTCTATAGACTCTATTCCTCAACCATATCCTTCATTACACATAGGATCTTTGTCTTCTTTCATGCATGAAGATTTAGATGAATCATTTCTAACATTTGGATTAGGAGTTGTTCTACTACCAATAAAATAATTCTTGCCTGGGTCTTCTTTCCTCAAGTTCTTGTAGTGTTTGAAGTAAAGAAGGATGTACTTTATTAGGATCCAAGTGTGTATTTCCATAGAAGCTTTTTAAAAATTCAACCTGATTGGGATCAATGGAAGTATGATTTTGATGAGAAATAGGTGCAAGAATTGGGACACCTTTTTGACCACCACTATCCATCTTCGATTGACATGAATCACTTTTCTTATAAAGTTCTTCCTTATGCTCGCATGTGGAACTTCCTTCTAAAAATGATTTTGGTCTATGAGAGAAAAAATTATTATCTTTACCATCTTCTTCATCTATCTTTCACAAAATCCAGAGGAAAGATGGATGAATCCCTTCTAGGTCTAGTTTCCATCCACCATAGAAACTCTTCAAGAAGCTTGCTTTTTTAGGATCAATAAAAATCTGATTTTGCTGAGATATAGGTGCAATATGAGAGACATTTTTAGGATTCCTCATTGCTGATTTTGATGAAGAACATTTTCCAACAAAACCTTCTTTATCTTTATATACTGAATCTTTTTCCAAGAAGGATTCTTGATCATGAAAAAGAAAACCATAGTCCTTTCCATATTCTTCTTTGACCTTTCGCAAAACCTAAAGTAAGTGGGGATGAACCATTTTAGGATCTAACCTCCTATCACCATAGAAATTCTTCAAAAATTCAACTTGCAGAGGCTCATCAGGAATCTATTTCTTGGGACATGAAAAGTATTCATCATCAGTATCACTTTCAACTTTTCCTTTGTACCAAACCATGATTTTGAATTGTCACCTTCAAATAGAGTCGTTGATAATCAATCTTTAAAATAGAGTCACCAACCTTCATTCCAGGGAAGGTACCTTTTATCAACCATATTTTTTATTATTGTTCACTTGGTTTTGGATGTGACCAAGATTTTTCCTATTTCTTCTTGGGATAACTACTATTCTTTCAATGATTACAATGTTGTGACCAATAGGAGCTCTTCACAAGATTTCCCTGAACTCTTCTTCTTCTTCAAGAACTTGATTTACTTAATGGTATTGTTGTGCACTTCATATACACCTTGAGGATAGAGTGTTCAAGTCTAAAATGATATCCTCCTAGGTGTCTTGGAAGCTGAGGTTTGGTTGGAGAACTGGAAAAATGTTCTCATGTGGTAGCACCATTGTGCTTCATTATAGGTGACTATCAATATTTCTTGTTCAATCTCCCTACCAGAGTTGCCAAAAATCTATTGGTAAATAGATTTTTCATGATAAAATTCACCCAATAGAGTGTATGTGGCAAACCATTCACAACAATTGGATAGGCCCTTGGTATGCAGCCCTCCTTTATGTTTAGAGGGGTAGCTCCTTCATATGATATAATTTTAAAGGGTTTTCAAATAAAGAATCTAAAACTTTAAAGATTGAGATAAAGTTGTTCAGGATGAATGTACCACATGACCTCACAACTTTCTTGAGTGAATAAGAACAATAAAAAAGGTGATCAAGAACTACGCTTGAAAATGACCAGTATTACTGTGCACATTCATAATTCATAAACACTCACACAATATGATGAGAATGCTCACTACAACTGCAACAATTTTGATTTTAGAACAAGAAATCAAAAGCATATCTCATTTCATTTCATTGCACCAAGAACATAATAGAGATTTTTGATTTCAAAGATAAAAACTGTACATACTTTCCAAGATTTATCTCTTGATCAAATTTTCAGCATAGTGTTCCCTTATTTTTAAAACCAAAATATCCCTCTACAAAGCCCAAAAGAGCCCTTATATAGACACAAAGGTTAATAACCACCCTTCTAAGGTTAATAACTATCTCCCAAATACATTATTTGGGTGAGGTTAATTAACCTCAACAAAATTAACCAAGAATGACTTGAAACTTAGACCTTACACCTTTTGAGAGGAAGCTTGAATAATTAATCCTTGCTGATCTCCTTTTGATATTTGAATGATTCATTCAACTTACATCACTTTATTAATGAATGCATATCCTCCTTCTCATGAAGAGATCAAGAGAATGTGGTGCATATGAGTGAGCTAAATACTAACATTATGTTTATGATCTCTCCAATTGTGTTTATCTCTACCAAATGTGCTTTTCTTCCATGATGAAATCTATTGAAAGACTAGCCCTTGTATAAACACAAGTACCAAAATTCTCATCTATCTTTCAATTATCACATATTGTGTGAGAGTATCACATAACATTTCATTGAAAAAATTAGGTGCCCAGTCTATAATTTGATTCATGCCTCTACAAATATTTGATAAAAGTTGACAAACTTTATGATTCATGCAATTACTGCATCTCTAAGAGATAGCATTTTATCGACTGATTCCAATGCATTGACTTCAGCTACCTGTGCATGTAAGAAATGTTCCCTTAAAATATATGATGCTATCAATTATGATATATGTTGCTCAATGATGCATTTCTCTATCAACATGTTCACTGCTCCAATGAGGACACTTCGTCTATTTAAAAAAAAAAACATATTACATCTTTATGTGAAAGTAATAAGGATCAAAATGGTGCAATCTTACATAACCATCCTCTCCACCACTTGCAAAACTTCTTCCATTAGGATTGAAGGCCAATGCATTTATAGGTCCAAAGTGTCCCTTCACACCACCAATTTCTTCTTCAAGAATCATATGAAATAATTTAGCTTCAAATCTTCTAGCACATCTATTTGTGGTGGTGACATCGGATGCAGTTTGACCACCACCAATGACAAAATGATAAAAAATAGGAGAAATGGAAACTACATTTATAGGCCACTTAGTCATATATGTCTTTATGAGTTAAGATTCTGATGTCCCATAGCTTTGCTGACTTATCTAAAGCACCTGTGAGAATGAACGAACCATCTGAAGACTTAGCCAAAGAAGTTATTCCCTTTTGATGACCCCTTTTCCAGATCACTTTCCTTGAGTAGCTTTCCTATCTCTAAATCCAAAAGCCATAGAATGAACTCTTCTCTAGCACTGATTATTGTCCTATTTATGGGACCCCAAATAGCTCAATTTATCCTACCTTTAGACCTAGGTATCTTGAGTACTGACTCAGAATCCTGCCTTGATAGATCCTTCTCAATCCTCTTTACATGGATAGTTGATCTCAACTCCATGAATGGATCAATAGTGATTAAAGCTAGCTTATAATTAGAAACCTCATATTTCATGGGAATGATGCATTTGAACTATTTCTCACTTACTATGCAATGGAACTAGAAAAGACCATGGGTTTGAAGGTTATTTTCCAAAATGTTTAGTTCTTCACTGCTCTCGTCCATCCAAACTTAGGGTACAGGTATTGATGTTGCCTATTCTAAGTTCATGAATCTTAAAAAGAATGGGCCTTGTCTATGGTTGCTACAATTCACACGTTTCATGTATGCCTTTCCATTATCGAATCAATGCATTTAAAACTATAAAACCAGAATGCTTGACTAAAGAGATGTAATACTCCTTCTCCCATGATGCTGACTGTAACCATATCTTACATCAAAATAAGTTTAATCCTTAACCTTCTAAAAGGTTAATCTTTTGAACACATCTTAACCAATTTTTGTTTTTGTTTTTGGGCAAGTTAATGGTTAATATTGTGAGCTCATCTTAACATTTTTTTTTGGGAGATGGGTTAATGGTTAAGATTATAAGCTCATCTTAACCTCTTTTTAGAGGTTAGTTTTGGAGGCTTATATTAACCTTTTTTAAAAGGTTAACTTTAGAAGCTTATATTAACCTCTTTTTAGAAAGTTAATAGTTGATGAAAGCATTGAAAATGTTATTTCAGGTCTCTCCATTAACCTATGGCAACTCTTGACTCAAAACCTAAATTTTTGAAAATTTGAAGAGTTGAGTGGAGATGAAAATGAGCTAAAGACATTGAAGGTAAAGATATTTCAAAAAATCATAAATGAAAAGACCAATTAAAAGCTTAAAAAGAGGAAAATTTCAAACATAACCAAATTGAAACAATTTGACAATTGGGCAACAAATATAAATACTTTTGTATTACTATTGGAAATTATCCTAAGCATGGGATCTAATTTTTGTAAAGTGCAAGCAACACAAACACCCCAAGAGTGTTAAAAAAATAGCCAAATCTAGGGTCCCCAATGAGTGAGATTAGCCAATTGGTGAATATTAGCCACTAAAGTTAGCCTTGTTAATTGTGCTGCAAGAAGAAGCATTACCAAAATGAAACTTTATAGACTAGAGAAAAACTAGCCCAAATCCTAAAGTTCTTAGCATAGCAAGAATGAATGTCCATTCAATGCAATGATAAGCTTTGGAAAAATCAATTTTGAGAAAGAGAGCTTTCTATTTAGACCTATGGGCCCATTCCATGCCTTCCCAGATAGTAATGATGTTATCTAGGATAAAGAGAGATATGATAATACCTATCTTCTCTAGATGAACAAGCAATGGTAAGTGATGGAAGATTTTAAGTACCATGGCTTTGGTTGTGATCTTCTAGGGGGCATTTACCAAGGTGATAGGATTCCAATTATATATATCTTTAGGATTCCTAGCTTTGGGTATGAATTTGATATTGCCTTTGTTAATAATGTTACCTAAAGATTTAGACTAAAATGCATCTAGGTAGGCCTTGTGAAGATCGAGCCCAATGGAATCCCATAAGATTTTGTAAAATTCACAAGAGAAAGCATCACTCCTAAGAGCCTTGTCACTTACCATGGAAAATAGAACCTCACTAAGGGTAAGCAATTTCTCACAAAAAGCACATTGCTCAACTTCAAGGCAATTAGGAGTAACCATGGGACATTCCTTCAAAATTTGTTCCCACTCTAGTGAGTGATTCTAATCAATGAAAACCTTTTCATAATGGTGAAAAAAGGCTTGATGAATTTCAAGAAGGTTAGAAAGAATTTTTTCTTTCTTTAACATTTTTAATCCCAACCGAGGTATGTCGAGCTCTGAGAGCTTGAAAGAATTCCTTCAAAGCTTGGTCACTAATCTCAAACTAGTGCAGACAAGCTTTAATCTAGCCCCCCCTAGTGGTATAACTGTCAATGACCTATTTTTGATGAAGGAGATTGGAAATTCAAATTTGCAATCTGAATCAAATGGTTTCAAAGCTAGAGCCTCAGAAATTGCATAGAGAGCTTTGGTAGTAGCATCATAGGACTAGCTATGATACAAAGCAATTTTCCTACCATAGATCCAACTAAATTTTGTTGTATGGGTGATAACATCATTCCAACATTGAGTCCACCCAAAATTAGTGTGGGACCAAGGCTCTAAATTCCAAATATGCAAAATGTGAGCGATAGTGGGTTCGTGACTCAACAATGATGTGTTGAGATAAGAATGAGTTTTGGAAGGATGCCTCTAAGATGTTTGTTAGGTGATAGTAAAGAGAATATGAAAATGATATGACAAAGTCACATCCAGAAGAGCAATGATAGGCAGTTCCCTTTCTTTAGAAAAAAGAGAAAAAAATATTGTGTAGATATCATTGCACAATCAAGCATTTAAAAAACCCTATTAGAGCCAGCTCTAAAACTAGACCATGTATACTAATTCCCTCCAAAATGACAATGATGGGAATTGGGATAAAAAAGTCCTAATTTATTGCACATATAGTCTACTAGGATTCTCTCTTTTTAGTTATCCACTGGAATGGCATAATACCTTCTTTATCAGAAGAAAACTCAACCATAATGAAGTCCCCACAAATAACCCAAGTGGTAGGTGGAAAAAAGCTACCATCCAATCCTAAAGTTGGGATCACTCAAAAAAATCATTGGGATCATAAAAATTAGCTACCCCAAAAGAATGATTATGGAAGGAAAAAAAAATTCACACAATCCTATGCATGGGGTAAGAACCATGAGAAATAACAAAGGACAAAAAACAAGGTGAAATGAGAGTAAATACAACACCTAACTAGCTTTATATTGGGAAGAAAAAATTGTGTTATTTGGCCAAATAACACAACAATAATCATTGAGCAAAAAAACTCAAATATTAAGTTCTTGTACAAAAAGGATGTCAAGGATACCAAGCTTGTGTCTAGTATCTCACACATAATATTTGTGAGGGAGGTGTACGAGACCCTAGACATTCAATGAGAGAAAATTCATGGAAACAATTCTTGCATGTCATCCTCATCCCCAAGAGAGATAAATTGTTGTGCAAAACTGAACTTGAGGTGAAGGGAGGAGAAGAATCAACACTAGAGATGATTCTCCTCCTCTTTGTACTACTATCTAAGTCTTCTCCAAGGCCATTTGGGATACGAGAGTGTTACAAGGGTTAAGACCCAAGTGGGACAATCATAGAGGTCACTTATGGAGTATGGACCCATGCAAGTCAAGAAGTACTCATAGATAAAGTCATCCCCTTGAAAACATGGTTTGAAATGGGTGGTGAGACCACCAATGTGATTGGTGCAATAATAGAAGTAACAAGATCAATTTGGACAATGAAGGATGGCCAAATGAGGACCATTGTTACTTGGATGGCAAGGAAGTATTACCCTTGTGAACTAAAGTTATCCATTCATCTTTTTTGGCATTTGTAGAAAGCTAGGTGTAAGTCTCTTTTAAAGGATTTAGCTTGTGAGGCATGCCTAGAGGGCAGTTCTTGATCATGTGTTTGGTTGATTAACACTAATAATAGGTGTTTGATGAGTTCAAATAAATCACTTTTTGAGTGAAGGTGTGCACTCCAACTTGGATGTCAATGGTTTCTTTGAGATCATGGGAGAGGTCCACTTCATCACAAACCATCCTTTGAGGATGCACATTAAAGAACTTCTCTGGCTCCATGCAACCCACTTTACCAAGGATGTGTGCAATAGCATGGACAAACTTCAAGAAAGGCATAGGGAGACCCAAAAGCTTGACCCAAATAGGAAATTTTAGTTTCTTGTCATCAACGATAGAGAAATCACAAGACCACCACTTGAAAACCAACAGTGAAGACCTAAATATTTAAGGCCCATGGTAAAAAACCACATAAGCCTAGAAGGTGTTAGCAAAGTGAAACAAAAAAAAGATCCCTTGGTAAGCCTTTGAATTTCTTTGATCTGGACTTAATGAGGACTCCAAGCCTTTGTGACCCATTCTTAAAGCATGCTTGTAGGAGTTTGACCCACAAAATACACTATCAAGGTATGCTTCTTTAATCAGCTACATGCATCATCAAACTCCTAAATGTTAAGAACAATATTAGGAGAGGGCTTACCTCATGAAACACTTTTGAAAAATCCTTTTGTAGTCATTTGTTCAAAGGAGGCACCATGAGCATCTTCCAAAAATTCAAATATTTATCTTCTTTAAAAAAATTTAACCATTCAACTAAAGTAAACACCAATCATAATAAAATACACATGGACAATTACACTAGATATGTTGACTAGGGAAACCCTTGATTAGAGGGAAAACCCTAGTGGGAATGATGCCCACAAGATGATGTACTAATATAAATATTCCTCCTTAGAGAATGAACCCTATTAGGAGTCTATTACAACATTTTGTAAAATGAGTTCCTATTAAGTGACTTTGAATCCCTCTTAGGAGATTCCAACCCTAGTAGGAGTTGTAGTATAATGTATGCAAGAAGAGCCCACTGCCCAAACATGCAATTTCAACTAGAAGAAGAGCTCATTGCTCAAACAAGTAATTTACTACTATTTCCTCATTTCCTTTGATCTATCAATTGAACCAATCACTATCAGACCTTGTAGACTAGGTCGCAAATCTTGGTTCCAAATACCAAACCTCAGATCACTTAGCAAAACCTCGACAACAAAGTTTTCTTCACTTCCACACTGCCCTGCTCAACTTCACATTCCACTCTTGCTACTATTTATCATCAATTCATAAACCATATCATGATAGAGGAAAATATCCTTCCTTTATAGTGAGTCCAAAAAATAATTCCTTGAGTCAGTTGTTAGTCCTTCTCAATTAACTATTATAAGACCACATTAAGAACATGTTACACTTAGCGATAACATGAATCTTTCACCTTGCAAGTAAAATATCTTTTTGTACATGCAATATTATGATGACCAAGCTCAAAAATGTCATCATCAACATATCTTCTTCATGTCCTCAACCTCGATCCTCATAATATCAACTTTGCTAAGAGATATAGCAAGTTTACCATAACATGCGTCTATAAACTCTATCTTAGAACAAACATCACCAAAACTTACATAACTTCTTCCAGACTTATCATTTCATCTTTTAACATTAACTACATATACTAGATACTCCAAAGTATCTCCCATAGCCTTGGATAATGTAAATACTCAACTAGCCACCCGTACCAACTTGATCTTTTCATTGTTCTTCTGTCAGATACCACAGAAAACTACTATGTTAAAATCAATGACAAACTTAGTCATGAATGTAACATATCATCATAGTAACATAGCTACAATACTCTCCCATAGGAATATCATTAGCATTCATGCTTCCAACAATCTCC
Organism: Cupressus sempervirens; assembly: GCA_028749045.1. NCBI lineage: Eukaryota > Viridiplantae > Streptophyta > Pinopsida > Cupressales > Cupressaceae > Cupressus > Cupressus sempervirens. The sequence goes on along the minus strand of CM053786.1, from coordinate 849,048,544 downwards.
CCCTTTGGAATTGATGGCAACATAGATGAAAAATATCTAGTTCCAAGAATACCAACAAAAGACTATTCATCTTTCTTTTCAAATCCTCCTCATCAATCATGATGCAAGAGCATCTTGGGTTTTCTTGGTGACTACTTTTGAGTTCATGGGAGGCGGCTTGGTAGTTTCTTTGGAGGGTGCTTGGACTGATACTTGGTTGAAGAAGGACTAGTGCTTAGCATGGTCTATGGAGCTTAGCATGGTCTATGGATCTCGGCATGATTTGTTGCACTTGGCATGCATTGGAACTCAACAATTCTTGTGGGAGCTCGACGATGCTTGGTTTTACTAGTGCTTGGCTTGGTCTTGGTTTCTATTGGTTTTGAGTTGTCTATGAGCTGACTTTTGGAATTTAATTTATGTATGGGTATTTGATTTGTTTTGTGGCCACTCAACATATATTTATTTTAAGGGGTTTATTTAATTTGTAATTGCTAGGATGACTTGTGGCTTAGTTGGGTATAAGTAGGGAGTCTTGTGGAGTCTTTAGGCATTCGTTCATTCATGATATTGTGATTCATTCATTTGGAAGAGAAGTGAATGTGGAGAGTAGCTGAAGAGTGAGTTTTTCCTAAGTCTATGGATAGAGCACTGAATGTGAGGCAATTTATAGTAGGATTGTGGTAGACTTGTGAGTGTGTGAATAGAGCACCGAATGTGAGACAATTTATACTTGGATCTTGGATAAAGTTTGAGAAGAGCTAGAGCTGTGGCTTAGAAAACAAGGAGATTACTTGGTGGCTTGCAAGCACAAGTTGAGATCTTGGTGGTTTCTACCAGAGTGTAGATCTGGACTAGCTAGGGTTTGGATTGGGTCTTAAGGGATCTTGCAGAACTATTACTTGTTTTGTATTTGGTCATAATCGGAAAGGCCTTATAGTTTGACACATTGTATGTAATCAATTATATCAATGAATAAATTATTGTGACTTGGCTTCAAATCTTGCATTTTTTTTAGTCTTCCATTGTGTGGTTATTTGTTGGGGGCTAGGACATCTCCTTTGGGGATTCTCCTACCTTGCATTGCATCAAGTGGTATTAGAGCAAAGGTTGTTCTTGAGTGTGTAGACATATTACTAAAGTTGTGGTAGTTTGCAATAGGACCTTGGGAGGACATGTTGATGGATCTATGAATTTGAAGATGGAAGACTAATCTTGTTAAGGCATGATCGCATAGTATTTGTGGATTGTAGATCTATGGTCTTGGACTTGTGATGTGGTTCCTGATTATTACAAGGTGGTAGGTTGTGACCTGACTTGCAAACAATTCAATTTTGTCACAAGGAGTGTAGAAAGGATTTGTTGCAAAGGGTTTACAAAGATTTTGGGAGATGGCTCTAAGAGGATTGGATTTTGAGATGATTGAAAATCTCTGTGATGTGTTGGAAAGGAGGTTTTTTGAGATGTCTACTCACTTTGAAGCTAGTTTGGCTGATCAAACTAAGAAGGTGGTTGCTCAATTTGAAACTAATTCAGCTGATCAAGATAAGGACAAGATGAGGAAGGCATTTCATAGATGTTTATGGAGATTGAGTCTATCAATCTGGAAGAGAGTTATTTGGCTGGTTAAGAGACTTGTTCAAGTGAGATGGCATCAGAAGGTCGAGATGGAAGACTTTGATTTTGTTGATTAATTTGTGTAGTTTGATATAGAACCTACAGAGCAACTAGAGGTTGGTGCTAAGGATATTCCTAACCTTGTTGATGTTTGGTTAGAGGTTGGTTTTCATGATCAGTTGGCTAAGTGTGACATGGAAATTGTAGAGCACTTGATCATGGATGATCTAATTGCTATTAGTTGTGACTTGTATGTTGCAGAGCATCTTGTTGTGAGAAATAAGATTGTTGGTGTTGTGAGTTTGGCATGAGGTGATGGAGATCTATGCATAGCTATTGATGTGAAGTTTTTTGTTGCTGATATGGACTCACTAGTTGCTAATGTGGATGAGGATTTGATGTTGAAGCATTAAGTTCAGTTTGTTCTTAGGGGTGAGCATGCTAATTGGATGGTTGAGATTCTAGTCTTTGACAAAATGATGTAGATGTGTATGATGAAGATGAAAATGAAGATGGTTGTTGATCTTTCTTTGGGCATCAAAGTGTGGGACACACTTTTCTATTTACCTGGGGAGTCTGATGTAGGAGCATCTTGGGTTTGCTTAGTGACTACTTTAGAGTTCATGGGAGGAGGCTTAGTAGTTACTTTGGAGGGTGCTTGGACTGATACTTGTTAGAGTAAATAATTAATAATTAATAATTTATTCTATTTACTTAAGTTTACTTAGGTTAATGCATTCATTTAATTGTTGTAGTGATGAGTTGTTGACAACACGGGAGTTTGTTCCCTTCTAGCATGTTCCACATTTTTGTGGATGCTTAGTTGTCAACCTTATCTTCTACCACTTTCCAATTTTTTCTACAAGCTTCCATGAGGCCTTTATATTCAGGCTCTCTATTTGTATTTTCACATCTCATATCTCATTTTCATTGTAAATACATTTTTCTTGTTTGCAATATTTTCTCTCTCAAGTTTGTTTAGGGTTTTTCCAAGCTCCACCTCTTCCTTCGTAGTTTTCTTTTAATAGGTTATTTGCATGCAAGTGATCATGGTAAGCTATGGAATTTAATTTCATCAACTCCTACATGGTATTAGAGCCTCCCTACTGCTTCTTTTCTAAAGGATTTTTGAAGCCACGATTCGAAGACACAAACCCTAGTTTGTTTGTGCATTTTTTTTCAATTCAAGGGAAGAACATCTTTTTGGAGCACTTTGGGCCTAAATGGATGTATCCATTAGATCCAAAAGGCTATTTACATGAGTCAAGATACATATAAAATTTTTCAATTTTGGAGAAAGTCACTCTGGGAGGCAAAATTTTCTTGGTTGCAGGTTTGCAGTACAATCGTACGAACAATTTTAGTGAAAAAAATTAAAAATATATAAAAAGGACACACCAATGTGGCACCATCCAATAGCCACTATGGGGTTGCTTGTGCACCATCAATGCCTCACCAATACTAGTCATGCTACCCTTAAAATGCTTGACCCCCACCTCAGCCTACGCCCCACCCGTCTAGTGGTGCCTCCTATTTTCTCTGCCACGATGCCTCTGTTTCTACTGCTTGTGCCAAGGTTCTACCACCTCTGCTCTGTTTGACAGTTTGACCCACCCATGTGGATTTCTTTGTAGACTTAGCACATTTTCAGAGTGACACATGGCATGGCTGCCATGGTGACACTTTGCCATGTGGACCTTGCCACATCACCAACCACATTAGCCCTTTGCCACATGGCATCCACGTGGCACTGCCATGTGGATCTTTTTTGCTGTGATGGCCCCCAGGCTATCAAAATTTTTCAAGTAGATTACTGATGTCAACATTATATCAACACTATATCATCAACCCTCCAGCACCTCTCTATGGTTTTTTGACCTACAGTTGGTTTTTTGGCCATAACTTGAGCATACGAAGGTATTTTTCCGATCGAAAGAAGCATTAGAAAGCTAGTTTCAAGATGGGGACATTGGTGCAGGTATTTTTAGATTTTAATTTAGTTTAGTTACTTATTTTTGTGGTTAAAGTTTGAAGTTCTATTTTTGACTTCTGCATGCATATCTTCTCTCTCATGTCTGTTTAGGGTTTTGCCAAGCTCCACCTCTTCCTTCTTAGTTTCTCTTCGGCAAGCTAATTGCATATAGGTGATCTTGGCAAGTTGCAGAGTCAAATTTTATCAACTCCTATAGAGGTTCCATTTATTTGCATTGTACATGGGTACCTAATATGGCCTTGTTGTCAGGAGCCATTCTGCATTTTCATCTTAGTTTTTGTGAGATTAAGGCATTCCCCTAAGTTGTTCTTAAGGGGGGGGGTGTTAGAGTAAATAATTAATAATTAATTATTTATTGTATTTACTTAAGTTTACTTAGGTTAATACATACATTTAATAGTTGTAGTGATGATTTGTTGACAACACCATTTTTCTTAGATTCTACCCCATGCTCTTTCTGTCATGTTTTTGGCATTTTTGCTCTATGGTGGATATCTTGGGTGTTCCAGGTCTGAGGATCATTTTTAGGGAATGAGATCTTTCATTTTAGGCTATACTATCTTTTGTATCAATTTTTTTCCTTTTTTGATCATTGTAGCTATCATTTGTAAGTATTTTTATATGAACGCACTGTGATAAAGTGCCACTCTTGCATTTTGGGTTCATGAATGTTGTTTTGAGATATTTGTACTTGCACTATTTTTATAAAGCACCATGGGGAGATAGTTTTTTTTTGTTTTTGGCCTTCTTCCTTTTGTTTTCTCATGCAACATTAGTGTGACCATGTCTTTATAGGTGTTTGTACCTCTTCCCCTCTCGCGTCATTCTTGGTTCTATCTACAGAGGATATTGGCTCACCTTCTCAATTGCTTGTCATCTCACCCTATATGCATTAAGGGGGGGTTATTTTGTTGTTCTAATGCATCCTTGGTTCAATGGTTTGATAGTGTGAGCTATCTATTTAGTGGTTGATCCTATATACTAGGTGATTGTAGTGGCTGACTACCTATGCATTTCAGTGAGATGGATCATCTACCATATAGACATGCTCAGTTCGTGCCTTCTTCTTCCATGGAGGTTCTTTAGATTAGCAATTTCTTTCTGATTATAGAATTTGTGGCTTCTTCATGCTTCAATGATGCTCTTCATGATCACTCTTTGGTCCTATTTTATGGGACATTCCTCTAGTTGGAGGCTTCTTCAGTCCTTCACTAGATTTCTTACCTCTTTTAGAAGGAGGGTTTTTCCCATGTGGTTTTCTCTCTTTCCTCATTTTTAGAGGTTGCATTTCTTTGCATTGTACATGGGTACCTAACATGGCCTTGTTGTCAGGACCCAATCTGCATTTTCATCTTAGTTTTTGTGAGATTAAGACGTTCCCCTAAGTTGTACTTAAGGGGGGGTGTTGGAGTAAATAATTAGTAATTAATTATTTATTGTATTTACTTAAGTTTACTTAGTTTAATACATTCATTTAATAGTTGTAGTGATGAGTTTTTGACAACACCATTTTCCTTAGATTCTACCCCATGCTCTTTCTGTCATGTTTTTGGCATTTTTGCTCTATGGTGGATATCTTGGGTGTTCCAGGTCTGAGGATCATTTTTATGGAATGAGATCTTTCATTTTAGGCTATACTATCTTTTGTATCAATTTTTTTCCTTTTTTTATCATTGTAGCTATCATTTTTAAGTATTTTTATATGAACGCACTGTGATAAAGTGCCACTCTTGCATTTTGGGTTCATGAATGTTGTTTTGAGATAGTTGTACTTGCACTATTTTTATAAAGCACCATGGGGGGATAGTTTTTTTTTTTTTTTGGCCTTCTTCCTTTTGTTTTCTCATGCAACATTAGTGTGACCATGTCTTTATAGGTGTTTGTACCTCTTCCCCTCTCTCGTCATTCTTGGTTCTATCTACAGAGGATATTGGCTCACCTTCTCAATTGCTTGTCATCTCAACCTATCCGCATTAAGGGAGGGTTATTTTGTTGTTCTAATGCATCCTTGGTTCAATGGTTTGATAGTGTGAGCTATCTATTTAGTGGTTGATCCTATATACTAGGTGATTGTAGTGGCTGACTACCTATGCATTTCAGTGAGATGGATCATCTACCATATAGACATGCTCAGTTTGTGCCTTCTTCTTCCATGGAGGTTCTTTAGATTAGCAATTTCTTTTTGATTATAGAATTTGTGGCTTCTTCATGCTTCAATGATGCTCTTCATGATCACTCTTTGGTCATATTTTATGGGACATTCCTCTAGTTGGAGGCTTCTTCAGTCCTTCAATAGATTTCTTACCTCTTTTTGAAGGAGGGTTTTTCCCATGTGGTTTTCTCTCTTTCCCCATTTTTAGAGGTTGCATTTCTTTGCATTGTACATGGGTACCTAACATGGCCTTGTTGTCAAGACCCATTCTACATTTTCATCTTAGTTTTTGTGAGCTTAAGGAATTCTCCTAAGTTGCACTTAAGGGGGGGTGTTAGAGTAAATAATTAATTATTTATTCTATTGACTTAAGTTTACTTAGGTTAATGCATTCATTTAATTGTTGTAGTGATGAGTTGTTGAAAACATAGGAGTTTGTTCCCTTCTAGCATGTTCCACCTTTTTGTGGATGCTTAGTTGTCAACCTTACCTTCTACCACTTTCCAGTTTGTTCTACAAGCTTTCACGAGGTCTTTATATTCAGGCTCTTTGTATTTTCACATCTCATATCTCATTTTCATTGTAAATACATTTTTCTTGTTTGCAATATTTTCTCTTTGAAGTTTGTTTAGGGTTTCTTTGAGCTCCACCTCTTCCTTCTTGGTTTCCCTTCGATAGGTTATTTGCATGTAGGTGATCTTGGCAAGTTGTGGAGTTGGATTTCATCAACTCCTACAATACTTAGTCAAAGAAAGACTAATGCTGGACATGGTTTATGGAGCTCGGCATGGTCTAGGAGCTTGGCATGGTCTATGGAGCTCAACATGGTTTATAAAGCTCAACATGATTTGGTGCACTCAACATGTATTAGAACTCAACAATGCTTGTGGTAGCTCGATGATGCTTGGTTTTATTAGTGCTTAGCTTGGTCTTGGTTTTTGTTGGTACTAAGTTTTTTGTGAGCCAACTTTTGGCATTTACTTTATGTATGGGCATTTAATTTTTTATGTGGCCAACTTATGGCTCAGTATATATTTATTGTAAGGGGTTTATTTAATTTTTAATTCCTAGGCCAACTTGTGACTTAGTTGGGTATAAGTAAGGGGTCTTGTGGAGTCTTTAGGTATTCATTCATTCATGATGGAGTGATTTATTAATTTGGAAGAGAAGTGAGTGTGGAGAGTAGCTAAAAAGTGAGTTTTTCCTAAGTTTGTGGATAAAGCACTGAATGTGAGGCAATTTATAGCAGGATTGTGGTAGAGTTGTGAGTGTGTGGACAAAGCACCAAATGTGAGGCAATTTACACTTAGATCTTAGATAAAGTTTGAGAAGAGCTAGGGTTGTGGCTTGAAAACAAGGAAATTGCTTGGTGGATTGTGAGCACAAGTTGAGATCTTGGTGGTTTCTACCATAGTATTTATCTGGACTAGATAGGGTTTGGATTGGGTCTTGAGGGATCTTGCAGAACTATTACTTGATTTATATTTGGCCATAACCAGGAAGGCCTTATAGCCTAGCACATTGCGTGTAATTAGTTATATTGATGAATAAATTATTGTGACTTGACTTCAAAACTTGCATTGTTGATTATCTTCCATTGTGGTTATTTACTGGGGGCTAGGACATCTCCTTTGGGAATTCTCCTACCTTGCGCTATATCAAATCATTATCCCCCATTGATATACCTCAATGTTATTTATGAAAAAGTGTTATTCCATGCTGAACTTATGCTGAACATACTATTTTTTATGCCAAACTTCTCCAACATAATGTTTTTCATGCAATATTCTCCCCTATTGACATCAATGTCAAAGGTGTTAGCAACCAACTTTATTGCATCAAACTCTGCAACAATTGATTCTTACTAGCTCGAGTGTCAAAAGATGTTGTTCACAACAATATCCAACAAGAGTCCTAGATGACTTTGTCCATCACAGATACTACTACATACATGAAGCATCAACATTTAGTCTATACAAAAAATGGTGCTCTATTATACTAGACTAATGTACTCTTGCATCATCTACTCTGAAATAGGGAGGGGCATAGCCCAAGCATACCTCACAAATACTCAAAAGTCTCTTTGGGAAGAGGCTTAGTGAATATATCTATAATCTGCTCTTTTGTGCTAGCATATTCCAATTTGAATTCCTTATCTACAAATTTCTCTCTCAACATGTGATACTTGATAGAAATGTGTTTAGTCTTCGAATGCAACATTGGATTCTTAGACATATTTCTATGTTTATGTTGTTACAATGTATAAAAATAGGTTCACTAATTTCTATCCTTATATCCTTCAGCATCTAATCCATACAAACAACTTGATTGCAATTGTTTGCTGATACAACATATTCTACTTCTACTAGGAGATTTATAATCCTACTTCTTGCTCAACCAAGAAACCTATCTTCCCCAAGAAAGAAGGCTCCTCCACTAGTTCTCTTTTTTTCATCCATACTACCTACCCAATCTATATTAGTATAAGCACTTATAGTAAAATCATTAGATCTTTCATACCATAATTTGAACTTTGATGTTCCCTTCAAATATCTAAATATCTTATTCACTACTACATAATGTGCTTCTCTAGGATCAGCCTAGAATCTTGTAATAATTCCAACTACATTTTCTATATCTAGCCTTGTGTGAGTTAGATATTGCAATCTTCTAATCATATATCTATACTTTTTCTTCTCAATAGTAGGTGTTTCATCCTTTGTCGATAACTTGTGTCCAATTACCATAGGTGTTCCAATGGGTTTACATATTTCTAAACCAAACCTTTTCAGTAAATCCTTCAAGTAATTAGTCTGAGAAATAAAGATTTCTTCTTTATTCTATACAATATGTAATCCTAGGAAATATTTCATCTCTCCTATCATACTCATCTTGAATTCTTTCTTCATCTTTACAACAAACTTTTTTCTTTCCTCATCATTACCTCCAAATATGTTATCATTAACAAATATTATCAAAATTATCAAACCATCATCAACTTCTTTCCAATATAGATTACTATCTACCATAACTTTTATATATCCAAGTTTTGTCAAATGTTTGTCCAACCTCACATACTAGGTTCTTGGTGCTTGCTTCAATCCATATAATTCTTTCTTTAGTTTGCACACTATGTCCTTGTCATCTGTCAAAGGACATCCCTCAAGTTGTTCAATGTATACCTCTTCTTCAAGTTGTCCATTCAGAAATGCTAACTTTACATCCATTTGTTATACTTTGAATTTCTTTTGTGCTACATAGGCTAATAATAATCTCACTACTTCTATTCTAGCCACTGGAGCATAAGTCTCCTCATAATCTATCCCTTCTTGCTATGAGTAATGTTTACATACCAATCATGATTTGTTCCTTACAACTTCTCCTTGATCATTCATCTTGTTCTTGAATACCCATTTAGTTCCTATCATGTTCTTGTCTACTGGGCTGGGGACTGATTCCCATGTCTCATTTTTTACTATCTTATCCAATTCCTCTTTCATAGCTTATTTCTAGTAATCATCTTTGCATGATTCATCTACATTCTTAGGGTCAACTTGAAAAATCAAGCATAGTTATTCATTGACTCTACTTTTTGTCACCACACCTTTGTCTTTGCTTCCAATGATCTACTCAGATGGGTGATTCTTTATCATTTTCTTTCCTAAAGTAGGAGTTCCTATCTCAACTCTTGGCTCTATTGAAGGTTCCAAGCTTTGTTCTTGCCTTGTCTCTCCTTCACTCTGAAAATCATTGTTAGTCTCAAGAAATACTTCATTATTTCTTGGCTTAGTAACAACATCATCATCTAAATTGTAATAAACTATTCTCTCTTGTATTTTATTTTTTTCATCAATTCTCACATTTGTATTTTCCATAATAGTCGCAGTTCTCTTATTATAACATCTATAAGCCCTTCTTTTCAATGAATAACCAATAAACATACCTTCATCACTTCTAGCATCAAACTTACCAATATCATCATCTCTTTTGATATAACACTTACTCCCAAAAATTCTAAAAACTAATTGTAGGTGAGTGACCAAACCATAGTTCATAAGGGATCTTGTTTGTATCTTTCCTAACTTGCACTCTATTCATAGTGTAGATTGTTGTATTCACAACTTCTCTCCAAAATATTTTTGATACATCATTATCTACTAACACACCTCTTGCAACTTCTGTAACTAACTTGTTCCTTCTCTCTACAATGCCATTCTATTTAGGGGTTCTCAGAGCCAATAAATGTCTTTTAATTCTATTTTCTTCACAAAAAATGTTAAACTCATTTGAAGTAAATTCTCCCCCTCTATCTAATCTTAAGAATTTAATCTTTATGCTAGATTCATTATCCACCCTATTCTTGAATAGCTTGAACTTATCAAATGCCTCAGATTTCTCTTTAAGATATGCAACTCACATCATTTTAGAAAATTCATGAACTAGAATCATAAAATACATTTCACCGTTAAATCCTTTAGTCTTTGTAGGACCATTAAGATCTATGTGTACAATCTCCAAGTTTTTGTAGTGGTAAACTTCTTGCTGGGAAAAGAAACTCTATTATGCTTAGCCAAAACACACTCCTTGCAAATTGTGTTAGTAGGCTTTATAATCTTTGGTAAATCTCTAACTACAAACATTCTACTAGTCTTCACAATAATATCAAAGTTTATATGACAAAGTATCTTATGCCATAACCAACTATCATCAACTTATGCAACCAAACATGTCATTTAGGTAGGACTCAACTGAAATATACTACCTCTAGATTTGGTTCTTGTTCTAATTACCTTTCCATCTTTGTATTTGATCATGCATGTCTTTTCTGTGAACTACAACTGATAATCTTTGTCCACTAATTGTTCAACAGTCAAAATATTGTGCTTTAAACCATCAACAAAGTATACATCCTCAGTGTTTAGTTTTACCATAAAGATTTATACATCCAATACCATTAACTTGGCATGTTGCATTATTTCTAACTCTGACAATACCTCTGTCCTGACTTTTGAAGTCAAAAAACTTGTTCATGTCACCAGTCATATGATGTGAAAAATCATTATCAATTATCCAATTAGGTTTCTTCTCAACTAGTGACACCAAAGCTATCTTCTTTGGACTTTCTTCTTTAATTGCAACAAATCCAATTTCATCATCACAAGCACTTAATGCTTGTTAATCAAAGTCTTTATCTTCATTTGCATACAAACACTCTCTATCCATTCTTGGTTTGTAATTTCCCTTATACTTTTTCTCTCTTTTACGACATGTATATGCATAATGACCATATTCATCACAAGTCCAACATTTTAAAAACTTCTTACCTCCTTTTTCTCTTCTTACTAGAAGGGTTACTCCTTATTCAATAATTCTATCCTCCTTAGATCTGCTACTGCTAGCAAAATCTCCTCTAGTACTTTTGATCCTTGATAAATTAGGTCAAATATTTAAGGTACTAAAAGCTATCTCTATTTTGGTCAATTCTTTGGATTGTCTAAGTTCATTCTCGACTACTTCAAGTCTTCCAAGCAATGTATCCTTTGTGAAATCTTTGGGAAAGGATATCAACAATTGTATCATTTGAACTACTGACTTAAATGGTGGTGTTAGAGTCTTCAGTATCTTCCATATAACTTAATCATCTTCTTTAGTTCCTCCTTGAACTTTGATACCTACAGTAATTTTTGATATCATGCCTATATATGTTCTTACAAATTCATCTTCCATCATTTTAGCATCTTAAAATGCACAAATCCAACTTTGTAGTCTCAACTTCTTAGAATGTGCATCTCCTTCAAAACTATTTTCCAAAGCTTTCCAAATCAAATGTGAAGTAGCAAGTCATTTTACCTAATTGCACTCAATTTCCAGAAGTGCAGTTAGTAGTACTTCTCTAGCTCTCATGTTGCACATAAAAGGATCTCTTTTTGCCTCAGTACAAGTTTCCATGTCCTCTGCAACAATGATTGTTTTCTCTAATTTTGTCAAGGTCCAATATCCTGGACCCATACACAACAAATGTGTTTTCATGTTCTCTTTCCAACCATAATAATTTGTTCCATCAAAATTTAGACTATCTTTCCTAAACATGTTTGTCATGGATCTCTCAAAGTTGTTAAAATTTATCTTCAAGGACTTGATGCTTTGATACCAATTGTTAGAAACAATAGTCCACCAAGATAACTTAGAGTAGGTGGGGGGCTGAATCAGTTATCTAGCAATTGATTTTTTTTATCTTCTTTAAAAAAACTTAACCATTCAACAAAAGTAAATATCAACCATGATAAAATGCAAATGGACAATTACACTAGATATGTTGACTAGGGAACCACTTGATCATAGGGAAAACCTCAGTAGGAATGATGCCCACAAGATGATGTACTAATATAAGTATTCCTTGTTATAGGATGGACCCAATTAGGAGTCTATTACAACATTTAGTACAATGAGCTCCTATTAGGAGACTTTGAATCCCTATTAGGAGATTCCAATCCTATTAGGAGTTGTAACATAATGTATGCAAGAAGAGCCCAATTCTCAAACATGCAATTTCAACTACAAGAAGAGCTTGTTGCTTAAACAAGTAATTTACTATTATGTCATCCTTTCCTTTGATTTTTCAATTGAACTAATCATTGTCAGAACTTGTAGACTAGGTTACAAACCTCAAATCCAAATACCAAACCTCAGATCACTCAATAAAACCTTGGCAATGAAGTTTCCTTCACTCCCACATTTCCCTACTAAATTTCACATTCCACTCTTGCTACTACTTACATCAATTCATAAACCATATCATGATAAAGGAAAATGTCGTTCCTTTATATCGAGTTCTCAAAAGAATTCCCTAATTCAGTTATTAGTCCTTCTCAATTAATTATTATAGGACCACATTAACAACAAATTACACTTAATGATAACATAAATATTTTGACTTGCAACTAAAATATCTTTTCGTACACACAATATTATGACAAGTGAGCTTAGCCATGTCATTATTGACATATCTTATTCATGTCGTCAACCTCAATCTTTAGAATAGACATCACCAAAACTTACATAACTTCTTCCAGACTGATCATTTCATCTTCCAACATTAACTACATATACTAGATACTTAGAAGTATGTCCCATAAGCTCAGATAGTGTAAATACTCAACTAGCCATCCATACCAACTTGATCTTTCCTTTATTCTTTTGTTAGATACCACAAAAAACTACTATGATGACATCAATAAAAAACTTAGTCATGAATGTAACATATCATCATAGTAACATATCTACAATACTCTCCCATAGGAATATCATCAACATTCATACTTCCAACAATTGGTTGGAGCCATAATACAAACCCCTAATTCTCTCACAATTAATGTAGTATAATAGGTGCAAAACTAGAGGTAAATTCAAAAAAAAGTTGTACTACATGCAAAACCCTAGTAGAGTGATTTTGCATCTCCTCACCTATCATCTTTAAATTTATTCAATCTCATACATTTAATTCAAATTCAATGTTTATAATTTCCATTTCTCCATTAAAACTTTATTTATTAACACTAATAGAAATTATAAAATGGCATCCAATAGACTCATGTCATTTTTGTTAACAAAAAAATACTTAAGTTTAATTAGATAGCTATGTAAATATTAAATAATTAATATTTAACAATAGGCATGATATTAATGGTATCATTCAATAATAAATTACTAAATAAGGTTAAATCATGTAGTAACAGAGAAATTACAATGAACAAATTTTATTTTATCAATTATAGATTTATTTTTTATTGGTAAAAGGAAAATACCCTATATATATAATATTTTGAAATAAATTTGTAAAATACTTTTACCCGATTCAAACTACAAGCACTGATGGAAAAGGAATGGGGAAGAAAAAAAACAATATAGCCTGGGACCAAAGTCCTAATCTATTGATCAAAGATTGATACATGTATGAGAATGTGTTTTAATTATTGTTTTGTCACTAATGTCAAACCTACTACTAGCTAGAGAGAAAATTTCTTAGTTGATTTGAGTACTATCATTTGTTTGATTAATGAAGAGGATTTGATCAAATGAGGTAACAAGAGCACCTAAAGGAAAGGTTGAGTTATGATATGGAAAAGAAGTATTAAGATCAGTTGAGATAGTGATAACATAGTGGATTGATTATCTACTTAAGGTTGTAAAGATAAATACACTAATTAAGTTTAGAAGAACAAGTGAAACAAGTTGAATTTGCTAAGCTTAACAAACAAAATAGTAAGTGTAAAGCAATGTTAGTTTAAGCCAAGAAAAAAACCAATTGGAGTCAAGAAAAGTTGATTTTTAGTGTATGCCAAGTGAATTATAGATAGTGCCAAACTAAGAGAAACTTAGTGGATGCCGAGTGAAGTTTAATTGATGTTGAGCATCTATAAACTTTAGTTTGTGTCAAGTGATTTGATAAAGGATGTCAAGTAATGCAGTATGTGCTGAGCATCAAAAGAAAGTTAATGTTGAGTGATAGCATTATAACTTTGATCATAAATTTAATCAATCTAAGTTGACAAGTTTGATTTCTTAGATTATGTGAATCATGTGGAAGATAAGCTTGATGAGATGGTGGCACATAATTCAAGACAAACCATTTTGAGTTGAATTCAAGGAGGATCGTGAAGGAAATTTCTAGAGTAAGCAAGAATAGAAAGATGGTTAGATTCAATGAATCCTACCTAATCCTAAAATAGATGGTTGTGGCTGAGAGGTAAAATATATAAATTCTCTTTATAAGGGAATGCAAGGCCAGATGAAACTGTTGGCATATGTGAGAACTCAAGGAAGAAAAGAAGCCTAGAGTGTTGTTTCATATGGTGGCCTAAGGAAAGAGTCTACAATTGGCATGCAAAGTAGAAAGACTTAAGAGGATGAATTCTTGAAGGGTGAACAAGCTATCAGAGCTAAAGTGAATGAAGCTAGGTAGAATGGAGGACTGAATAGAGATCTATAATTTGCAAAGTGAGTTGTATTTTGTTATCAAATCAAGCCTTATTGTTACTCTCTAATAATTGCAGTAATTTAGGTAAAATCCTTTGGATTAAGGTTGACCCAATAGTCATTCAGAAATCCTTTAACTAGGTTGCATTCTAATGGAATGGCCAAAAAGTCCTCTAACAAGGCTCACTCCTAATGGGTGATTGAAATTGTTTAACTGGGTCACATTTAATAGTGTGTATTGTAACCTTTAATAGGGTTGACCTTTCATAGGGCATCACTTTAGAAGAGTGAGAATTGGTAGCATGTTATTGGTGGGTTTTCCCAAATTGGGTTTCCACATAAAATCATAGTACCATATGTGTGAATGATTCTATTGTGCTTCATCTTTACATTCTGCAAAGTGGTTTTGACCTAGGATAGTAATCTGCAATTTTATGATTTGAATGATCTAATTGATGCATGCAAAGTTTATAAGGAGAAGTTATATTCATGAGTATTGTTAAGCATTGTTAAGTTTAATTGAGAGTTTTTGGACCTTGGATAACTGATTCACCCTCCCCACCCTCCCCTCTTAGTTATTCTAAACAATTCCAACACAATCTTGAAAGTACAATATGCCTCTTTCTAAATACATAGGGACCTTAGAAGACATTCCTTATTTTTACAAAGACTTTGTTAATGCATTTGATGATAACCCTTGACTAGGTTTACAAAATTAAAGTAGAAGCAAAAATATCCTCAGTCCTTTTTATATCATTTCCTTCAAAATAAAATGCCTCTCATTTCCATTTTAGTAGTTCCTAAAACTTTAATCAATACTTGTAAAATTTGGATAAATGTTAGTAAAAACATGCTTAACATAAAGATATCAGAATGGAATATCATTGGGAATTCAAGCTCCTAGACCTCCAAAGAGTCTCTTGTTATACTTTTTGTTGATCCTTCTTAAAAATTATTAATTGAGTTACCTTTATGTTCGATGCAGTCTTACGATTATGAAAGATTTTCTTACTATCGCAATACCTTAGTCATATATTTCCAACTCTCTATATTATAACTAATTTGTTAGAAAATAAAGGAGTATTTTTTGAATTACATTAAGAGAGATTAACCTATTAGTTTGGTATTGTTTAGATAGATTTAAATGTTGGTGTCTCTAACCATTGCTATCTATTAGTGTTAAACACTTATTCATTTATAGGGTAGAGTTAGATGATCATCACTGCGAAAAAGCTACTTTATATACATTGATTCATGTACATAAGTATGTATGTATTGATCTCTATAGGAGTTGAGTAAGTTTATGGTCACTGAGTATTTCATATATAAGTCGAGATCAACATTGAACAAGAATTACAAAGCATACAAGTGCCAAGTTACATAGTATATGTTGAGGACAATACAAACTGAGCACCAACAATGTTGAGCATCAAAAAATAGTAAAGGTTAAGCAATGCAGAGTATACATAAAAGTAAAGAATGGTACAAATTTTGAGGTACATCATTTTTGAGCCGACATGGAAGGAACATTTAATATATGTGGAGGTTGTTACAGAGAGTTTTATGTGTTTATGACATGAATCAATTTAGATGAAGAGGCAAAATATGGAAGTATGTATAAAACTCTTTATGAAAATATTTTAATAGAGAAGATCTTAATCTAGATCATGTGGTGATGAAATGAGAGAAGAAGAGTGTTTATGCAAACAAGGAGTGAAACATAAATAGTGAGGTAAAAGATTAAGGTCAGATTAGAACTCAGTGGAAGCATTCTATTATCTCTTAATAGAGCAACCTACTCAGAGTAGTGAAAGGGGAAATAAAAGTTTTATCAAATTAGAAGAGAGGATTAGTTAGCAAGGAGAATACTTGAAATCATATAACATAGCATACCAAGAGTTAGGTACTGAATTAGTTTTGATCAACTTGAATCAAGATAAATCTCTTAACAAAGTGGTCTTAATAGATCTTTGTAAATCTCCTTACAAAGTCCTTACTTTATTGTAAGTGTTAAATCCTCTAACAAGGTGAGACATAAAAATCTCAAATGCTTTTAATAGGGTAGACCCCTCATAGGGTAGATCATATTTTATGATCAATCATTGTAACCCTAATAGGTTAACTTTATTATTGTAGTAGTGAAGATTTGTGGGTGTCATTCCCACCCTAGTTTCACCTTCACCTTAGAGGATTGCTAGGGTATAAATATCATGTTATGTGTTTATTTTCATGCATGTGATAGATCATGTTAGAAATGATTTAGAATAACTAAGAGGGGGGGAGGGGGGGTGGGGTGAATCAGTTATTCAAGGTCCAAATGTCCTATTCAAACTTTTTCACTAAGTGTAGTCAGCTCATTCAACCATTCATTCATCCAAGCATTAACTTTTCTAATCAACAAGTTACTGTAAATCAACATGCAAGCATAACACATAAGAAATCAACACATAACAAAATGATTTACGTGGAAACCAAAATTATGAAAAACCACTAGTAACATGATACTCAATTCTCACTCTTTTGAAGTGATGTCCTATGAAAGGCCTACCCTATTAAAGGCTTACAACACACTGCCAAATGTGACCTTGTTAGAGGATTTATCCACCTTGTTAAAAGTGGGTCTAGTTAGAGGACTTTAAAACATTCACTTGGAATGTCACCCTGTTAAAGGATTTACAAATGGCTATTAGGCCAACCCCTTCTATCCTAACTGATACAATTGCTATAGAGTAACAATTAGGGATTTTAACCTGATTGCAGATTACAACTTAACTTGCAAATCTCAGATCACTTCTCAACTCATACCATTGCCTGACCTTCAATCTCTACAACTCTGATAGCTTGCCCTCTTTTCAAGCTTAGTCTCCTTCAGTCACCATGCTCAATGTACCAATACAATCATTTCTTCTTGACCACTTGTAGAAGTAGAGCCTTTGTGCTCTTCCTTTTCCTAGATGCCTTCTCCTTGACACCCTTCTAACCACTTCACAATTTGGCTCTTTAGCAGTAGCACCAGCATCTACTTCTTGGTCTATGATTCCTTAAATAGAAGTTTTAACTCTTCTTCCTGCTTGATTCATCCATTATTTCATTTTAATTCGTATGGATTGGGTAGGATTCATTGTATCTAGCCCATAATTTGTTTTGTCTAGAAACTTCTTGAATAATCCTTTTGAATTTGTCCGAAAATAGTTTTCATAGAATTATATGCCACTAGCTCATCATCCTTATCCTCCAATTGGTTCACAAAATTGAAGGGAACTACTAAGTTGGCTTAGATTTGGAAAATCTTCATCCTTTAAAATAATGCAGTAGCTTGACACTATTGAAATACTAGTGCTTAGTACATACTATGTTACTCAGCATCAACAATATTTTTTCTGATGCTCGACACTTGAAGATCACTCGACACACACTAGAATTTCCTATTACTCAGCTCCAAATGAGAATTTTCTCAGCTTCAACTAGCTTGCTCAACACCCACTAATGAACTTAGTTTAAGCTTTGCAATCAACCTTGTTACAACTTATTCCTCCAATGTTTCTAAGTGTTACCAACGTCTGTATCTTTGAATATGTTATCAGTATATCATTTAACCATTGTCTTAACTGATCCTTGCACTTCATTTCAACATCATAACTCAACCTTTCGCTTAGGTGCTCTTGTTACATCTTGTTGATCAAATCCTCTTGATCAATCAACTAAGCAATAGTACTTGAATCTTATAAGAAAATGTCATTCCTACAAATAGCAAGTTTGGCATCAATGAAAAAACAATGATTAAAAACATTTTGTTAACAATAATCTCTCTCTTTGATCTCCAAAAATGAGCTTTTCATTCAAATTGCTAACAATCTCCCTCTTTGGCTTTGATGGAAACCAAACTAATCAACCATCAGACTAAACTATTCAACCACAAGCTAACTAGGTTAGAACAGTAAGTCAAATGCCAAAAAATTAATTGTGTTATCATTAGTTCTCACATCTCCCTCTAATATCTTAATTGCTTTATTTCTACTTCTCCCTCTTAGCTATTGTATCCTCTTCCTTTGTTTCTCTCCCTATGTATTGCTCATCTTCTACTATACACTATTTCTACTTCTCCCTCTATCTTCATTTGATTAGATTCTGCATTTTTTTTACATTTTTCCTATACTTTTGATTCAAAATGCAATTGATCAGTTTCTCGCTTCTTCTCCCTTTTTGACAACAATGCCAAAGACATATTGTTTCAACATCTTGTCACACAAGTGTAGAATTTTCAAGTTCATTCAATTTCTCCCTCTATCACCTTGCTTGTGACTAATTTGGAACTTCTGCACTTTGATTACTTCAGGCATGAATCCTAAAGTAAACATCCTTTGCATCAATGTGTAAAATCTTCAATAATCAGCTCATTTGATGTAGGGTAGTCTTTCTTTTGCTTCAAGTAGCCTTGGCTAGGGGTATCACCCCTAACTTACTTGTAAGATACTCAAAAGCACCTTTAGGTAGTGCTTTTGTGAAGATTTCAGCAATTTGCTCCTTTGAACTGACATATTCCATCTTCACTTGTTTGTCTTCCACCAATTCTCTTACAAAGTTATACTTGATTGCAATATGCTTAGTTTTAGCATGCATTATAGGGTTCTTTGATATGTTTATAACACTTGTATTATTATAATAAATTATCATAGGCTCATTTACCTCTTCCTTCATACCTTGCAACAAATGTTTGATCCATACAATAGTGGTGCAATTTATAGCAGTTACAACATATTCAGCTTCAGCTGTGGATTGTGAGGTACAACTTTACTTTTTGCTAGTCCATGTAATCAATATTTTTCCAAAGAAAAGTGCTCCTCCACTAGTGCTTTTTCTATCATCAATGTTACCTCCCCAATTTGCATCAGTGTAGGCTCTCAATTCAAACTTTTCACTCCTCTTGTAGTACAAACCAAAGTCATCAGTTCCTTTTAGATACCTCAGGATTCTCTTCACTACCATTAAATAAGTTTCTCTTAGATTTGCAAAAAATCTTGCCACTATTCCAATAGCTAATGCAATGTTTGGTCTACTATGTACAACATATTGCAACTTTCTAATCATTGATCTATACAATTTCTAATTTACTTTAGCAAACTCATCATTCTTGGATAATTTATGTCCTGTTGCTATTGGTGTGCCAACTAGTTTGGAATCTTCTAATCTAAATGTCTTGAGTATCTCCTTGATGTATTTGGATTGTGTCACAAATATGCCATGCTTCAACTGATGTACTTGTAATCCAACAAAGAATTTTATTTCTCCAAACATTGACATTTCAAACTCATGCTTCATTTGATTAGCAAAATCTTTACATAAAGCATCTTTTCCTCCAAATATTATGTTGTCAACAAAGATTTCTGATATCAAAATGTCTTTACCTTTTCCAGCTTTGATATACAAGTTATTGTTGTCATCTATTCTCTCAAATCCTATCTTCACAAGATATTTGTGTAGTCTCTCATACCATGCTCTAGGTGCTTGCTTCAATCCATAAAATGCTTTGTACACTTGGCAAACCATATCCTTGTTCTTATCATTAACAAATCCTTATGGTTGTTCTATGTAGACTTCCTCTTCTAGCATACCATTTAAAAAAGTATACTCGACATCCATTTGGTAAACTTTGAAACTTTTGTATGTAGCATATGCAAGTAGTGTTCTTACTCCTTCCATTCTTGCAACAGGGGAAAATGTTTTCCCATAATCCAATCCTTTTTCTTATGCATAGCATTTGCAAACTAATATGGCTTTGTTTCTTGTTATCTCACTATTATCATCAAGTTTGTTTCTAAACACCCATTTTGTACCAATTACATTCTTATCAACTAGTCTAGGAACTAGGGTCCAGGTTTTGTTCTCAATTTGATCTATCTCCTCTTCCAAAGCTTTATACTAGTCATCATCTTTTAGTGCATCCTTCACTATTTTGGGTTCAACCTTGCTTAGCAGACATGATTCATTCTTGAGTCTATTCCTTGTCATTGGTTTGGCATCTTTATCACCAATGATTTAATTTGCAGGGTGATTTCTTCTCAATACTTGGCTAACTTTGGTTCTATCCTTCTTTCAATATTTGATCCTTTAGTTTCAGAGTTATTTTGCTCTTCTCCATCTAATACTTCATCATTTCTCTCATGTATACTATTTTTAGAATTAGAATGTTCATTTTCTACATTCTGCAACTTGGTTTCTAAATGTAGCTTAGCATTCATTGGTTGTGACTCGATTGATACTAAAATTTGTTGCTGATTCTCAATTTGATTTGCAGCATTGTCTTCAACAATCATTCCTTCATAGAAGTATACAAAAGATCTATAATCCTTTGATTGCTTGGACTCATCAACTTGAACTTTTTCATGCTCATCAAAATTTACATTTGAACTCTCCACAATTTTTTTAGTGTCAGTATTCAAACACGTATATGCTTTGCTTCTAGTGGAGTATCCAAGGAATTATTCCTTCATCACTCTTTGCATCAAACTTACCATTTCTAGTGTCTTTAAGAATATAGCATTTACAACCACATACTTTGAAATGTTTTACATTAGGTGAGTGACCATAACATAGTTCAAAAGGTGTTGCATTTGTACCTTTCTTGATTTGAACTCTATTTAGTGTGTAGACTGCAATGCTTACAACTTCTCTCCAGTACTTTAGAGTAAAATTATTCTCCATCATCAAAGTTCTTGCATAGTCAATCATTGATTTGTTTCTTCTTTCAGCAATACCATTCTATGGTGGAGTTCTTGGTGCTAATGTTTTCCTTTTGATGCCTTTTTCATTGCAAAATATCTCAAATTCCTTTGATGTAAACTCACCTCCTCTATCTGTCCTTAGGCATTTTAGACTCTTTATTGATTCCTTCTCAACTCTGGCCAAATACCACTTAAACATTTGAAATGCATTAGGTTTTTTCTTTAAAAACATAGCAATCATCATCCTTGAATAGTTATCTACAAATACTATTATGCATCTATCTCCTAGGTAGCTTTGCACTTCTATTGGACCACATAAGTCTATATGGACTAGCTCTAGTACTTCTTTGGAAGTGTATGTTTTGATTTTGAAATTAGACTTAGTCATCTTCCTTAGTTGACATTACTTGCACATTGTATTCTTAGGTTTCTTCAATTTGGACAAACCTCTTACCTTTTTCTTTTTAATGATGCTAATCAGATTATCAAAATTAACATGACATAGTCTTTTATGCTACAACCACACATCATCAAATCTAACAACAAGATAGGTTGCATCTTCCATATCTAGGTAAAACATATTACTCTTAGTTTGTTCACATTTTCCTATTAGATTTCCATCAGTGTCATAGATCTTGGTAGTTTTGTTTCCAAATTCTACTTTGCAACCTACATTGCCTAACTATGACACACTCAACAAGTTGTAGTTCAATCCTTCAACATAGTATGCATTATCACATGAAATGTTCTCTATGAGTTTAATAGAGCCTTTTCCTTTGATTTGACATGGAGCATCATTACCAAATCTAACACTATTTCCATCATATTGAGTAAAGGTAGTGAACTTACTTTTATCTCCTATCATGTGATGTGAGCATCGACTATCTATGATCCACTTGTCATTCTTGTTCACACAAGTAACCAATGTTGTTGCTTAATCTTCATCTTTATTTGATTCATCCTTCATGGCCACTTAGAATACTTCATCATCATTCTTATCAAAGTATTCTTCAATAATGTAGCATCTTTTGCCCTTATCCTTGTAGTCTTTGCTATCATCTTCTCTTTTGTTCATGTACTTGTTTCCTTCTTTGTAGTTTTTCTTCTATGTACACCTTGCAGCAATATGTCCTACTTCATTAAAATTGATACATATGATAGGGAGCTTACCTTTGAATTTAGATTTGCCTCTATGGAATCTTCTAGCGTGTAATGCTTCTAACTATTCCACATCTTCCTCATCTGCACTGCTATCACTGGATGCATGTTTTCATTTTCTTCTCTTCTTGCTTGATGTCTCCTCCTCAGTGTCTTTTATTGTCATCTTGGCCTTGAAAGTTGATTCAAGGTTCTTATGTCTGTAGTTATCAAAATTGGATAGCTCAAATGCAATAAGTCTTCCCACAATTCCTTCAAAGGTTAGTGTGTTTCCTTGTACACACCTTAGCTCTTGGATGGTTGAAACTCTAATAGCATAAATAGGGAGTAGAGTTCTTAAATATTTTCTTATGAAAGTTTCTTCTTCCAATTGACCAACTAGACTTCTTATTGCACTTACCACTTCTTTTATTCTAGTGACATATTGAGTAGCATTTTCTCCTTCCTCCATTTTCATGTCATCAAAGTTTCCTCTGAGGCCTTCTCTCTTTGCTCTCTAGACATTTTGATCTCCCCATAGATATCTATTAGGGCTTTCCACATTTTGAATGCAGTATCACAATCTTTGATGTCATCATATTCTACATAGCTGAGTGCAGAAGTAATCTCCAACATTGCTTGATTATGCTCCTTCCTTTTGCTCAAATCATCTATAGTAAGAGGTCTAGCTTGATTTATATGCTTTGTTCCAATTGAAGTTTGTGCATAGTCACCTATTGATCCAAGGTGCAATTTCATCAAACTCTGCCATTCAACAAAGTTGTCTTTTTTGAGCTTGGAAACTTCTCTCTTGGACATCTTGATCTTTCTACTTCTAGTACCTTGAAACTAAATCAATAGATGGCTTTGATACCAATTGTTAGAAATACTTTAGAATAATTGGGGGGGTGAATCAATTATTCAAGGTCCAAATGTCCTATTTAAACTTTTTCACTAAGTGTAGTAAGCTCATTCAACCATTCATTCGTCTAAGAATTAATTTTTCTAATCAAAAAGTTACCGTAAATCAACATGCAAGCATAACATATAAGAAATCAACACATAACATAGTGATTTATATGGAAACTCAATTTGGAAAAAACCACAAATAACATGCTACTCAATTCTGACTCTTCTAAAGTGATGCCTTGTGAATTGCCTACCCTGTTAAAGGCTTACAACACACTGTCAAATGTGACCTTGTTAGAGGATTTATCCATCCTGTTAGAAGTGGGCCTGGTTAGAGGACTTTAGAACATTCACTTGGAATGTCACCCTACTACAAGATTTACAAATGGCTATTAGGCCAACCTAAGTCCATAGGATTTTCCTTCTATGCTAACTGATATAATTGGTAGAGAATAACAATTAGGGATTTTGACTTGATTGCAGATTACAACTTAACTTGCAGATCTTAGATCACTTCTCAGCTCATACCATTTCCTGGCTTTCAGTCTCTGCAACTCTAACAGCTTTCCCTCTTTTCAAGCTTAGTCTCCTCGAGTCTCCATGCTCAATGTACTAGTGCAATCATTTCTTCTTGACCACTTGTAGAAGTAGATCCTCTATGCTCTTCCTTTTCCTAGATGCCTTCTCCTTGACACCCTTCTAACCACTTCACAAGTTGGCTCTTTAGTAGAAACATCAACATCTACTTCTTAGTCTATGACTCCTTAAATAGAAGTCTAAAACTCCTCTTCTTGCTTGATTCTGCCATTCTTTAATTTCAATTCGTATGGATTAGGTAGGATTCATTGTATCTAAACCATAATTTGTTTCCTCTAGAAACTTCTTGAATAATCCTTTTGAATTCGACGAAAAATAATTTTCATAAAATTTTGTTCCACCAGATCATCATCCTTATCCTCCAAATGGTTTACCAAATTCAAGGTAACCACTAAGTCAACTTAGATTTGGCAAAGCTTCATCCTTTAAAATAATGTAGTAGCTTGACACTATTGAAATACTAGCGCTTAGAACATACTATGTTACTCGACATCAACTATATTTTTCCTAATGCTTGGTACTTGAAGATCACTCGACACACATTAGAATTTCCTATTACTCAGCTCTAACTAAGAATTTGATTGGCTTCAACTAGCTTGCTCAACACCCACTAATGAACTTAGTTTAAGCTTTGCAATCAACCTTATTACAACTTATTCCTCCAATGTTTCTAAGTGTGACCAACCTCTGTATCTTTGAATATGTTATTAATACATCATTTAACCATTGTCTTAAAAAATCCTTGCACTTCATTTCAACATCATAACTCAACCTTTCCCTTAGGTGCTCTTGTTACATCTTGTTGATGAAATCCTCTTCATCAATAAGCTAAGTGATAGTACTTAGATCTTATAAACAAATGTCATTCTTACAAATAGCAGGTTTGACATCAATGACAAAATAATGATTGAAATATTGTGCTAACAATGATCTCCCTCTTTGATCTCCAACAATGAGCTTTCCAATTAGATTTCCAATAGATCAAACTTACATCTTACAAAAAAATTATTATTACAAGTTTTACATGCATACAACAATTAATGAATGTGAATGAATAGGTGAAAAGTAAAAGTGCTTAAGATTTTGATTCAACCCTCCCCCCCACCCATCTTAATATCTTGTTATCATCTTTATACTTCCATCAATCAAAAATTGCTATTAGAGAATTGGTTCTCTAAGAGAATCTTAATCACTCAGAGATGGAGGGTTTTTAGCTAGACAAGGTCATTGACAATTAGGTGATTGATATCCAATTCATACTACGAAAACTTGAGAAAGAAGGACAAGATTTGAAGAAATCTTTATAAAGGAGAAAGGAATTTCTTATATAGGATAAACAATTTTCCTATGAAGAAGTTGGGATTGAAGTATTGTTTGAATCAATCAATCCAAATAAAAAAGCATCTATAAATCTCCTTGAAAAAAAAACTCTTGAATGAAGAAATAAGAGGACTGAAAAGAGAACATGAAATCCAATCGGTAAGATTATGTGAAGTGACTAAATAAAAGAAGAAATCTAAAGAAGACAAGACTTTTTTTGAAGAAGACAAAAGGATAATGGCTACCACACACAAAGAAAGGATATCCAATGTGCATATGCTCACAAACACTCAAATTATCATGATGAATCAACTGATGCTTGTAAATCATGAATTGAATCATAAGGATGTGAAAATTATAAATCTCAACTCATGGAAGGACATATTGAAGAATGAAATAAAAAATGAGAAAGAATTTATGGAGAGATTCAACAAACCAAAACAAGCAATGAAATACTTTGAAGAAATCATGAAATCGTCTAGTAGCACTAATGGATCAAGACGTTCATACACTAAGCAAGGAGAATCATCTAGGAATGGAGGGCTGAGGAATGAAAAGTCAAAGGAAAAACCAACATGCTATCACTATGGAAAACTCAAGGTCATACTACAAACATTTTTCAAAGCAAACATGGTATGCAAAATCCTAAACCTAAGTTTATTGGTTACTATTTTTATTGAAAGAATCAAGGACATCAAATTCATAAGTGTAGCTCAAGAATGAGGAATGCATCTAATGCACCTAGATTTGAAGGATATTGCTATAATTGTCAAAAGTATGGGTATAGAGCATATGAATGTAGATCTTAAACAAAACATTATTGGACAAATAAAATGGAGAATTATGCACCTAACAATGCATATTCTGAATGTCACAAGTTTGGACATATAAGAAAGAATTGTAGGACTCAAGTACATACAACAAATAAAACAAAAGACAAAGATAAAAGAAAAGTACACATTGAAAAAATAAAGGAGATGAATCAAAATTGGAAAATAAAATCAAAAGATGGATATAGTGGAGAAAATGGAGTAGAGGTTGCCCAATCTAATGGAGAAGGTGATCGTGTCACCTCAAACTAAGAAAGAAAGGTATGTATGGAACTTTATATTTAATTAATAAATCTTACATCAGTTCCTTATATGAAATGTGCCAAAGTTCATATTTATATATATGAAGATGCATAAGAACATATTTATGTTGGAATATTTTAGAATAACTGAGGGGAGGTTGGGGGGTGAATCAGTTATCCAAGGTCTAGATGTATAAATAAAACTTTTCATAGCTTAGTAAACCCACAAAACATTATTCATCATGCATGCATACATAAGATTATATAAACACTTAAAACTTGTAGGTTACTATCAAATCAACTTGTAGAAATGTAAATATGAAACATAACAAATTCATCAACACGATTGACAAAATGATTTATGTGGAAACCCAATTTCAAAAAAACCACCAGTAACATGCTACCCTTTTTCACTCTTCTAGAGTGATGCCCTATGAAAGGCCAACCCTGTTAAAGGTTACAATGCACACTATTAAATGTGATCCTGTTAAAGGATTTCAATCACCTTGTTAGGAGTGAGCCTTGTTAAAGGGCTTTAGACCATTCACTTGTAATGTCACCCAGTTAAAGGATTCATAAATGACCATTAGGTAAATCTTAATCCAAAGGATTTATGCTAGACTGATACAATTATTAGAGAGTAATTGTAAGGTTTTATCTAATAACAACTTACATCTCCAACTGTAGATTATAGATCACTATTTTAGTCCTCCACTCTACTTGTCTTACACTCATTGCAGCTATGATATCTTATTCACTCTTCAAGCATTTATATCCATAAGCCTTCTTTCTTAACATGCCATTGTAAACTCTTCTCTTAGGTTACTTGATGAAGTAAAACCCTTGACTCCTTCACTTCCATAGGTTCTTGAACATGAAAAACTTGCTTCATGACCAACCATTCCCATAAATAGAAAATTAAGATCTTTTGTTGATCATTCTCTGTCATCCAATTTAGGGTTAGGATGGATTAGGTAGGGTACAATGAATCTATCCCACATTCCATGTCTCTTCTAGAAACTTCTCCTTGAATCCTCTTTGAATTCACCTAAAAATGGTTTACCTTAAATTTTGTGCAACAACTCATCAATCTTATCTTTTCCTTGGTTCACACAATCCAAAAAAACAAACTTGTCAATTTAGATCCATTGAATTCACAGTCTTTTGAATAATGTAGTAGCTCAACATTATTCAGCTTCTGATGCTTAGCACATACTACGTTGCTTAGCATCCTCTGTGAAATTATTTGACATGAACTAAAGTTTACTATTGCTTGAAATCAACTAATCTTTACTTGACATCCATTGTTCTACTCAACATACACTAGAATAAGCATTTACTTGGCTCCAACCAATTTTCTACTCGGCTTGCACTAACTTTTCTCAGCACCTACTATCTACTTGGTCAAGCTTGGTAGACAAACTTTGTGTAACTTTTTCTTCTAAACTTTCTTAGTGTAATGAGCCTTTGTAACCTTAAGTAGATTATCACTACATCATGTTATCACTGTCTTGACTAATTCTTTTACTCCTTTACATAATCATAACTCAACTTTCCTCTAGGTGTTATTGTTACATCTTTTAATAAAATCCTCTTCATCAATCAAATAAGTTATAGTACTTAAATCTTATAAACAATTGTCTTACCAAAAAATAGTAGGTTTGATATCAGTGACAAAAGAATGATTGAAACATATACTCTCCCTCTTTATAATTGCTTTCCAATCTATTATCAACAATCTCCCTCTTTGGCATTAATAAAAAACCAAATTGATTAACCAAATGGCAAACACCTTGTTCAACCAAACTGACTAGGTTAAAATAGTAAGACCAACAAAATACCAGAAAGAAATTAATTTCTTGTATTGAAATCTCTCCCTCTATCAGTAACATCCATCTTTTGGATAGGTTACAAAACTCTTCCTTATAACTCCCTCAGAATTTCTTCTTGTATCTCCCTCTTACTAGGTAGATGTTAGGATTTCTCTTTCTTTGCTCTCCTAATCAATAATGATCAACAACTATCTCTCTCAAAAATTAATTTTTCTTTTTATCTATTGCTCCCTCTGATCAGTACAAATCTCCCTCTATGATTAATAAAACTCTCCCTCTTTGACAAAAATTCCAAAGACTTATCATTGCAACATGTAGATATAGGCTTTTTCAGGTTCTCTCTCTATCACCTTGCTTATGACTAATTTTTAGTTTCAGCTCTTTGATTACTTTAGGTAGCTCCTAAGGAAAATCTAAAACATGAATGTGTAACATATGAACATCAACATTTTTGATGCAGGGCACTCCTCTTGTTACTTAGATACCCTTTGATAGGGGTATCACCCCTAGTTTACCTCTTAGATACTCATGAGCATCCTTAGGTAATGCTTTTATAAAGATATCAACAATTTGTTCTTTTGTGTTAACATGATCCATCTTCTAACAATTAAGTATAAAGATATGATCAATTTGTTCTTTTGTGTTAACATGATCCTCTTTATCTTGAACTAATTCTCTCAAGTAATGGTACTTGATTTTAATGTGCTTAGTCTTTGTGTGCATCACAAGATTATTTGATATGTTTATAACACTTGTATTATCACAATAAAGTGTTACTTGCTCTATGATCTCTTCCTTCATTCTTTTCACTAGTTGTTTAATCCATACAATGCTTGTGCAATTTAATGGAGTAGCAACATATTTAGCTTCAATAGTAGATTGTGAAGTATAGTTTTGTTTCTTGTTATTCTATGTAACTAGCCTCTTGCCTAAGAAAAATGTTGCTCTACTGGTGCTCTTTTTGTCATCAATGTTTCTAGCCCAAATAGCATCAATGTAGGCTCTTAATTCAAATTACTCATTTTTCTTACGGTATAGACTAAAATCTTATGTTCCTTTCAGATATCTCATTATTCTCTTTACAACCATCAAATGATTCTCCCTAGAATTAGCAAAGAATCATGCAACTATCCCTATAGATAATGTAATGTCTAGTTTCCTATGTACTGCATATTTCAATTTACTAATCATAGACCTATATAATGTTTGATTCACCTCAACTAAATCATCATACTTTGACAACTTGTCTCCTATCACCATAGGTGTACTTACTAGTTTGGAATCCTCCAATCCAAAAATTTTCAATATTTCCTTGATATAATTTGATTGAGTGATGTATATATAGTATTTCATTTGATATACTTGCAAACTCACAAAGTATTTGATCTCTCCAAACATAGACATCTCAAATAATTACTTTATTTTATTTGCAATACCCTTACATAAATCATTTTGACCTCCAAATATGATATCATTATCAAAAAATTTAGATAATAAAATACCTTTTCCTTTCTCTATCTTCATGTATAGATTATTGTTATCATTAGTCCTTTCAAATCCAATCTTCACAAGATAATTATGAAGCCTCTCATACCATGCTCTTGGTGCTTGTTTCAAACCATATAGAGCTTTGTGTAATCTACATACCATGTTCTTATTGTTAACACCAACGAAACCTTCTGGCTATTCTATGTAAACTTCTTCGTCTAATATGCCATTCAAAAACATGTAGATTTAAGATCCATTTGATAAAATTAAAAACCTTTGTATGCTGAATAAGCAAGTAAAGTTCTTACTTCATCCAATCTAACAACATGAGAAAATTTCTCTCCATAGTCAATCCATTCTTCTTGTGCATATCCATTGCAAGCTAATCTTTCTTTTTTCCTTATGAATTCACCATTTTCATCTAGCTTTTTTTTGAATACCCACTTGGTTCCAATCATATTTTTGTCTTTTGGTCTAGGAACGAGACTCCATGTTTTGTGTTTCTCTATTTGTTCAATCTCTTCTTCCATGGATTTACTCTAGTCTACATCTTCTAATGCATCTCTCACTGATTTGGGTTCCTTCATACTTGATAAATATATATCATTTCTCAATCTATTTCTTGTCATAGGTCTAGCATCTTTGTCTTCAATGATTTGTGTAGTAGGATGATCTCTCTTGACATATTTGGACAATCTTGCTTCAGCTCTTATTTCTTCATTCTATCTTTCAGCTTTAGAGTCAATGTACATTTTTTTCAAGTAGTTTAGCCTCTCTTTCATGCACACTAATCTTAGAATCAAAATGTGCTCCCTCTTCATTTTGTAACTCAACATCTAAATGTAACTTAGTCCCTGAATGCAACTTGACATTCATAGTATGTGACTCAATAGTAACTAAAACTTGTTTTTGGTTTTTAGCTTGATTTGCAACATTTTCTTGAATAGGAATACCTTCATAAAAGTATACAAATGATTTATATTCTTCTAGTTCTTTCATAGGTTCAGCCTTGTATACTACTATATATTCATCAAAATTTACATTTTCACTTTCCAAAAAAAAATTTGTGTTAGTATTTAAACATTTATAAGCTTTACTTCTTGTGGAATATCCTAAGAATATACTTTCCTCACATTTTGCATCAAGTTTACCATTCCTACAATCTTCAAGAATGTAGAATTTGCTTCTAGATATCTTAAAATATTTTGCATTGGGTGAGTAACCATACCATAGTTCAAAGGGTGTTGAATGAGTACCTTTCTTGACTTGTACATGATTCAAGGTATAGATAGTTGTACTTACACCTTCTCTCTAGTATTTAAAAGCAACATTATTCTCCATCACGAGTGTTCTAGGATAGTCCATTATGGATTTGTTTCTCCTTTTAGCTATTCCATTTTGTGGAGGTGTTCTAGGGGCATATGTCTATCTTTTGATTCATCTATCATTACAAAACATCTCAAACTCATTTAATGTGAATTCTCCTCCTCTATCAAATCTTAAACACTTTAGACTTTTACCAGTTTCCTTCTCAACTCTTGTTAAGTACCACTTAAACATTTGGAAAGCATCAAATTTCCATTTTAGAAAATAACTATCATTATTCTAGAATAATCATCAACAAGAAACATAATGTACTTATCTCCTTTGTAGCTTTGCACATCAATTGAACCACACAAGTCAATATGAACAATCTCTAGCATTCCTTTAGAGGTATGAGCTTTACTCTTAAAATTTAACTTGTCCACTTTGGCTAACTGACATTGTTCTCACATTATATTATCAGGCTTCTTCAAATTAGGTAGACCTCTAACTTTTCTCATGTGACTAATACTAACCAAGTTATCAAAATTGACATGACATAACTTTTTGTGCCTTAGCCATACATCATCAAACTTTACAACTAGACAATTAGCATCCTCTATGTCAAGATAGAATAGATTACTCCAAGTTTGATCACCCTTTCCAATCAATTTCCCATTAGTGTCATATATATTAGCAATCTTGTTTTCAAATTCAACCTTACATCCCAAATTATTCTGTTATGAGACACTCAAGAGATTATAGTTAAGACCTTCAACATAGTAAGCATTGTCACATAAAATCTTATCTATGAGCTTGATAGAACTTTTTCCTTTTATCGAACATGGTGCATCATTTCCAAATCTTACACTATTCTCATCATAACAATGTAGGGTAATCAACTTACTTTTGTCTCCAGTCATGTGATGTGAACATCCATTGTCAATGATCCATCTATCTTTCTTGTTCACATAAGTCATAAGTGTAGTTGCCTCATCTTCATCAGATTCATCCTTTATTGCAACATACACCACTTCATCATCATGTTCATCAAAATCATCCCTTGTTTCCTTTTCAACAATATAGCAAGACTTCTTGCTTCTATTTTTGTAGTCCTTGCTATCTTCTTCTCTTCTACTTTTGTACTTAGCACCACCTTTGTAGTTCTTCCTCTCTGGATATTTAGTAGCAATATGAACAACCTTATTGCAATTGAAACAAATGATAAGTAATTTACCTTTGAACTTACCTTTACCTTTGTAGAATCTTCTTGCCAGTAGTGCTTCAAGTATTTTTACATCCTCCTCATCTATATCACTATCACTGGACACATATATTTTCTTTTTCTTTTTCTTTTTCTTCTTCTTATCAGGTTTCTTCAATGACACTTTAGCCCTGAAAGTAGATTCAATCTTTTCAGGTTTGTAATTATCAAAGTTAGCTCAAATGTAGTGAGTCTACCTATTAGACCTTCAAGTAATAGTTTATTCCTTGGTATACATCTTAGTTCTTGAATCACATAAACTCTAACAGCATATATAGGCAATAGTATCCTTAAAAAGTTGCTTAGTATAGTATCATCATCTATATTACCAATAGCTTCTTTTATTGCATTAACAACTTCTTTTATCCTTTCAACATATTGAGCAATATTTTCACCTTTTTCCATTCTCATATCATCAAACTTACCTCTGAGATTCTTAGCTTTATCTCTTAGAACATGTGCATCTCCTTGATAAATAGTGGTTAGGACATCCCACATTTTCTTTGCACTGTTAAGACCTTATATATCATTAAATTAAGCATAATTTAGGGTAGAGGAAATCTCTGTCATTGCACGCTTGTGTTCTTTCTTCTTTTTCATATCCTCAATAGTTGGGGCACCAACATGATTAGCATGCTCAACAACAATGGTAGATTGTGCATGATCTCCAAGTCCTCCAAGGTGTAGCTTCATCAAACTTTTCCATGTAGGAAATTTATCTCTATTGAGCTTGGGTACTTCTCTTTTTGACATTTTGATCTTTATGCTGCTAGTACCTTCAAACTAGTCCTCTTAAGCAGCTGGCTCTAATACCAATTTTTGGAATACTTTAGAATAACTTGGAGGGGGGGGAGATGGGGTGTGAATTTGTTATCCAAGGTCCATATGTATAAATAAAACTTTTCACAACTTAGTGAACCCATAAAACATTATTCATCATGCATGTATCCATAAGATTATATAAAAACTTAAAACTTGTAGGTTACTATCAAATCAACTTGCAAAAATGTAAACATGAAACATAATAGATTCATTAACGCACTTGACACAATGATTTACTTGGGAACCCAATTTGGGAAAAACCACCAATAACATGCTACCCTTTTTCACTCTTTTAAAATGATGCCCTATGAAATGCCAACCCTATTAAAGGTTACAATATACTATTAAATGTGACCTTGTTAAAGGATTTCAATCACCCTATTATGAGTGAGCCTTGTTAGAGGACTTTAGACCATTCACTTGGAATGCCACCTAGTTAAAGGATTTACAAATGGCTTCTAAGTCAACCTTAATCCAAAGAATTTACCCTAGACTGATACAATTATTATAGAGTAATGGTAAGGCTTGATCTAATAACAACTTACAATTCCAATTGCAGATTATAGATCACTATTTCAGTTCTCCATTCTGCTTGGTTTTTACTCATTGCAACTCTGATAGCTTGTTCACCCTTCAAGAATTCATATCCTTAAGCCTTCTTGCTTAACATGCCATTGCAGACTCTTCTCTTAGGTCACTTGATGAAGCAAAACCCTTGACCACTTTTCTTTCTCAGATTCTTGCACATGACAAACTTGCTTCATGACCAACCTTTTCCCATAAATAGGAAATTAAGATCTTTTGCCATTCATTCTCCACCACCCAATTTAACATTAGGATGGATTAGGTAGGATACAATGAATGTACCTCACATTCCATATCTCTTCTAGAAACTTCTCCTTGAATCCTCTTTGAATTTTCCTAAAAATGGTTTACCTTGATTTTTGTGCCACTAGCTCATCAATCTTATCTTCTTCTTAGTTCACACAATCCATGAAAACAAACTTCTCAGCTTAGATCCATCTAATTCATGATCTTTTAAATAATGTAGTAGCTCAAAATTATCTATCTTCTGATGCACGACACATAGCATATTGTTCAGCATCCTCTATGAAATTACTAAGCATGAACTAAAATTTACTAATGTTCAACATCAACTAAACTTTACTCGGCATCCACTGTTCTATTTGGCATACACTAGAATAAGCATTTACTTGGCTTTGACTAATTTTCTGCTTGGCTTGCACTAACTTTTCTCGACACCTACTATCCACTCAGTCAATCTTGGTAAACAAACTTTGTGTAACCTATTCTTCTAAAATTTCTTAGTGTAACCAACCTTTGCAACCTTAAGTAGATTATCAATACATCATGTTATCACTGTCTTAACTAATTCTTTTACCTCTTTGCATAATCATAACTCAAACTTTCCTCTAGGTGCTATTGTTACATCTTCTGATCAAATCTTCTTCATCAATCAAATAAGTGATAGTACTTAAATCTTATAATCAATTGTCTTACCAAAAAATAGTAGGTTTGACATCAGTGAAAAATAATGATTGAAACATATACTCTCCCTCTTTACAATCTCTTTTCAATCTATTATCAATAATTTATGGAAGTGTATTGCCTCTCCCATTTGATTTCTATAAGTCATCCTCATGGATGCAACCTTGATGATTTTTCTTGGTGAATGATCATGATTAGGACAACGAGTGGTCTACACCCTTGAGGTGATTTAATTTATGTTACTATATCAATTTCTTTGATTATGCTTTTGGTTAATTTATGAGATTATGATGTATTAGATGGTTCACTATGGTTTGTGCTAGTGGTTACTAGGATCAATGTGGTATCATGATGTTGTTTTGTGATTACCTTGAGATGTGTGCAGAGATTGTACTATGTATTATTACCTTGCTACACTAGAATAGGCTCCTATAGTAGTGGTTAGCCATGTTTATGATAGTGTTTGCTTATGTATTTTAAGTACCTTTTCATGTTGTTTAAACAACCATTATTAAATGCTAAAATAATTAAAAATGAACTGTCCATGTTTGATTACTATGCCACTCAGTTGATCATATCTGCATGATGATGCATTTTTTTAGATGAGAACATGTTTTATGAGGATATCTAGTTATCTAGTATTTGGGCATATCTCTGATTATATTAGGTGTGGATTTAATGCTATGGTTATTTATCTCATTCCTGCTTTATTATGCTTTATGTGAACATGATTGATATAAATAGATTATTTTAGTATAATTAAATAAATGGTTAAATTAGGTGATTTAATGCATTTATTTCTTTGGCTAAGTTATTATATGCAATTGTACTTAATCATGTATTTTAGTGTGTAAGATTTATATCCCTAGCAGTGGACCATGGAGTTAGCGATTCAACTATTTATATTTTACCATTGTCATCCCTGTATGGTCAACATATCCTTAATTAATTGTTAAATTAAACCTTCTTGTGATTTAATAAATCTAGACTCATTTTCATTATGTGATTAGACTCGTGAGCATGTCTATGCATTTAAAGGTCCACATTTTTCATGAAAGTAATTAAAGAAATTCTATGATTTTGAGGTTTTTACACTTTATTTTAATTAAATTTAAATTTTGCCTACTTTTTCATATATGAATTCCTATTATTAGGAATAGCCTATTTTTGTTTGGGTCGATTTAGGGTTTAACTAGGTTGGTTGGTTACTTACCCTAATTGATTATTCACTCGAAAAGTGAATAAGTATCCAAAAATGAATTTAATTTCAAACTTCTCAATTTGGAATTAGAAAGTGTGAGAGTAAAACCCAAAATCCTCTTAACATGAAATTGCTATTTTTTTCGTTGTGGGAGCTATGAGTGTGGGATCATCGCAAGATCATTCTCATTGGATCCAGCTTGGGGAGACCTTAGATTGCCGTAATTTTTTGCTACTGCTGTGGGATTTTTATTTTATGGTTTAGATTCCCATTTTCCCCCTTTTGAATATGAAGTAGGGCTCTCCTTTTTTATTTTATTGGCTCTATTTCTACTTCTATTTTGGTAGTTATTTGTTAGGAGGCTAAGAACTAGTGTTCCCCTTTGTTTATGGTATGCTAGGTCTACCCAGTTGAGGATATGAGCATTTCCCTATTTTTTGGGATGAGGGTTTGGGGTTTTGCACTATTATACTCGCTATTTTTGCATAGAGACCCCAAACCTAGATTTGATTTGATATATGTGGCTTTTTTCCCTAAGACCAAATGGGTTTTAATTTTGATGTTTTCTAGTTTTTGGGTTTTTCTACCTCATTTTATGTGTCACCCTATTTTCTTAGGATTTCTTGGTTGGTGATGGTCATGGACCTAGATCATCCATAGGATGTTAGTTAGACCATTGTTGAATTTTTATGTTTGCATTGGGATGCATGTTGTATCCATACTCCCAACATTGTGTTCGATTGAGTGATTTTTATACCTAATATTATTACTTCTTTTGGACACTGTTATTTTTTTGTGGATACTAGGATTTGTATAGAATACATACTCCTAAATTGGGGCTAGTTGAATGAGTTTGTGATGTTTGGTCTTGTTGCATCATTTGGAATAGTGTAGGAACCATACTCCTAGGTTGAGGCTAGTTGATTGAGTTCATGATGTATGGTTTTATTGTTCTTGAGATTCATGTAAAATCCATCCTCTCGAGTTTGTTTTCGATTGATTGATATTTAGCATTATGATTTCATCCACCCGTTGTGTTATGATCATCATAATGGTGGTGCACCACACATGAGCATGTGCATGTGCATTTGTTTGGTGACTTGCAAGGCTTGATCTTCCATGGTACTTTCAAAAGTCATGGTCATTTGGGGTTTGGTTGGAAATATGCATGCCTACAAGTGCTCATTGTTAGATGAGCATGGGTATGGTATGGTAGAATATGGAGGGGGATTCTATCTTGTAGCTTGGTGATCATGGTCCCATAGCTTGGTAGAGGGAGCTTTAATCAAGTGATAACTAAACAAAATGTGTGAGTGGTAACAAAACTTAAAATAATAAAAATGTGGTGTGCTAGAGCCTTTCGTTGAGGAGTTGAATCTACATGGTTTGAGCTTGGGCTTTTGGATGCCAAGCCACACTTCATAATGTCAATCTCTACTTAGTAGCCCATTGAGTGTCTGACTAGGACTTTTTGTACTTGCATTGTTTCATTATCTTGATTTTAGTCATCATTACCATTTGGCATGAGTGTTAGCTTTGAGTGGTTGTTTTATGTGAGTTTGGTTGGATCATTATCTCCATTAGCATAGTAGGAGTGGACCTACAAGTTTCATGTGGTTGGGAGCCATAGCTACCTTCACCAATGCTAGGGATTGGTGTACAAAGATGGTCTATTGTCCTAGTGCAACTATTGCTAGATGTTTTCACTTGGTACTTTAGGTTCCAGAGTATGCTTTCTTGTGATTTATACTTTTATTTAAATTCTTAGATATCATGTTTAGATGATATTAGTTTATATGAAACATTACTATATTATGATTTTTAGCATATAATTAGATGATGTGATTTGCTTAGTTGGAGTATCTATTGCTTATTGGCTTAGTATGTTAGATTTCCTATTCATATGTTGTGATATGAATATCAGGATTTAACTGTGTGATTTTGAGTCAAACTCGATGACCCATGTTTCATGAGTAGTGATTCAACATGAATCCATCTCTCATGAGAATAAATGGAACACTTAGCACTCATTGGATCTAGGTGATGCTCATACGGGTGAAGCACCGGGACTTCCCAGGAGGTCACC
Source organism: Cupressus sempervirens (assembly GCA_028749045.1). Taxonomy (NCBI): domain Eukaryota; kingdom Viridiplantae; phylum Streptophyta; class Pinopsida; order Cupressales; family Cupressaceae; genus Cupressus; species Cupressus sempervirens. The sequence continues at coordinate 849,010,566 of CM053786.1, read as the reverse complement.
CATCCCAGTACTACTCCAGCTTGAGCGCACTTAACTACAAAGTTTCCTCCATAGTTAAACCCAAAGCTTGCAACCCCATTTGAAAAACCTTCACCAAGTTTTGTGCCTTATGAATCATTCATTAGAAAGCCCCTTAATCTCATCAATTGATAAGTAGGAGATAATTTCCACAGCTAGTCAAATTGTGATATGAATATTAGGATTTAACTGTGTGATTTTGAGTCAAACTCGATGACCCATGTTTCATGAGTAGTGATTCAACATGAATCCATCTCTCATGAGAATAAATGGAACACTTAGCACTCATTGGATCTAGGTGATGCTCACAGGGGTGAAGCACCGAGACTTCCCGGGAGGTCACCCATCCCAGTACTACTCCAGCCTGAGCGCGCTTAACTACAAAGTTTTCTCCATAGTTAAACCCAAAGCTTGCAACCCCATTTGCAAAACCTTCACCAAGTGTTGTGCCTTATGAACCATTCATTAGAAAGCCCCTTAAGCTCATCAATTGATAAGTAGGAGATAATTTTCACAGCTAGTCAAATTGTGATATGAATATCAGGATTTAACTGTGTGATTTTGAGTCAAACTCGATGACCCATGTTTCATAAGTAGTGATTCAACATGAATCCATCTCTCATGAGAATAAATGGAACACTTAGCACTCATTGGATCTAGGTGATGCTCACAGGGGTGAAGCACCGAGACTTCCCGAGAGGTCACCCATCCCAATACTACTCCAGCCTAAGCACGCTTAACTACTCATGAGAGATGGATTCATGTTGAATCACTACTCATGAAACATAGGTCATCGAGTTTGACTCAAAATCACACAGTTAGATCCTGATATTCATATCACAATTTGACTAGCTATGGAAATTATCTCCTACTTATCAATTGATGAGCTTAAGGGGCTTTCTAATGAATGGTTCATAAGGCACAACACTTGGTGAAGGTTTTTCAAATTGGGTTGCAAGCTTTGGGTTTAACTATGGAGGAAACTTTGTAGTTAAGCTTCCTCGGGATGGAGTAGTACTGGGATGGGTGACCTCTCGAGAAGTCCTGGTGCTTCACCCCTGTGAGCATCACCTAGATCCAATGAGTGCTAAGTGTTCCATGTATTCTCATGAGAGATGGATTCATGTTGAATCACTACTCATGAAACATGGGTCATCGAGTTTGACTCAAAATCACACAGTTAAATCCTAATATTCATATCACAATTTGACTAGCTGTGGAAATTATCTCCTACTTATCAATTGATGAGATTAAGGGGCTTTCTAATGAATGATTCATAAGGCACAACACTTGGTGAAGGTTTTGTAAATGGGGTTTCAAGCTTTGGGTTTAACTATGGAGGAAACTTCGTAGTTAAGTGCACTCAAGCTGGAGTAGTACTAGGATGGGTGACCTCCTGGGAAGTCCCGGTGCTTCACCCGTATGAGCATCACCTAGATCCAATGAGTGCTAAGTGTTCCATTTATTCTCATGAGATATGGATTCATGTTCAATCACTACTCATGAAACATGGGTCATCGAGTTTGACTCAAAATCACACAGTTAAATCCTGATATTCATATCACAATTTGACTAGCTGTGGAAATTATCTCCTACTTATCAATTGATGAGCTTAAGGGGCTTTCTAATGAATGGTTCATAAGGCACAACACTTGGTGAAGTTTTTGAATATGGGGTTTCAAGCTTTGGGTTTAACTATGGAGGAAACTTCATAGTTAAGCGCGCTCAGGCTGGAGTAGTACTGGGATGGGTGACCTTCCGGGAAGTCCTGGTGCTTCACCCCTGTGAGAATCACCTAGATCCAATGAGTGCTAAGTGTTCCATGTATCCTCATGAGAGATACATTCATGTTGAATCACTACTCATGAAACATGGGTCATCGAGTTTGACTCAAAATCACACAGTTAAATCCTAATATTCATATCACAATTTGACTAGCTATGGAAATTATCTCCTAATTATCTATTCATATGTTATTTAGCATATGATAGATGATGTGGTCAATTTATTGGAATATCTAATTCTTTGCTTTTAGCATGTTAGATTTCCTTATTCTTATGATGTAGTACGTTTTAGTAGTGACATCCTCATAAGATAGGTTCAATAATCCAGTTGGTAGTTTGGGATGTTACATGTAAGAGATGGCGAGGACTTTTGAGGTCTCATGATGCTATTATGGTTGGGAGGAACTACGCATGAGTTTTGTTATTCTTCTACATTGTGATGTTTCTTTTTTATAATATGATGTTGCTTTTAGTACATTCTTTTACTACTATGCTTTCATATGGTTGAATGTAGTTCCATCTTGTAGTTATGGAATTTGAGTGTCTAAGCCTTGATTTTTGATTATGGTACTACTTGGTGTGGAGGAAATTCATTTCCTAACTTTTTACCTTAATGTTTTATGGTTTACTGATTTGTATCCTTGCGTGAAATTGTGCTTTCTTGCATGAGAATGCAAATGTTCACATGGTGTGCTAGGTTTCCTCATGTAACTTATAGTGAATCCTTGTGCGAGACCCCACACTAGTTTTAGGAGTTTTGGCTACTGGACCAAGCATGTCCTTGTGTGAGATGGTGTTTCCTTGTGTGGCTTAGTGCACTCTCTCATGCAAAGAGGTACTTCCTCATGCGAGACTATCATTTGTTATTCTCTCACATGAAAAATAGGGGACACCTCCACTATTTTTTAGAGAATGCAATTTTTACTTTTGAGTACCCTTTATGGATGCTAGTGGTTCCATGCTTCGATAGATTAGAGATTTTTTTTTTCTAATGTCATCTGTGATTTTTATTCTTTAGTTTGGTTGTGTTAGTTAGGTAGTAGCATTTGGAGATCCATTGGTTGTTGGGATTGTTGGTGAAGTATTCAATTGTTATCATTGTGATCCCCAAATAATGTTGTCATGTGCATTCATAATTGTCAAAAAAAAATAGCTTGGCTTGTATTGAATCCTTGTTCAGATCTTTGGGTGAGACATTATAGGAGGGATGTTAAATGTAACACCCTACCAAGGGATCCAAAAGAATTAACCTAAATTTTTACTAAGTTTGCCAAAAAAAATTTTTTTTTAACATGAAAGATAAACCATCCACATCAAACACATAGTAGCAGAAGCAATAACATACATTCAACCAAAGCATACATAAAATGTTACATTCCTTAAGGATCCCAAGATGTTGAGTCACATTTAATCTAATAAAAACTAAGTCTAAAACTACAACATCCACATTAAAGAATAATTAAAGGTCCACATTCCATAATATACTTTTTCCAAATGCCTATTCAGAATGCTCAATCATCCACTATACATGTCACAGGGTATGAAAAGCTTAAAAGGATATACATATATAAACATAAAGATACATAATCCTCATAGAATCCATAATACAAGTGCAATAAAGTAAATGAAACCAATAACATACATGATACATCCATCCATCAATAAAGATATAACAACCATCATAAGAGATAACCATCCATCATAGAACACAACTAACCTAAGTGTGTGGTTCCTCCCAACCATCAATAGCATCATCAGATCATCGTGGGCCCTAGCCATCCCTCCATGTGTAACATCACAAGTCACCAAAGAGATAATTGGTATTATCATAGTAGGGATGTCACTCCTAAAGCATGCTATAACATATGCATAAAGAAATCTAACATGAAAGAATAAAGAATAAGATGATCCTACAAAGTAGATAACATCATCTATCACATGCTAATCATCAATATAAAGAAATGTACTAGTAAATAACATCCATCATAAGATCCATGAACATAAAGAAGGTAAATGCCAACAAAGAATGCTCCAGCCATGGTGTCTATAGACAGATCTCAAATGGTAAGAGTGAAAAAGAACTACCACCCAACCACATGGAACCTAAATGGCCCACTCCCACCATGCTGAGGAGATAGTCTCAAGTCCCAAATAGGATATCAAACCACAAATATCAAATCACACAACACAAATACTCTCTAAGTCTAGGAATCTTAGAAGTATACTAATTCAAAGGTTCCAATATAAAGGGTTGAAACTTATACCCAGAGGCACACAAGACATGTAGGAAACCTACTATGTAAGTGGGAAAGTGTCATCACACGAATTATGCTAGAGTTACTTTGGTAGTCTCTTAATAGACCCTGGCCCCCTAGTGATCCCTATGCAGCCACTAGTATCCTCTAGTATTGATGAGGCATACTATGAAATGCAAGGTTGCAACCAAGAATTCTCTCTACTCCCATCCTAGTCTGTACTAGCACTCGAGGCATGGGTGAGAACATACAATTATCTTATTAGGTTCATTTTGATCCCCATTTAGTACGCCTCAAAAAATTGTAGAGAAGCTCCCCCTCTTAGAACCTTCTCCTTTCCAAAAATTCTTTCCTTCTCCAACATTCGCAATTCTTCCAAGAACCAAAATCCCCCCAGGTGACTAAGAGTGCTTGTAGAAGCATATCAGGATGTCCATACACACTAGGAGAGCTTGTATATAAAGGCCTCTAAGATGCATCTAGAATGTGTCTAGAAAGAACTAAGAGACAAGCATGACAACTAAGCACATATCTTTCATGATAAGAAGATAAACATGATGAGGTGTCTAGAATGTTGTAGACACCATGTGCTCAAATAATGTGCTCACTCCTAAGTGTGGACAACACATGCATAATTATAGTGCAAACTCCTGTGTTGTCAACATGACAACTTACAAGAGTTCAGATACTCCTATGTGAATAAATATTAAAATAATATACATTAATTTATTTAATTAAATTTCTTTATTTAATATTCACTTAACTCCTTTTAAAATTAATTTATTAATTCTAAATCTCATGCACTTATCTTGTGATCATGAAATTTTTAATAATTTTAATATCTTTTCTACTTTTAAATTTATTTTTAAAACTTAATTGATAAAATATTTATTAACTTAAGTAATAATATTATTTAGCATTTATTTAAAAATGAACTCTAAATATATTGTTATTAAATTAAATAAATATTATCACGTTCCTAATTTAAACTTATAACTTTAATCTTCAAATTTAATTCTTTTTTATTTAATGAATTTCCTAATTAATTAAATAAAATTAAAATATTAAAATATCATAATAATTTTGCATTAAATTAAATCATTAATTTAATCTTTTACTTAGACTTAATTAATAGAAAATACACCAAAGACTCATAAAGTAAAATACAAAAACCAATCATAGCAAAACACATACAAAATTAAACCAAAAGGGTTAATATCACGAATTATGTCATCTAACATATTCAGAGGGTACTCGACTCAGATACTTGTCCTAATTTTCAATGAGGACAAATGGCTTAAAGTGTTGGGATTTGGACTTGAGAATTTATCTCCCCTCTCTCACCATTGAGATAATGTGATAGGGTATGCTCATCCTGGCAATTCAGGGAAGTTGATGCTTAGTACCTGCAACCTACATAAAATCCACGCATGTACATACATAATATATATACTAAGCTAAATAGGCAATGGCAGGAAGTGGTGCATCATGTAGATCCTAACTCATAGGTGACTACGACTCCCTTCCTTAACCACATTAGAAATGCCATACAAAAAGAAAACAAACACACACACCATACACATGCAAGTATGGTGTAAGTATTCATAAGAAAACACATATGACAATAAATCATCTAACTAATCATCATTAATAATTGCAAATACTATAATAATCATCATGCATACATGAAATATAGAATATTAAATGATCTCATCATATAATAAGCTGAATCTTAAACAATATCTGATAATCTCACAATAATATTACTAATATTATCAACATAAAACTGTCCTAAAAGAGTTTAGCAAAAATGCAAATTAGGGGCAGGCACTACATTAAACATCAGTAAAAATTGTCTATTTTGACCAAGCATTGCAACATGGACCAAGCACTTAAGAATTAAAATGGTAGAGATTGAGTGATGTGGACAAGACCGAGCTGTAAAGAGAAGCCCTAGTTCAAAGGTACCAAATTTGATCAAGATAGCTAACTTCCACCTACCTAAGTACAAAACATTAATGAAGACCCTAAATCAATCAAAAGAAGGTATATATTGAATTTTGAAGAAATTACCTCACACCTTGTACATATAGTTCAAGAGCACAGACCCATTTGGTAATTTGACCAACCAAAAAAGATTTCAAGAGCGATTGGGATGAGAAGCTTGAACAAGTGAAGATTTGAACTATGGTGAGCAATTTAGAGGAGGAAAAGACTTCAAAATATAACAAAGGATATGGCAGCTCATCCACTATTGGAATGAGCTAAGAGGTTAGTAAAATCCAACTATTGAAGAGTGACACTTTTTCTCGACAAAAGTTTCATGTTATTCTAGAAATCACAATGAAAAGAGATTCAAAGGGTGTTCTATCCTTGATATCACCTAAACTTATCATGATTCATGATGTTAATAGATGTTATATGTGTAAGATTGGAGAAGTAGGAGATTATGAGATAAGATAAACATATGAAAATTTATGTAATGAAGGAATCTTGAAGGATGAATTTAAAGTTATTGAAAAGAAAGGGTTAACACATGCCCTAGATTTTCCAAGAAATTCCAAATTTGAAAGGATTAAAATTGTTTTGAGAAAAACTCATGATATGAAGTATTGGTTATAGAAATGGACCTATGGAGATCATGAAGTAAATGATTCATAGAGCTACAGACTATCCAACCCTAGATAAGAAGAAAACTATGTGATGCTTGATTCAAGACGCAATTGAGACAAACGTAAGTGTTGAGTGGAATGGATTTTCCTTTTCTTGGATCTCTTCATGCTAGCTAAGCAATCAAATTCGACGCTTATCCCTCGTTATCATGGGAACTATTGACTCTGGAGTATCGATCGATTGGGGACCTCTGCATGTAGCTTTCCCTTGTCCGTTTGATCGACTGGAATGATAGAGAAGGCACCTCCACTACAATTTGACTATAGCTAGCTTTGGCTTGATGACTATGCCCTTTAGAATAGTAGGGACTGGAGGAAATCATATGGAATTTATGACTGGGTGGGTCGGTCCACCCTTTTAGAATAGTAGGCACTTGGCATGAATGTTGATGGTATTCCTTTGGGGGAGTATCCTAAGCATTGGACAATATTGACATGTTGCATTCATGGCTTATTTTGTCATTGATGTCAACATACTAGTACATCTATGAAGATTGACAGAGTAGTAAATAGAGATCATAATTCTACAAAAAATGTTTTGATTGTCAGGTGATGTATGATCATGGACATGTTCTATACTATGTCCTAATGTTATGGTTCAATGCACAATAAGTCAAAAATGTATGGAAAATGCACCTAATTTATAGAGAGTAGTGCAAAGATAGAGTACCTAAGAAGTGGTTTTTGATGTTTGTATTATATCTTCGTACAAAGATATAATCTAGTGATGCATGGTTAGTCAGTGATAGAAGACAATTTGTTGATGATATTAGTGAATGCACAACTGCTAGTATTGCATATGTGAGAAGTTGTATAGACCGTGAGATGAAAGTTCTATTGTAATGAAAAATTAATTAACTATCTTATTATAATTAACTAGGAAAGCCTCAAGGCTGACTCAAGGAATTATTTTGAAGATATGTTATAAAGGAAATATGTTTTCCTTGATTGTGAAAATAAAAAGAAATAAGCATCAAGTGTATGTTCTATGTGAAGTCCCAAAAGGAGAAGAGTGTTTGGTAAATGTGAGTAAGAAATCCAAGGGATTATTGGATGTGAGATTTGTGATCTAGTTACAAGATTAGAAGGAATAGAAGTCTAGTTGACAGGACAAAGAAAGAGGAAGGAGTAGTATTATTCATTTCTATTATTCTACAAAGAGTAATATAGAGAACATCTAGATAGTGGGTTCATTGGTGTTGCCCCTGAAGCTATTTGGATAGTGGGTCCATCTATCTTCTACAACTCCTAATAGGGTTGGCACAACTCTTAACATAGTTGGAATCTCCTAATAGGGATAGATATGTATTGAATGTTGTTATAGACTCCTAATAGGGCCCATCCTCTAATAAGAAATATTTATATTAGTACATCATCTTGTGGGTACCATCCCCACTGAGGTTTTCCCTTTGATCAAGGGTTTCCATAGCTAACATATCTGGTGTTAGTGTGCATGAGTATCTTGTTGTGGTTTCTGATTATATTGCTCATATGGTTAAAGTTTAATAAGAATTGATAATTGTAATATAGTTGGATAACTTATTCATGCCCACCTCACATCCCCCCCTCCTCTTCAATTATATTGGTGGACTATATGGGCGAAATTTTGTCTCATAGAAGATAGAGCTTCTTGGTGAGTTATCAAATTTGTGCAATGATTTGAACATTGAGATTCCTAACCTAGAATCCTTTGGTTGCATTCAAAAGACTATAAGAACAAGTAAAGACAAATCCATGTCTAAAGAAGACAAGAAGATCGAAGAAGGTATTGACCTACTCATGAAAAGGGAGCCAACAGGTATGAATATTGTCATTTGTTGGACATGTAAAGAGTTAGGTCATTTTTTATCTAAGTGTCCTAAGAGAGTAACAAAATCTAGAAAGAGTTCACTTTCTGATGAAGGTAAAGAATTTAAAGAAAGTATGGGAAATATTGAATTGGCTAAGAAAGAGGAAGTATTAGAAGAGACAACATTGGTAACTATCATTGATTATTGCAAAGAAGAAGATAATACTAGAATTGTTAGAAATAATGTTGAAGTTTTCTTTGAAACTAACAATGATCTACAGAATGATGTACGAACTATTAAGAAAAGAGGAGAACAAAGATCTAAACCAAGAGATGAAATAAGAGTTGATATAGTAACTCCTACTTCTAGTAGGAACATGAAAAAGAATCACCCACATGAGTAGATAATTGAAAACAAAGACAAAAGTGTGATGACAAGAAAAAAAGTTAATGAATTAGTTTTAATCAACTTGAATTAGGGTAAATATTTTAATAGCATAGTCTTAACTAATCTTTGTAAATCTCCTTACAAAGTCCTTACTTTATTGTAAGTGTTAAATCCTCTAAAAAGGTGAGACCTAGCAATCTCAAACGCTTTTAATAGGGCAGGCCCCTCATAGGATAGATCATATTTTATGATCAAACTTTGTAACCCTAACATGTTAACTTTATTACTATAGTAGTACTGAATATTTGTGGGTCTCATCCTCACCATAATTTTACCTTAACCTAGGAGGGTTTCTAGGTAAAAAATATTGTATTATGTGTTTATTTTCATGCATGTGATAGATCTAACTTATATGTTACAAGAAGTTTATTATTACAAGTTTTACATGCACAAGACAATTGATGAATGTGAATGAATTGGCAAATAGTAAAAGTGTTTAAAATTCTGATTCACCATCCATCCCCCCCCCCCGGGCACCCAAGTATCTTGTTATCCTATTTACACTTCCATCAATCAACAATAACCTTAATTATTTTAAGGCAATATTAAAATATCATTATTTTTGTCTTCTTTAAGGCCTCTTTCTTTTTGACCCATCTGCTAGCTAATATAGTATGGAAGATTTTCTCAAAATAGATCCCATCATATTACTAGCATCACAATATATTAATTATTTGAGTTTTCCTATTATTATTAGGATTATTAGTGTTTCTTACATGTGTAAGTAGATTAAGCTATCCATGATGAAAATTAAATTAATGCAAATTATAAAAAGATAGTTTTTGTGAGTTTGAATTTTCATGTATAGTGTAGAGGATTTTATTCATTGCTATATCAAATTTGATTTAATTTTCTAGTTATCTTAGGTATCTATTTTAAAATTGAATCTTGCTTACCCTATGTCATTCTTGAGTAGAAATATAAGTGTGTTAGTTATGAAATTTCAACATTGTACTCTGTTTAGGTTTAGATTTTCTTATGTTTGAATGAAGCTTTTCTACTTGAGACATCTAGTTATATATTCATTTGTGTTATTTTAAGGATTTGTGATTTATATTGATTATGCTCAAAATTTCTAGTATTCTGGATGTCAGCATTTTTTTCTAGTCTCTAATATAAAGTTATTAGATATTTAGAAAGATAACACCATTTTCTAAACTACATTAATGATGTATTAAATATGAAGACCCTAATTTATAAATAGATAACAAGTTACTTTTAAATGAATAATAGAATTATTATTTTATAGACATTAAAGGATAAAAATATACCTTTAATAAAAAATGATGTACATGGTAGAAGGTATAGCCTCAAAGTCTAAATTGATCAAGCCCAAGGAATATGAGTTCATAAAACATACATGATTTATTTATTCAAATTATTATTGTTTCTATGTAGTTTATTAATGTCGATAGACATTCTACAATGATAGTATGGGTGAAGTGGGATGGTGTGAGTGTGTTAATGTTAACATTTTTCTTTTAGGTTAATTTTGGCAAACTCTACTATTGAAAATAAATTAATACAAGTATGATAAATGTGTTTCAATCATTGTTTTGTCACTGATATCAAACCTGCTATTTGCTAGTAAGACAACTGCTTATAAGTTGATGAAGAGGATTTGATCAAAAGATGTAACAATAGCACCTAGAGGAAAGGTTGAGTTATGTTATATAAAGGAGTACTAGAATTAGTTAAGACAATGATATCATAGTGCATTGATAATCTACTCAAGATTGCAAAGATTAGTTACACTAAGAAAGTTCAGAAGAAAAAGTTAAACAAAAATTTTCTATAAAGCTTGACTGAGTGGATAGTAGGAGCCGAGCAAAGTCAGTAAAAGTCAAGCAGAAAATTAGCGGAAGCCGAGTAAAGTTTAGTTGATGTTGAGCACAAGTAAACTTTAGTTCATGCTAAGTAAATTTTTAGTGGACGTCAAGCAATACAATTTATGTTGAGCATCAAAAGCAAGTTAATCTTGAGTGGATGCATTATCAGAAAGATCATGAATTTGATGGATTTGAGCCAACAAGTTTGTTTTCTCTTGGATTATGTGAACTAGGTGGAAGATAAGATTGATGACTTGGTGGCACAAAATTTATGGTAAATCATTTTGAGGTGAATTCAAAGAGGATTAAAGAAGAATTTTCTATAAGTGATACATAATTAGGGATAGATTCATTGAATCTTACCTAATCTATCCTAATCCTAAGTTGGATGATGGAGAATGAACAAAAAAAGATCTTAATTTCCTATTTATAGGGATGGCTAGTTAGATGTAAGGGTTATCATGTGTGAGAACCTGAAGAAAAAAAGGAGTCAAGGGATATTTCTTCATCAAGTGACCTATGTGAAGAGTTTGTATTGGCATGTTAAGAAAGAAGACTTAAGGGTATGAATGCTTGAAGGGTGAACATGATATTGGAGCTGAGATGGGTGAAAGCCAAGCATAATGGAGGACAAAAACAAAGATCTGTAATCTACAAACCAAGTTTTAAGTTATTATTAGATCAAGCCTTACTGTTACTCTCTAATAATTGTATTAAGCTAGGGTAAATCTTTTGGATTAAGGTTGACCTAATAGTCATTTGTAAATCCTTTAATTGGGTGACATTCCAAGTGAATAGTCTAAAGTCCTCTAACAAGGCTCACTCCTAATAGGGTGATTGAAATTCTTTAATAGGGTAACATTTAATAGTGTGTATTGTAACCTTTGATAGGGTTGGCCTTTCATAGGGCATCACTTCAGAAGAGTGAAAAAGAGTAGCATGTTACTGGTGGTTTTTCCCAAATTGGTTTTCCATGTATATCATTGTGTCAAGTGTGTTGTTGAATTTTTTATGTTTCTGATGAGAACATAACCCAACAACCAGAATAGACACAATAGAAAGGGGAAATTATATTAACTGAGAAAATAAGTTGGTACAAACAGTGCAGAGAAAATAAACTCAAAACATGCCCTGCGGGCTTACAATAGCATAAATCTGGAGAATATTTCTCCTCTTAGCACCTCCTCTCAAGCTCCAATCCAAACTGCCTTTTACAATGCCAGAAATCTCCTTAAATAGACCCCGGAGGGTTAAGGACTAGGATTACATTCTAGAAAGTGCTAGTAGGCATCCACCGACAAAATAGAAGGTTCCAGAAGCTGCGTTAGAAGTCGGTGCAATTCTAGAAGAATCCAGAAACGGTAGCCGAACTTCCGGGAGGCATAACTTTTGAACCGTAACTCCGATTGACGAACCGTTTACATTTTCGGAAAGCTCTCGAAGCGCTCTATAGCCCTATGGACAAGCTTTGCTTGTCCCCCATTTTTCGACCCTTTTTGAGGTCATTTAATGCCCCAAACCTGACTCTGAAGCATTCTTAGGGGGTCTCCAAAACCCGAAAAACTGCAATAACTTTCAAACCGTGGGGCCTTTTGACCTGATTCTTTTTTTGGAATGCTCTAAATCTCGATTACATTCATCTGGCCAAGTCACACCTTCTAGGTCACCAAAATGATGGTCAAATTGCATGCTCCTATTTTTTCAGGATTTTTAAATGCACTGTTAGTTGAACTATGAGAGTTGGAACCTTTATTTGAGCCAAATGGGTATCCAAAAATGCAAAGACATAAAATAGAAACTAAGTCTAAGTACATTTTTTTGGGTGACACAGGATTGCCCTTATACCTCTGGATGCTCCTGCATCAGTTTCATGTTTACATTTTTGCATATTGATTTGACAATAACCTACAAGTTTATTTTTGTGATTGCATAATCTTATGGATGCATGCATGATGAAAATTTTTTTATAGGTTCACTAAGTTGTTAAAAGTTTTATCTATACATCTGGATCTTGGATGATTGATTCACACCCCCCCCCCCCCCCTACCCCAAGTTATTCTAAAGAATTCCAACAATTGGTATTAGAGAAATCTACTTAAGAGGACTACTTTTCAAGGTACTAGAAGCACAAAGATCAAGATGTCAAAAAGAGATGCACCCAAGCTTAATAGAGATAACTTTCCTGCATGGCAAAGTTTGACGAAGCTACACCTTTTGTAGGACTTGGAGATCATGCAAAATCTACCATTACTACTAAGCATGTTGATCCTAGTGGATCCCTAACTACTAAGGATATGAAAAAGAAGAAAGAAAACAACCAAAAAATGTTGGAGATTTGCTCTACCCTAAGCTATGCAAAATTTGATGATATCAAAAGTCTTGATAGTGCAAAGAAAATATGGGATGCCTTAACCACCATCTATGGAGGAGACACTAATGTTCTAAGAGCCAAAGTTGAAAGTCTCAGAGGTAAGTTTGATGATATGAGAATGCAAGAAGGTGCAAATATTTCTCAATGTGCCTCAAGGATAAAAAAATATTCTTAATGCAATACAAGGAGCTACTAGCACAATAGTTGATGATACTATACTGAGAATTTTTTAAAGAATAATGCTGCCTATATATGTTAGTATAGTTTTTACAATTCAAGAACTAAGATGTATACCAAGGGATAATTGATAATCTATCACTTGAAGGTTTAGTAGGTAGGCTCACTTATTTTTAGCTATCTAACTTTGATAATTACAAACTTGAAAATGTTGAATGTGCCTTCAAAGCTAAGCTATCATTAAAGAAAACTAATGAGAACAAAAAAAAAAGAAAAAACAAAAAAGTATGTGTATAGTGATAGGGATACAGGTGAGGAGGATGTAAATCAACTTGAAGCACTACTGACAAGAAGATTCCATAGAGGTAAAGGCAAGTTCAAAAGTAAATTACTTATCATTTGTTTCAATTGAAATGAGGTTGGTCATATTACTGCTAGATGTCTAGAGAAGAAGAACTACAGAGGTGGTGACAAGTACAAAAGTATAAGAGTTGAAGACAACAAGGATTACAAAGACAGAGGTATGAAGTCTTGCTATGTTGTTGAAGATGAAAGAAAAGATGAATCTGATGAACATGATGATGAAGTGGTGTATGTTGCAATGAAAGAAAAATCTAATGAAGATGAGGCAACTACACTTATGACTCATGTGAACAAGAATGACAAGTGGATCATTGATAGTGGGTGTTTACATCACATGACTGGAGATAAAAGTAAGTTCATTACCTTGAATTGTTATGATGGAAATAGTGTAAGATTTGATAATGATGCACCATGTTTGATAAAAGGAAAAGCTTCTATCAAACTCACATAATAGATTTTGTGAGACAATGCATACTATGTTGAAGGACTTAACTATAATTTGTTGAGTGTGTCACAATTAAATAATTCAGGATGTAAGGTTGAGTTTGAAAAAAAAATTGCTATGATATATGATACTAATGGAAAATTGATTGGAAAGGGTGATCAAACTAGGAGTAATCTATTCTATCTTGACATAGAGGATGCTACTTGTCTAATTGTAAAGTTTGATGATGTGTTGCTATGGAACAAAAGGTTATGTTATGTTAATTTTGATAACTTGGTTAGTATTAGCAACATGAGAAAAGTTAGAGGTTTACCTAAGTTGAAGAAAACTAATAATATAATGTGCAAACAATGTCACTTAGGCAAAATGACAAGGTCAATTTGTAAGATTAAAACTTTGACCTATAAAGGAATACTAGAGATTGTTCATATTGACTTGTGTGGGCCAATTGAAGTGCAAAGCTTCAAAAGAGATAAGTACATTATGCTTCTTGTTGACAATTATTCTAGAATGATGAAAGTTATGTTTTTGAAACAAAAATTTGATGCTCTCCAAATGTTTAAGTAGTACTTAGCAAGAGTTGAAAAGAAAATAGGTAAAAGTTTGAAATGCTTGAGATCTAACAGAGGAGGAGAATTTATATCCAATGACTTTGAGATGTTCTATAATGATAGAGGTATTAAAAGATAGATGATCAGAACCTAGAACCCCTCCACAAAATGGAATTGTTGAAAGGAGAAACAAGTCTATAATGGACTATACTAGGACACTCATGATGGAGAAGAATTTTGGTTTGAAATACTAGAGAGAAGCTATAAGGACAACTTTCTAGACCTAAAACCATGTACAAGTTAAGAACGGTACTCATTCAAGACTTTTTGAACTATGGTATAGATGCTCACCCAATGTAAAATATTTTAAGGTATTTGGAAGAAAATACTATATTCTCAAAGACTTTAGGATTGGTAAACATGATGCAAAACATGAAGAAGATATATTCCTAGGATATTCCACAAGAAATAAATCTTATAAGTGTTTAAATAATAACACTAACAAAGTTGTGGAAAGTGCAAATGTGAAATTTGATTAATATACCGAAGTATATGAGGCTAAACCTATGAAAGAATGAGAAGAATAAAAATCATTTGTATACTTTTATGGAGGAATGTCTGCTGAAAAGATACTGTGAATCATGCTAAAAACCAACAACAAGTTCTAGTTAATACCAAGTCACATACTATGAATGTTGAGTTGCATTTAGGAACCAAGCTATGTTTAGATGCTGAGTTACAAAATGAAGTTGAAGCACATCATTATTCTAAAATTAGTCTACACGAGAGAGATGTTGAGCTTCCTAACAGAGATGTACATAGTGACTCTAAAGTTTAAAGACCAAATAAAGAAGCTAGAGCTAAACTAATATTGTCCAAGTATGTCAAGAGACATCATCTTGCTGGAAAAATTATTGGAGATAAGGATGGTAGACCAATGATAAGAAAAAAATTGAGAAATGATACATGTTTACTGAGTATGAAAGAACCTAAATCAGTAAGAGATGCCTTAGAAGATGTAGACTAGAGTAAAGCCATGGAAGAAGAGATTAAACAAATTGATAAAAATAAAACATGGACTCTAGTTCCTAGATGAAAAGAAAAAAATGTGATTGGCACTAAGTGGGTCTTTGGAAATAAACTAGATGAAAATGGTGATGTCACAAGGAATAAGGCAAGATGAATTTGCAAAGGATATGCACAAGAAGAAGGAATTGACTACGAAGAAAAATTTTCTCCTGTTGTTAGATTGGAAGGAGTAAGAACTCTACTTGCTTATTTTGCATACAAAGGTTTCAAAGTTTATCAAATGGATGTTAAATCTACATTTCTAAATGGCACATTAGAGAAGAAGTTTGTATATAATAGCTAGAAGGATTTTTTGATATTAACAATAAGAACATAGTATGTAGATTACACAAAGCTCTATATGGCTTGAAACAAGCATCAAGAGAACAATATGAGAGACTTCTTAATTATCTTGTGAAGATTAGATTTGAAAGGACTAAGAATAAAACCAATCTGTACATGAAGATAGAGAAAGGTAAAGGTCTTTTTTTTACCCAAATTTTTTGATGATGATATCATATTTGGAGGTCAAGATGCTTTATATAAGGCTTTTGCAAATGAAATGAAGAAAGAATTTGAGATGTCTATGTTTAGAGAGATCAAATTTTTTGTGGGTTTGCAAGTACATCAGATGGAATATGGTATATACATCACTTAGTCAAAGTATGTCAAGAAAATATTGAAAACTTTTGGACTGGAGGATTCCAAACTAGTAATTACACCTATGGTGATAGAACATAAATTGTCAAAGAATGATGATTCTGATGAGGTGAATCAAACATTATATAGGTTTGTGATTGGAAAATTACAATATATAGTACATAACATATATGATATTGCATTATCTATAAGAATAGTTGCAAGATTCTTTGTTAATCCTAGGGAGAATCATTTGATGGTTGTAAAATGAATAATGAGATATCTGAAAGGAATAGAGGAGCATGGTCTATACTATAAGAAAAATGAGAAATTTAAATTAAGAGCCTATACAAATGTTGATTGGGCTAGAAACATAGAAAAAACACCAGTGGAGGAGCATTTTTCTTAGGCAAGAGGCTGGTTACATGGACTAGCAAGAAACAAAATTGTACTTCAAAATCTATTGCTAAAGTTGAATATGTTGCTACTATTGTAAATTGTACAAACATTGTATGGATCAAACAACTACTCAAAGGTATGAAGGAAGAGATCACAGAACTATGACACTTTATTGTGAAAATACAAGTGTTATACATATATCAAAGAATCTTGTGATGCACACAAAGACTAAGCACATTGCAATCAAATATCATTACTTGAGAGAATTAGTTCAAGATTGTTAAGCTATCATTTTGCACAATGCTTAATGATAGGAATCCTTTCAAACTCCTCTCTTGAAAAGTCAATCTTAGGGATCAACTCCAAGGTTCTAGGTGATCTTATGACCTATTGGAATCTTCTCAGTTGAAGATAAATGTGAATGTTCATGAGGAGACCTTTGCTGGTTCTGATAACTTTGGATAAGATGTAAAATTTGTTTGCCACTTCAAAAGAGTAAAACACACACAAAAAAAAAAAAAAAAACTATATTTTTGTATTTTTTGTTTTTATGATGGATGCAATATGAAAATGCAACTATATGAATTCCTAGTTTAATCGAGGGGTTAGTAAAGAAAATAATGAAGATAGGTTGACAAGAATTTTAAACAAATAACATGAAAGTAAAATCCTAACAGACATAAGCTACAAAAATAACACATCTGCAAGTTAAGCCTTTGAAGAAATCAATAGGTAACCAATGAAAGTAGGAGCAGTGCTTCCTTAATTCTACTGATGCAATCGTTGATGGGAATTTTATCAACAGTAAGATGTCTCACTTTTCATCAAATTGTAAGGCCATAGAAATTGTGCTTTTGCGAGACAAACAGTTATGCAGGAATAAAATGGATGATCTCTTCTCAAACTATATATGTTAGTGGAATTCGTAGAACCATAGAAAACACTGGGATTAAAATATTTTTACAACCAGAAATAGTGCAATAAAATTTTGGCTCAATTACCTTCCATGAACATACATTCATAAAACATAACACACTTAGGCAAGAATCACTACACTAAATACAAGCACCAAAAGCATATTATTATTGCAAAATAATGGTAGCCCAGATTACATATTACAATTCCATATTTATAAGAAATCATCTCCTCAATATGTGTTGAGAGTGAGAGATATCTTCATGCAGTCATATGCTTTTAAATTAATAAAACAAAACTAATTATGTACAAACTATTTGTCTAACTAGTGCTAAGTAGGACTCCATCCATTTTATATCATTAATTGGATGCATGAGCCTTTACATGTCATAAAACAAAGAAAATATGAGAAAATAAGAATAAGAGAGCCTTTAGTTGATGTAGAAGTGTCTAAACATGCCAAAAATAGAAGATCCATCTTTACTAGGTGTCTATCAAAGTTAGATTATTGTCAGAATGCATTTTTGATGCATCTAAAGCTTTAATTTTGGAGCTAGCAGTTAACTATTAGCACACCTTAGAATTTGGCCTAGTAGTGCACCTCTAATTTCTTCAAAAAAATTCCAAAACACCTTTCAAAAAGTGCACCAGTGCACTTGGTGCACCTGGTGCAGCAACACACCTTAGAGACCAAAAATGCAAAATTTTACCAAGTGTCAAAATAGAAATTCTGGCATCTGGGTTTTGTTCCCCTTTATCCTAGACCTATGTCTCGATATTTTCCCTTGAATTTATTTATTATCTTAGTGACTTGCACCAAATTTGATAATATTAGGGAATTATATTTATCCTTCACTTTTTGCCTGTAGTTGTCCACCTCTATAAAGGTTTCTGCAAAATCCTTGAGTTTCATATCAAGCTCTAGCAAAGCTTCCTCTATCCTAAATGCCTATTAGATGTCATCATAATTTAAAACTTCATGAAAATTTTTCCATAATCTCTCAACCACTACCTCTATAGGTATTACTTTCTCTCGTGCATCATCCTCAAAAATGTCTAAACATGCATCCCTATAATGTTTCTTAGCTTCCAAAATTTGCTCTTGGGCTTTGCCGTTGAGCTTGTGGATCTCTAGGTGCAATGATTCCATTACTTTATTACTATATGTTGTATTCTCAATCCAATCATATAATTTATCCAACTCCTCAACTATATATACATCCACTAACATTTGGTACCTCTAGCCTTTGATTACTTGTAATTCCTATAGATCCTTTCCCTAGGTATGTACCTCATCTATTAAGCTAAAATATTGATTCAAAATTGCTACCATTTTATCTACATTCTCCTACATGACATGTAGCAGCTTAAGATTCCCTTTGATGATGAGTACATCTTTCTCCTCAAAAATTTCCTACCATTGTCAATAGGCACTCAAAAATGGGTCTAATTGCATTGCTCCCCTATCTCTGTAATGCCCCACCAAGAAATCCAAAGAATTAACTTAAAGTTTCACTAAGTTTGGTAGAATTTTTTTTTTAAAACATGAAAGTAAAACTATTCATAACATAATAGTGAACGCATTAACAACATCCAACTGAAAGTAAACAAAACATACATACATAACAGGGTACTTTCTTAAAGATCCCTTAACATTGAATCACATCTATCATAACTAATTATGTTTCCATCTAATACTATATCCACATAAAATAATAATGAAAAGTCCAACATTCTTAAATTACATTCCTAATTGCTCAATCATCCGCTGTACATGCCACAGGGTATGAAAGGCTTAAAAGAATATACATAAGTGAAAATAAAGTACATCATCATCCTAACTCTAATCCATGATGCAAATACAATAAGTAAATAAAATCACAAACCATACATGATACATCATCATAACCATTTTTCAAAAATATAATT